>CM043017.1:86109-357892 GCA_023690525.1 Holotrichia oblita
GCCTGATTCAGTTTACGTAGATCAGCTAGCTATTGCCGATCTGTCTGGATATTTTGTAATTATAAAATTGTTTGGACGTCCCCTAAACTGTTTCTAACAAATGGCCCGTTCATTTTCGTCAATAATAAGACGGCTAACGGCCGTCAGCGCGTTATTAGTTTACGTACGCTCCTTCTATATTTTAATTAGTTTGGACCGTTTCTAACACATGGCCCGTTATTGAATAGATACACGTGGCCGTACGTACCGCCTGATTAGCGTAGATCTAGCTATTGCCGATCTGTCTGGATATTTTGTTAATTATAAAATTGTTTGGACGTCCCCTAAACTGTTTCTAACACATGGCCCGTTCATTTTCGTCAATGCCTAACGCGGCCGTTCGCCTACCGCCTGATAGTTTACGTAGATCAGCTAGCTATTGCCGATCTGTCTGGATATTTTGTTAATTAGAAAATTGTTTGGACGTCCCCTAAACTGTTTCTAACACATGGGCCGTTCGTTTTAGTCAATGATAAGACGGCTAACGCGGTCGTCAGGCGCGCCTAACCGCCTCCTTAGTTTACGTAGATCAGCTAGCTATTGCCGATCTGTCTGGATATTTTCTTAATTAGAAAATTGTTTGGACGTCCCCTAAACTGTTTCTAACACATGGGCCGTTCATTTTAGTCAATAATAAGACGGCTAACGCGGTCGTCAGGCGCGCCTAACCGCCTCCTTAGTTTACGTAGATCAGCTAGCTATTGCCGATCTGTCTGGATATTTTCTTAATTAGAAAAATTGTTTGGACGTCCCCTAAACTGTTTCTAACACATGGGCCGTTCGTTTTCGTCAATGATAAGACGGCTGCTAACGCGGACGTTAGGTGCGCGTCACCGCCTGCATAGTTTACGGAGTTCAGCTAGCTATTGCGACTGCGGCCCTGTCTGGAAGCTTTGTTAGCGAGAGAATTGTTTAGACTTCTCCTAAACCATTATTTCTGAGCCAGGTGCCGATCATTTTCGTCGCTGATAAGACGGCTAAGGCTAAGGCCGTTACGCGAGCAGCCTAACCGTCGGAGTAGTTTTGCAGATCAGCTGGCCGTTGATGATGACCAGCTAATGCTCTATCACCTTGTATACATATTATATGTACTCAATAAAGACTTCGAATTATATTTATATATCGTGTTTGATTTACATATTAGCGGGTAAATACAAGTATAAATAAATGTAGACATGCTATGGTTATCCTCCCGTCGTACGCAACTTAAATCACGGTCGTGTATGTTGGGTTGCGGAGGGTGATATATTCAGGCGCTACATATTGACTCCATTAGAAAGTATCATTATTCGGTAAACAGAAGAACGGTAAGATTTCGTGTGTTTAAAAGATTCCATATAAAAAACTGATGGTAATTTTAATCGTATACGTCGGTTCGAAACTTGCAAACCTCGCTAATAACTAATTTCGTTTTAAATTAAAAATTCTGACGTAATTACCGCCATCTCGGGGCGGTGGCTGTATTAGTTCGCTAGCGACTAGCGGAGTAACTCACCACATAGAATTATAGGAATCTAGAGAAGGACTAGCCGACCTCCATCGTTTCAGCCGTCGCACCCGAGATGGCGCCAGCCGTAGTGGAATTTAATAAATTTATAATTTCAATTATTTATCGAGTTTAATTCCGTTTTAACCTTTTTTTACGGCAACGTTCCCATTCTATTCATATAGCAGACAATAAATTCTATCTATTAATCGTTTTAATACGCACTGTCATCTGCAGGAAGACGTCTTATTAAAGATCACGTACATACATCAGCGACTCACAATATGTGCCATACGTATCTAATACAATGTATTCCTTTAATACTAATTAGGTCAATAGACTAAATAATTGATTGGTATTTAATTATTTATTTACATATTCTATTGACGTACAAGTGGAAATAAATTGGGAATTAAAAAAGGTAACTAGGTAAGTGCTATTGTGAGTATTTAACGTTTTCAAATGAAAAACCGAAGATTTAGTTTTCTTTTAAACAAATTCCGCACGAAAAACTGCTATAATTCTTAATTGTATGCTTTGTATAGCGAAATAAAAGTGAATTTTTATTTGAATAAATTTAGTACTCCCAGTCGACGGCTGAGGGCAGCACGAGCGAATTTTGGGACGAGGGTACGATCACCGATGGCAGTTTATGTCGGTCAGGTGTCCTCGAATCGGATGACCTTGACCGATCGCTTATAATGCTAAAATCGATTTAGATGCGTGTAGAATCGCCGTACCCCGAACGGTATCGTCGACAGGACACGCCTGCGCTACTATCTGGCACGGAACGGCACGCCGAAAGTGTTAATACGTCCAATTTACCTGGACACCAGGCGCGATGCCGGACGAAATTTCGCGCCCTTTTTCTAATAGCGAAGTGACACTACCCTGGTCCGTCCGGCGGAGCGCAGAGCTCTTCCCACTGCTCCCGGTTCGTATATTGGCTATTTTCTAGAGCTTTTGAGGTTATGTACGCAATGAATCTTTTACGTATACATTTATTCGTATTTTCTTAATTAGTTGTTGATTTTCAGAGGGGCCGGAGGTATCAGTATGGCCGGTGGATAGCCCTGCTTCCATCTACGCCGGAAACGCTAACGGAAAATCGTACCTTGCCTGTGAAAATAGCATGCGAAGTTGTGGGTTGTGGAAAAAACACAAACACAAACCTGCCTGAGCCGTTTGTTGAGTGTGTTTCGCAGGATAATATGATGATGTTTAGAGGTACCTACATTTATTATACGATAGTAGTAGTAGTAGTAGTAGTAGTTGAGGACAATCGTAGTCTGTACTGCAATCGTTCAAATAAAATACTGCATCCTGCTGTACAATTTAAGTAGAGATAAGAAGTTGATTTACCAAACGAACCGTACCGTCCTTCCTAGGTATCTCTTAACAAGACATAAGTTGTTCACGTGAATGTTGTAATGTAACGTTTAGGTACAATATGCTAGATATAGACTATAGAGGATCTGACGCATCATTATAGCGTCGTATGTAACCCTTAACCTTACCGTAGGTTTCAGTTGTTCATAGGTAATGATTTTTGCTACTGCATGTCCCTAACTTTCTTGCTGCCTTTTTCATTACCTACGGACAGCTAGCACGGTGTAGTATTGCAGATAACATCCTCACACGTAAAGGTGGGTGCTTATAGCTTTACGCTTCCTTCTAATTTGCAGTCAGCTTAGACAGCAGTTAACACATCTATTAGATATGAATATGAATTTACAGCGTTGCTTGCTACCGCCAGGGGCGTCGAATGTAGTGTCGATCTTCCAGAACTTGATGGATGGATGGACGGACGGTTGGTTGCGATAACTTTAGAGGGTTGAACTCTGCCTTCCTACTGCGTACTATAATAGGTACTGCCGGGACCGTATATATGTAGAATGGAAATGGACGGAGACGAATGGTAGTAGGTACGAGCGGACTAGTCGGGCATTTGTAGAATTCTTAAACTCTCCTTTTGAACTGTTACAGATTGTTACTGATGGTCCTTTGGAGCGTCGGCGTCGTACCGAAGAGATTTCGGTCCTATCTCCCATAATGGCGGAGATATCGCGAGAGAAAACCTTTTTTTGTTAATTAGAAAATTGTTTGGACGTCCTAAACTGTTTCTAACACATGGCCCGTTCATTTTCGTCAATAATAAGACGGCTAACGCGGCTGTCAGGCGCGCCTAACCGCCTCCTTAGTTTACGTAGATCAGCTAGCTATCGCCGATCTGTCTGGATATTTTGTTAATTAGAAAATTGTTTGGACGTCCTCTAAACTGTTTCTAACACATGGCCCGTTCATTTTCGTCAATAATAAGACGGCTAACGCGGCCGTAAAACCGCCTGATTAGTTTACGTAGATCAGACTATCGCCGATCTGTCTGGATATTTTGTTAATTATAAAAATTGTTTGGACGTCCCCTAAACTGTTTCTAACACATGGCCCGTTCATTTTAGTCAATAATAAGACGGCTAACGCGGTCGTCAGGCGCGCCTAACCGCCTCCTTGGTTTACGTAGATCAGCTAGCTATTGCCGATCTGTCTGGATATTTTGTTAATTAGAAAATTGTTTGGACGTCCTCTAAACTGTTTCTAACACATGGGCCGTTCATTTTAGTCAATAATAAGACGGCTAACGCGGTCGTCAGGCGCGCCTAACCGCCTCCTTAGTTTACGTAGATCAGGCTATTGCCGATCTGTCTGGATATTTTCTTAATTAGAAAATTGTTTGGACGTCCCCTAAACTGTTTCTAACACATGGGCCGTTCGTTTTCGTCAATGATTTAACGCGGACGTTCGCGTCACCGCCTGCATAGTTTAGCTATTGCGACTGCGGCCCTGTCTGGAAGCTTTGTTAGCGAGAGAATTGTTTAGACTTCTCCTAAACCATTATTTCTGAGCCAGGTGCCGATCATTTTCGTCGCTGATAAGACGGCTAAGGCTAAGGCCGTTACGCGAGCAGCCTAACCGTCGGAGTAGTTTTGCAGATCAGCTGGCCGTTGATGATGACCAGCTATGCTCTATCACCTTGTATACATATTATATGTACTCAATAAAGACTTCGAATTATATTTATATATCGTGTTTGATTTACATATTAGCGGGTAAATACAAGTATAAATAAATGTAGACATGCCATGGTTATCCTCCCGTCGTACGCAACTTAAATCACGGTCGTGTATATTGGGTTGCGGAGGGTGATATATTCAGGCGCTACATATTGACTCCATTAGAAAGTATCATTATTCGGTAAACAGAAGAACGGTAAGATTTCGTGTGTTTAAAAGATTCCATATAAAAAACTGATGGTAATTTTAATCGTATACGTCGGTTCGAAACTTGCAAACCTCGCTAATAACTAATTTCGTTTTAAATTAAAAATTCTGACGTAATTACCGCCATCTCGGGGCGGTGGCTGTATTAGTTCGCTAGCGACTAGCGGAGTAACTCACCACATAGAATTATAGGAATCTAGAGAAGGACTAGCCGACCTCCATCGTTTCAGCCGTCGCACCCGAGATGGCGCCAGCCGTAGTGGAATTTAATAAATTTATAATTTCAATTATTTATCGAGTTTAATTCCGTTTTAACCTTTTTTTACGGCAACGTTCCCATTCTATTCATATAGCAGACAATAAATTCTATCTATTAATCGTTTTAATACGCACTGTCATCTGCAGGAAGACGTCTTATTAAAGATTACGTACATACATCAGCGACTCACAATATGTGCCATACGTATCTAATACAATGTATTCCTTTAATACTAATTAGGTCAATAGACTAAATAATTGATTGGTATTTAATTATTTATTTACATATTCTATTGACGTACAAGTGGAAATAAATTGGGAATTAAAAGGTAACTAGGTAAGTGCTATTGTGAGTATTTAACGTTTTCAAATGAAAAACCGAAGATTTAGTTTTCTTTTAAACAAATTCCGCACGAAAAACTGCTATAATTCTTAATTGTATGCTTTGTATAGCGAAATAAAATTGAATTTTTATTTGAATAAATTTAGTACTCCCAGTCGACGGCTGAGGGCAGCACGAGCGGATTTTGGGACGAGGGTACGATCACCGATGGCAGTTTATGTCGGTCAGGTGTCCTCGAATCGGATGACCTTGACCGATCGCTTATAATGCTAAAATCGATTTAGATGCGTGTAGAATCGCCGTACCCCGAACGGTATCGTCGACAGGACACGCCTGCGCTACTATCTGGCACGGAACGGCACGCCGAAAGTGTTAATACGTCCAATTTACCTGGACACCAGGCGCGATGCCGGACGAAATTTCGCGCCCTTTTTCTAATAGCGAAGTGACACTACCCTGGTCCGTCCGGCGGAGCGCAGAGCTCTTCCCTGCTCCCGGTTCGTATATTGGCTATTTTCTAGAGCTTTTGAGGTTATGTACGCAATGAATCTTTTACGTATACATTTATTCGTATTTTCTTAATTAGTTGTTGATTTTCAGAGGGGCCGGAGGTATCAGTATGGCCGGTGGATAGCCCTGCTTCCATCTACGCCGGAAACGCTAACGGAAAATCGTACCTTGCCTGTGAAAATAGCATGCGAAGTTGTGGGTTGTGGAAAAAACACAAACACAAACCTGCCTGAGCCGTTTGTTGAGTGTGTTTCGCAGGATAATATGATGATGTTTAGAGGTACCTACATTTATTATACGATAGTAGTAGTAGTAGTAGTAGTAGTAGTTGAGGACAATACGTAGTCTGTACTGCAATCGTTCAAATAAAATACTGCATCCTGCTGTACAATTTAAGTAGAGATAAGAAGTTGATTTACCAAACGAACCGTACCGTCCTTCCTAGGTATTTCTTAACAAGACATAAGTTGTTCACGTGAATGTTGTAATGTAACGTTTAGGTACAATATGCTAGATATAGACTATAGAGGATCTGACGCATCATTATAGCGTCGTATGTAACCCTTAACCTTACCGTAGGTTTCAGTTGTTCATAGGTAATGATTTTGCTACTGCATGCTCCCTAACTTTCTTGCTGCCTTTTTCATTACCTACGGACAGCTAGCACGGTGTAGTATTGCAGATAACATCCTCACACGTAAAGGTGGGTGCTTATAGCTTTACGCTTCCTTCTAATTTGCAGTCAGCTTAGACAGCAGTTAACACATCTATTAGATATGAATATGAATTTACAGCGTTGCTTGCTACCGCCAGGGGCGTCGAATGTAGTGTCGATCTTCCAGACTTGATGGATGGATGGACGGACGGTTGGTTGCGATAACTTAGAGGGTTGAACTCTGCCTTCCTACTACGTACTACGTAATAGGTACTGCCGGGACCGTATATATGTAGAATGGAAATGGACGGAGACGAATGGTAGTAGGTACGAGCGGACTAGTCGGGCATTTGTAGAATTCTTAAACTCTCCTTTTGAACTGTTACAGATTGTTACTGATGGTCCTTTGGAGCGTCGGCGTCGTACCGAAGAGATTTCGGTCCTATCTCCCATAATGGCGGAGATATCGCGAGAGAAAACCTTTTTTTGTTAGAGAAAACCCGTTCATTTTTTAATTGGCGGAGATTTTCGTCATCGCGCGGTCGTCAGAACCGAAAAGATCAGCTTTTTCTGTCTGGATATTTTGTTAAAATTGTTTGGACGTCCCCTAAACTGTTTCTAACACATGGCCCGTTCATTTTCGTCAATAATAAGACGGCTAACGCGGCTGTCAGGCGCGCCTAACCGCCTCCTTAGTTTACGTAGATCAGCTAGCTATCGCCGATCTGTCTGGATATTTTGTTAATTAGAAAATTGTTTGGACGTCCTCTAAACTGTTTCTAACACATGGCCCGTTCATTTTCGTCAATAATAAGACGGCTAACGCGGCCGTCAGGCGCGCCTAACCGCCTGATTAGTTTACGTAGATCAGCTAGCTATTGCCGATCTGTCTGGATATTTTGTTAATTATAAAATTGTTTGGACGTCCCCTAAACTGTTTCTAACACATGGGCCGTTCGTTTTCGTCAATGATAAGACGGCTGCTAACGCGGACGTTAGGTGCGCGTCACCGCCTGCATAGTTTACGGAGTTCAGCTAGCTATTGCGACTGCGGCCCTGTCTGGAAGCTTTGTTAGCGAGAGAATTGTTTAGACTTCTCCTAAACCATTATTTCTGAGCCAGGTGCCGATCATTTTCGTCGCTGATAAGACGGCTAAGGCTAAGGCCGTTACGCGAGCAGCCTAACCGTCGGAGTAGTTTTGCAGATCAGCTGGCCGTTGATGATGACCAGCTATGCTCTATCACCTTGTATACATATTATATGTACTCAATAAAGACTTCGAATTATATTTATATATCGTGTTTGATTTACATATTAGCGGGTAAATACAAGTATAAATAAATGTAGACATGCCATGGTTATCCTCCCGTCGTACGCAACTTAAATCACGGTCGTGTATATTGGGTTGCGGAGGGGTGATATATTCAGGCGCTACATATTGACTCCATTAGAAAGTATCATTATTCGGTAAACAGAAGAACGGTAAGATTTCGTGTGTTTAAAAGATTCCATATAAAAAACTGATGGTAATTTTAATCGTATACGTCGGTTCGGGACTTGCAAACCTCGCTAATAACTAATTTCGTTTTAAATTAAAAATTCTGACGTAATTACCGCCATCTCGGGGGCGGTGGCTGTATTAGTTCGCTAGCGACTAGCGGAGTAACTCACCACATAGAATTATAGGAATCTAGAGAAGGACTAGCCGACCTCCATCGTTTCAGCCGTCGCACCCGAGATGGCGCCAGCCGTAGTGGAATTTAATAAATTTATAATTTCAATTATTTATCGAGTTTAATTCCGTTTTAACCTTTTTTTACGGCAACGTTCCCATTCTATTCATATAGCAGACAATAAATTCTATCTATTAATCGTTTTAATACGCACTGTCATCTGCAGGAAGACGTCTTATTAAAGATTACGTACATACATCAGCGACTCACAATATGTGCCATACGTATCTAATACAATGTATTCCTTTAATACTAATTAGGTCAATAGACTAAATAATTGATTGGTATTTAATTATTTATTTACATATTCTATTGACGTACAAGTGGAAATAAATTGGGAATTAAAAGGTAACTAGGTAAGTGCTATTGTGAGTATTTAACGTTTTCAAATGAAAAACCGAAGATTTAGTTTTCTTTTAAACAAATTCCGCACGAAAAACTGCTATAATTCTTAATTGTATGCTTTGTATAGCGAAATAAAATTGAATTTTTATTTGAATAAATTTAGTACTCCTAGTCGACGGCTGAGGGCAGCACGAGCGAATTTTGGGACGAGGATACGATCACCGATGGCAGTTTATGTCGGTCAGGTGTCCTCGAATCGGATGACCTTGACCGATCGCTTATAATGCTAAAATCGATTTAAATGCGTGTAGAATCGCCGTACCCGAACGGTATCGTCGACAGGACACGCCTGCGCTACTATCTGGCACGGAACGGCACGCCGAAAGTGTTAATACGTCCAATTTACCTGGACACCAGGCGCGATGCCGGACGAAATTTCGCGCCCTTTTTCTAATAGCGAAGTGACACTACCCTGGTCCGTCCGGCGGAGCGCAGAGCTCTTCCCTGCTCCCGGTTCGTATATTGGCTATTTTCTAGAGCTTTTGAGGTTATGTACGCAATGAATCTTTTACGTATACATTTATTCGTATTTTCTTAATTAGTTGTTGATTTTCAGAGGGGCCGGAGGTATCAGTATGGCCGGTGGATAGCCCTGCTTCCATCTACGCCCGGAAACGCTAACGGAAAATCGTACCTTGCCTGTGAAAATAGCATGCGAAGTTGTGGGTTGTGGAAAAAACACAAACACAAACCTGCCTGAGCCGTTTGTTGAGTGTGTTTCGCAGGATAATATGATGATGTTTAGAGGTACCTACATTTATTATACGATAGTAGTATAGTAGTAGTAGTAGTAGTAGTTGAGGACAATACGTAGTCTGTACTGCAATCGTTCAAATAAAATACTGCATCCTGCTGTACAATTTAAGTAGAGATAAGAAGTTGATTTACCAAACGAACCGTACCGTCCTTCCTAGGTATTTCTTAACAAGACATAAGTTGTTCACGTGAATGTTGTAATGTAACGTTTAGGTACAATATGCTAGATATAGACTATAGAGGATCTGACGCATCATTATAGCGTCGTATGTAACCCTTAACCTTACCGTAGGTTTCAGTTGTTCATAGGTAATGATTTTGCTACTGCATGCTCCCTAACTTTCTTGCTGCCTTTTTCATTACCTACGGACAGCTAGCACGGTGTAGTATTGCAGATAACATCCTCACACGTAAAGGTGGGTGCTTATAGCTTTACGCTTCCTTCTAATTTGCAGTCAGCTTAGACAGCAGTTAACACATCTATTAGATATGAATATGAATTTACAGCGTTGCTTGCTACCGCCAGGGGCGTCGAATGTAGTGTCGATCTTCCAGACTTGATGGATGGATGGACGGACGGTTGGTTGCGATAACTTAGAGGGTTGAACTCTGCCTTCCTACTACGTACTACGTAATAGGTACTGCCGGGACCGTATATATGTAGAATGGAAATGGACGGAGACGAATGGTAGTAGGTACGAGCGGACTAGTCGGGCATTTGTAGAATTCTTAAACTCTCCTTTTGAACTGTTACAGATTGTTACTGATGGTCCTTTGGAGCGTCGGCGTCGTACCGAAGAGATTTCGGTCCTATCTCCCATAATGGCGGAGATATCGCGAGAGAAAACCTTTTTTTTGTTAATTAGAAAATTGTTTGGACGTCCCCTAAACTGTTTCTAACACATGGCCCGTTCATTTTCGTCAATAATAAGACGGCTAACGCGGCCGTCAGGCGCGCCTAACCGCCTGATTAGTTTACGTAGATCAGCTAGCTATCGCCGATCTGTCTGGATATTTTGTTAATTATAAAATTGTTTGGACGTCCCCTAAACTGTTTCTAACACATGGCCCGTTCATTTTCGTCAATAATAAGACGGCTAACGCGGCCGTCAGGCGCGCCTAACCGCCTGATTAGTTTACGTAGATCAGCTAGCTATCGCCGATCTGTCTGGATATTTTGTTAATTATAAAATTGTTTGGACGTCCCCTAAACTGTTTCTAACACATGGCCCGTTCATTTTCGTCAATAATAAGACGGCTAACGCGGTCGTCAGGCGCGCCTAACCGCCTGATTAGTTTACGTAGATCAGCTAGCTATCGCCGATCTGTCTGGATATTTTGTTAATTTTGGACGTCCCCTAAACTAAAATTGTTTGGTCGTCAGGCGCGCCTAAACTGTTTCTAATCAGCTAGCTATTGCCGATCTGTCTGGATATTTTCGTTTGGACGTCCCCTAAACTGTTTCTAACACATGGGCCGTTCGTTTTCGTCATGATAAGACGGCTGCTAACGCGGACGTTAGGTGCGCGTCACCGCCTGCATAGTTTACGGAGTTCAGCTAGCTATTGCGACTGCGGCCCTGTCTGGAAGCTTTGTTAGCGAGAGAATTGTTTAGACTTCTCCTAAACCATTATTTCTGAGCCAGGTGCCGATCATTTTCGTCGCTGATAAGACGGCTAAGGCTAAGGCCGTTACGCGAGCAGCCTAACCGTCGGAGTAGTTTTGCAGATCAGCTGGCCGTTGATGATGACCAGCTATGCTCTATCACCTTGTATACATATTATATGTACTCAATAAAGACTTCGAATTATATTTATATATCGTGTTTGATTTACATATTAGCGGGTAAATACAAGTATAAATAAATGTAGACATGCCATGGTTATCCTCCCGTCGTACGCAACTTAAATCACGGTCGTGTATATTGGGTTGCGGAGGGGTGATATATTCAGGCGCTACATATTGACTCCATTAGAAAGTATCATTATTCGGTAAACAGAAGAACGGTAAGATTTCGTGTGTTTAAAAGATTCCATATAAAAAACTGATGGTAATTTTAATCGTATACGTCGGTTCGAAACTTGCAAACCTCGCTAATAACTAATTTCGTTTTAAATTAAAAATTCTGACGTAATTACCGCCATCTCGGGGGCGGTGGCTGTATTAGTTCGCTAGCGACTAGCGGAGTAACTCACCACATAGAATTATAGGAATCTAGAGAAGGACTAGCCGACCTCCATCGTTTCAGCCGTCGCACCCGAGATGGCGCCAGCCGTAGTGGAATTTAATAAATTTATAATTTCAATTATTTATCGAGTTTAATTCCGTTTTAACCTTTTTTTACGGCAACGTTCCCATTCTATTCATATAGCAGACAATAAATTCTATCTATTAATCGTTTTAATACGCACTGTCATCTGCAGGAAGAAGTCTTATTAAAGATTACGTACATACATCAGCGACTCACAATATGTGCCATACGTATCTAATACAATGTATTCCTTTAATATGTAATTAGGTCAATAGACTAAATAATTGATTGGTATTTAATTATTTATTTACATATTCTATTGACGTACAAGTGGAAATAAATCAGAATTAAAAGGTAACTAGGTAAGTGCTATTGTGAGTATTTAACGTTTTCAAATGAAAAACCGAAGATTTAGTTTTCTTTTAAACAAATTCCGCACGAAAAACTGCTATAATTCTTAATTGTATGCTGTTGTATAGCGAAATAAAATTGAATTTTTATTTGAATAAATTTAGTACTCCTAGTCGACGGCTGAGGGCAGCACGAGCGATTTTGGGACGAGGGTACGATCACCGATGGCAGTTTATGTCGGTCAGGTGTCCCCGAATCGGATGACCTTGACCGATCGCTTATAATGCTAAAATCGATTTAAATGCGTGTAGAATCGCCGTACCCCGAACGGTATCGTCGACAGGACACGCCTGCGCTACTATCTGGCACGGAACGGCACGCCGAAAGTGTTAATACGTCCAATTTACCTGGACACCAGGCGCGATGCCGGACGAAATTTCGCGCCCTTTTTCTAATAGCGAAGTGACACTACCCTGGTCCGTCCGGCGGAGCGCAGAGCTCTTCCCTGCTCCCGGTTCGTATATTGGCTATTTTATAGAGCTTTCGAGGTTATGTTGCAATGAATCCATTTTACGTATACATTTATTCATATTTTCAAATTAGTTGAAATTTTCAGAGGGGCCGGAGGTATCGTATGGCCGGTGGATAGCCCTGCTTCCATCTACGTTTGGCAACGGAAAATCGACTTTAGCAACTTAGCTGCGTTGAAGGTTGTGTAACGCAAACACAAACTTCTTTGAAATGTGTTTCGCAAGAATAATATGATGAATTTAGTAGGGTTTTATACGACAAAGTAGTAGTAGTTGAGGAAAATACTCTGTATTAAATCGTTCAAATAAAAAGCATCCTCTGTACAATTTAAGTAGAGATAAGAAATTGATTTACCAAACTATCTACAAATAATATTTAATAAGCACTGTATTGTTCAGGAATGAATGTAATTAAAGATTATTACATATGCAGCGATATCACAATATATAGAGCCATACGTATTAAAGTACAATGTATTCCTTTAATCTTTTAGGTCAATAGACTTGTTCAATAATTGATTTTATTTAATTAAATTATTTGCATTTTCATTGACGTACAATTGGTATTGAAATAAATCCTGGGAATTAAAAGGTAATTCTATAGCAAAGTGCTATTGTCAATTTAGTAAACATTAACGTTAACAATTGAAAAACTATTAGATAAGAATTAGTTTTTAAACAAATTCCGCACGAAAAACTGCTAATGTTCTTAATTGATGGATGGATGCTTTGTATATGCGAAATAAAATGAAATAATTTTTATTTGAATAAATTTAGTACTGGTGATATAGTGGACGCTCATAAAAGTGATTCTGCAGCACGAGCGAATTTTAATATTGAGAAAAGGAGTATATTATTATTACCGAAATATGAGTTTAAAGTCTTTCAGGTTTTTCGAATCGGAAACCTTGATCGGTCTCTTAAAAATGCTAAAATCGATTTAAATGCGTTAGAATCGCCGTAAATTGAATAAAATGGTATTACTCGATTTTCCCGCACGCCTTTCATATACTAATGGAAATGGACGGAACGGCAGTAGGTACGAGCGGACTAAACGGGCATTTGTAGAATACCTAAACACCAAAATAACAGATTGTTAATGGTCCTTCGCGCCCGTCGAAGAGAAGAGATTTCGGTCCTATCCTAATGGCGGAGATCCGGCGAGAGCAAAGCCTTCCCTGTTAATTTCGAAAATTGTATTGGTCTAAACTTTTCTAGAGCTTTTGATTTTATCAATACGCAATGAATCTTTTACGTATACCTTTATTCGTATTTTCTTAATTAGTTGTTGATTTTCAGAGGGGCCGGAGGTATCAGTATGGCCGGTGGATAGCCCTGCTTCCATCTACGCCCGGAAACGCTAACGGAAAATCGTACCTTGCCTGTGAAAATAGCATGCGAAGTTGTGGGTTGTGGAAAAAACACAAACACAAACCTGCCTGAGCCGTTTGTTGAGTGTGTTTCGCAGGATAATATGATGATGTTTAGAGGTACCTACATTTATTATACGATAGTAGTAGTAGTAGTAGTAGTAGTAGTTGAGGACAATACGTAGTCTGTACTGCAATCGTTCAAATAAAATACTGCATCCTGCTGTACAATTTAAGTAGAGATAAGAAGTTGATTTACCAAACGAACTGTACCGTCCTTCCTAGGTTAACAAGACAAAGTTGTTTGAATGTTGTAAACTGTTTCTAACAATATGGATATAGACTATAGAGGATCTGACGTTCATTTTCGTCAATAATTAGACGTAGGTTTCAGTTGTTCAAGGTAATGATTTTGCTACTCATGCGCCCTAACTTTCTTGCTGCCTTTTTCATTACCTAGACAGCTAGCACGATCTGTCTGGATATTTTGCAATTAAAATTGTTTGGACGTCCCTAAACTGTTTCTAACACATGGCCCGTTCATTTTCGTCAATAATAAGACGGCATTAATTAGCAGATAACATCCTCACACGTACCGCCTGTTTCGAACATGTCCCGATCATTCCAGACTTGATGGATGGATAACGCGGTGGGTGCTTAAGCTTTAACTCTGCCTTCCTTAGTAACGTAGATCAGCTAGCTATTGCCGATCTGTCTGGATATTTTGTTTTATAAAATTGTTTGGACGTCCCCAAACTGTTTCTAACACATCCCGTTCATTTTATCAATAATAAGATTTAACGCGGCGTCAGGCGCGCCGCCACCGCCTCCTTAGTTTACGTAGATCAGCAGATATTGCCGATCTGTTGGATTTTTGTTAATTAGAAAATTGTTTGGACGTCCCTTCCTACTAAACTGTTTCTAACACATGGCCCGTTCATTTTCGTCAATAATAAGACGGCTAACGCGGCCGTCAGGCGCGCCTAACCGCCTCCTTAGTTTACGTAGATCAGCTAGCTATCGCCGATCTGTCTGGATATTTTGTTAATTAGAAAATTGTTTGGACGTCCTCTAAACTGTTTCTAACACATGGCCCGTTCATTTTCGTCAATAATAAGACGGCTAACGCGGCCGTCAGGCGCGCCTAACCGCCTCCTTAGTTTACGTAGATCAGCTAGCTATTGCCGATCTGTCTGGATATTTTGTTAATTATAAAATTGTTTGGACGTCCCCTAAACTGTTTCTAACACATGGCCCGTTCATTTTCGTCAATAATAAGACGGCTAACGCGGTCGTCAGGCGCGCCTAACCGCCTCCTTAGTTTACGTAGATCAGCTAGCTATTGCCGATCTGTCTGGATATTTTGTTAATTAGAAAATTGTTTGGACGTCCTCTAAACTGTTTCTAACACATGGGCCGTTCATTTTCGTCAATAATAAGACGGCTAACGCGGTCGTCAGGCGCGCCTAACCGCCTCCTTAGTTTACGTAGATCAGCTAGCTATTGCCGATCTGTCTGGATATTTTCTTAATTAGAAAATTGTTTGGACGTCCCCTAAACTGTTTCTAACACATGGGCCGTTCGTTTTCGTCAATGATAAGACGGCTGCTAACGCGGACGTTAGGTGCGCGTCACCGCCTGCATAGTTTACGGAGTTCAGCTAGCTATTGCGACTGCGGCCCTGTCTGGAAGCTTTGTTAGCGAGAGAATTGTTTAGACTTCTCCTAAACCATTATTTCTGAGCCAGGTGCCGATCATTTTCGTCGCTGATAAGACGGCTAAGGCTAAGGCCGTTACGCGAGCAGCCTAACCGTCGGAGTAGTTTTGCAGATCAGCTGGCCGTTGATGATGACCAGCTATGCTCTATCACCTTGTATACATATTATATGTACTCAATAAAGACTTCGAATTATATTTATATATCGTGTTTGATTTACATATTAGCGGGTAAATACAAGTATAAATAAATGTAGACATGCCATGGTTATCCTCCCGTCGTACGCAACTTAAATCACGGTCGTGTATGTTGGGTTGCGGAGGGGTGATATATTCAGGCGCTACATATTGACTCCATTAGAAAGTATCATTATTCGGTAAACAGAAGAACGGTAAGATTTCGTGTGTTTAAAAGATTCCATATAAAAAACTGATGGTAATTTTAATCGTATACGTCGGTTCGAAACTTGCAAACCTCGCTAATAACTAATTTCGTTTTAAATTAAAAATTCTGACGTAATTACCGCCATCTCGGGGGCGGTGGCTGTATTAGTTCGCTAGCGACTAGCGGAGTAACTCACCACATAGAATTATAGGAATCTAGAGAAGGACTAGCCGACCTCCATCGTTTCAGCCGTCGCACCCGAGATGGCGCCAGCCGTAGTGGAATTTAATAAATTTATAATTTCAATTATTTATCGAGTTTAATTCCGTTTTAACCTTTTTTTACGGCAACGTTCCCATTCTATTCATATAGCAGACAATAAATTCTATCTATTAATCGTTTTAATACGCACTGTCATCTGCAGGAAGACGTCTTATTAAAGATTACGTACATACATCAGCGACTCACAATATGTGCCATACGTATCTAATACAATGTATTCCTTTAATACTAATTAGGTCAATAGACTAAATAATTGATTGGTATTTAATTATTTATTTACATATTCTATTGACGTACAAGTGGAAATAAATTGGGAATTAAAAGGTAACTAGGTAAGTGCTATTGTGAGTATTTAACGTTTTCAAATGAAAAACCGAAGATTTAGTTTTCTTTTAAACAAATTCCGCACGAAAAACTGCTATAATTCTTAATTGTATGCTTTGTATAGCGAAATAAAATTGAATTTTTATTTGAATAAATTTAGTACTCCTAGTCGACGGCTGAGGGCAGCACGAGCGAATTTTGGGACGAGGGTACGATCACCGATGGCAGTTTATGTCGGTCAGGTGTCCTCGAATCGGATGACCTTGACCGATCGCTTATAATGCTAAAATCGATTTAGATGCGTGTAGAATCGCCGTACCCCGAACGGTATCGTCGACAGGACACGCCTGCGCTACTATCTGGCACGGAACGGCACGCCGAAAGTGTTAATACGTCCAATTTACCTGGACACCAGGCGCGATGCCGGACGAAATTTCGCGCCCTTTTTCTAATAGCGAAGTGACACTACCCTGGTCCGTCCGGCGGAGCGCAGAGCTCTTCCCTGCTCCCGGTTCGTATATTGGCTATTTTCTAGAGCTTTTGAGGTTATGTACGCAATGAATCTTTTACGTATACATTTATTCGTATTTTCTTAATTAGTTGTTGATTTTCAGAGGGGCCGGAGGTATCAGTATGGCCGGTGGATAGCCCTGCTTCCATCTACGCCGGAAACGCTAACGGAAAATCGTACCTTGCCTGTGAAAATAGCATGCGAAGTTGTGGGTTGTGGAAAAAACACAAACACAAACCTGCCTGAGCCGTTTGTTGAGTGTGTTTCGCAGGATAATATGATGATGTTTAGAGGTACCTACATTTATTATACGATAGTAGTAGTAGTAGTAGTAGTAGTTGAGGACAATACGTAGTCTGTACTGCAATCGTTCAAATAAAATACTGCATCCTGCTGTACAATTTAAGTAGAGATAAGAAGTTGATTTACCAAACGAACCGTACCGTCCTTCCTAGGTATTCTTAACAAGACATAAGTTGTTCACGTGAATGTTGTAATGTAACGTTTAGGTACAATATGCTAGATATAGACTATAGAGGATCTGACGCATCATTATAGCGTCGTATGTAACCCTTAACCTTACCGTAGGTTTCAGTTGTTCATAGGTAATGATTTTGCTACTGCATGCTCCCTAACTTTCTTGCTGCCTTTTTCATTACCTACGGACAGCTAGCACGGTGTAGTATTGCAGATAACATCCTCACACGTAAAGGTGGGTGCTTATAGCTTTACGCTTCCTTCTAATTTGCAGTCAGCTTAGACAGCAGTTAACACATCTATTAGATATGAATATGAATTTACAGCGTTGCTTGCTACCGCCAGGGGCGTCGAATGTAGTGTCGATCTTCCAGACTTGATGGATGGATGGACGGACGGTTGGTTGCGATAACTTAGAGGGTTGAACTCTGCCTTCCTACTACGTACTACGTAATAGGTACTGCCGGGACCGTATATATGTAGAATGGAAATGGACGGAGACGAATGGTAGTAGGTACGAGCGGACTAGTCGGGCATTTGTAGAATTCTTAAACTCTCCTTTTGAACTGTTACAGATTGTTACTGATGGTCCTTTGGAGCGTCGGCGTCGTACCGAAGAGATTTCGGTCCTATCTCCCATAATGGCGGAGATATCGCGAGAGAAAACCTTTTTTTTGTTAATTAGAAAATTGTTTGGACGTCCCCTAAACTGTTTCTAACACATGGCCCGTTCATTTTCGTCAATAATAAGACGGCTAACGCGGCTGTCAGGCGCGCCTAACCGCCTCCTTAGTTTACGTAGATCAGCTAGCTATCGCCGATCTGTCTGGATATTTTGTTAATTAGAAAATTGTTTGGACGTCCTCTAAACTGTTTCTAACACATGGCCCGTTCATTTTCGTCAATAATAAGACGGCTAACGCCCGTTCATTTTCGTCAATAATAAGACGGCTAACGCGGCCGTCAGGCGCGCCTAACCGCCTGATTAGTTTACGTAGATCAGCTAGCTATCGCCGATCTGTCTGGATATTTTGTTAATTATAAAATTGTTTGGACGTCCCCTAAACTGTTTCTAACACATGGCCCGTTCATTTTCGTCAATAATAAGACGGCTAACGCGGTCGTCAGGCGCGCCTAACCGCCTCCTTAGTTTACGTAGATCAGCTAGCTATTGCCGATCTGTCTGGATATTTTGTTAATTAGAAAATTGTTTGGACGTCCTCTAAACTGTTTCTAACACATGGGCCGTTCATTTTCGTCAATAATAAGACGGCTAACGCGGTCGTCAGGCGCGCCTAACCGCCTCCTTAGTTTACGTAGATCAGCTAGCTATTGCCGATCTGTCTGGATATTTTCTTAATTAGAAAATTGTTTGGACGTCCCCTAAACTGTTTCTAACACATGGGCCGTTCGTTTTCGTCAATGATAAGACGGCTGCTAACGCGGACGTTAGGTGCGCGTCACCGCCTGCATAGTTTACGGAGTTCAGCTAGCTATTGCGACTGCGGCCCTGTCTGGAAGCTTTGTTAGCGAGAGAATTGTTTAGACTTCTCCTAAACCATTATTTCTGAGCCAGGTGCCGATCATTTTCGTCGCTGATAAGACGGCTAAGGCTAAGGCCGTTACGCGAGCAGCCTAACCGTCGGAGTAGTTTTGCAGATCAGCTGGCCGTTGATGATGACCAGCTATGCTCTATCACCTTGTATACATATTATATGTACTCAATAAAGACTTCGAATTATATTTATATATCGTGTTTGATTTACATATTAGCGGGTAAATACAAGTATAAATAAATGTAGACATGCCATGGTTATCCTCCCGTCGTACGCAACTTAAATCACGGTCGTGTATATTGGGTTGCGGAGGGGTGATATATTCAGGCGCTACATATTGACTCCATTAGAAAGTATCATTATTCGGTAAACAGAAGAACGGTAAGATTTCGTGTGTTTAAAAGATTCCATATAAAAAACTGATGGTAATTTTAATCGTATACGTCGGTTCGAAACTTGCAAACCTCGCTAATAACTAATTTCGTTTTAAATTAAAAATTCTGACGTAATTACCGCCATCTCGGGGGCGGTGGCTGTATTAGTTCGCTAGCGACTAGCGGAGTAACTCACCACATAGAATTATAGGAATCTAGAGAAGGACTAGCCGACCTCCATCGTTTCAGCCGTCGCACCCGAGATGGCGCCAGCCGTAGTGGAATTTAATAAATTTATAATTTCAATTATTTATCGAGTTTAATTCCGTTTTAACCTTTTTTTACGGCAACGTTCCCATTCTATTCATATAGCAGACAATAAATTCTATCTATTAATCGTTTTAATACGCACTGTCATCTGCAGGAAGACGTCTTATTAAAGATTACGTACATACATCAGCGACTCACAATATGTGCCATACGTATCTAATACAATGTATTCCTTTAATACTAATTAGGTCAATAGACTAAATAATTGATTGGTATTTAATTATTTATTTACATATTCTATTGACGTACAAGTGGAAATAAATTGGGAATTAAAAGGTAACTAGGTAAGTGCTATTGTGAGTATTTAACGTTTTCAAATGAAAAACCGAAGATTTAGTTTTCTTTTAAACAAATTCCGCACGAAAAACTGCTATAATTCTTAATTGTATGCTTTGTATAGCGAAATAAAATTGAATTTTTATTTGAATAAATTTAGTACTCCTAGTCGACGGCTGAGGGCAGCACGAGCGAATTTTGGGACGAGGGTACGATCACCGATGGCAGTTTATGTCGGTCAGGTGTCCTCGAATCGGATGACCTTGACCGATCGCTTATAATGCTAAAATCGATTTAGATGCGTGTAGAATCGCCGTACCCCGAACGGTATCGTCGACAGGACACGCCTGCGCTACTATCTGGCACGGAACGGCACGCCGAAAGTGTTAATACGTCCAATTTACCTGGACACCAGGCGCGATGCCGGACGAAATTTCGCGCCCTTTTTCTAATAGCGAAGTGACACTACCCTGGTCCGTCCGGCGGAGCGCAGAGCTCTTCCCTGCTCCCGGTTCGTATATTGGCTATTTTCTAGAGCTTTTGAGGTTATGTACGCAATGAATCTTTTACGTATACATTTATTCGTATTTTCTTAATTAGTTGTTGATTTTCAGAGGGGCCGGAGGTATCAGTATGGCCGGTGGATAGCCCTGCTTCCATCTACGCCGGAAACGCTAACGGAAAATCGTACCTTGCCTGTGAAAATAGCATGCGAAGTTGTGGGTTGTGGAAAAAACACAAACACAAACCTGCCTGAGCCGTTTGTTGAGTGTGTTTCGCAGGATAATATGATGATGTTTAGAGGTACCTACATTTATTATACGATAGTAGTAGTAGTAGTAGTAGTAGTTGAGGACAATACGTAGTCTGTACTGCAATCGTTCAAATAAAATACTGCATCCTGCTGTACAATTTAAGTAGAGATAAGAAGTTGATTTACCAAACGAACCGTACCGTCCTTCCTAGGTATTTCTTAACAAGACATAAGTTGTTCACGTGAATGTTGTAATGTAACGTTTAGGTACAATATGCTAGATATAGACTATAGAGGATCTGACGCATCATTATAGCGTCGTATGTAACCCTTAACCTTACCGTAGGTTTCAGTTGTTCATAGGTAATGATTTTGCTACTGCATGCTCCCTAACTTTCTTGCTGCCTTTTTCATTACCTACGGACAGCTAGCACGGTGTAGTATTGCAGATAACATCCTCACACGTAAAGGTGGGTGCTTATAGCTTTACGCTTCCTTCTAATTTGCAGTCAGCTTAGACAGCAGTTAACACATCTATTAGATATGAATATGAATTTACAGCGTTGCTTGCTACCGCCAGGGGCGTCGAATGTAGTGTCGATCTTCCAGACTTGATGGATGGATGGACGGACGGTTGGTTGCGATAACTTAGAGGGTTGAACTCTGCCTTCCTACTACGTACTACGTAATAGGTACTGCCGGGACCGTATATATGTAGAATGGAAATGGACGGAGACGAATGGTAGTAGGTACGAGCGGACTAGTCGGGCATTTGTAGAATTCTTAAACTCTCCTTTTGAACTGTTACAGATTGTTACTGATGGTCCTTTGGAGCGTCGGCGTCGTACCGAAGAGATTTCGGTCCTATCTCCCATAATGGCGGAGATATCGCGAGAGAAAACCTTTTTTTGTTAATTAGAAAATTGTTTGGACGTCCCCTAAACTGTTTCTAACACATGGCCCGTTCATTTTCGTCAATAATAAGACGGCTAACGCGGCTGTCAGGCGCGCCTAACCGCCTCCTTAGTTTACGTAGATCAGCTAGCTATCGCCGATCTGTCTGGATATTTTGTTAATTAGAAAATTGTTTGGACGTCCTCTAAACTGTTTCTAACACATGGCCCGTTCATTTTCGTCAATAATAAGACGGCTAACGCGGCCGTCAGGCGCGCCTAACCGCCTGATTAGTTTACGTAGATCAGCTAGCTATCGCCGATCTGTCTGGATATTTTGTTAATTATAAAATTGTTTGGACGTCCCCTAAACTGTTTCTAACACATGGCCCGTTCATTTTCGTCAATAATAAGACGGCTAACGCGGTCGTCAGGCTGCCTCCTTAGTTTACGTAGATCAGCTATATTTCTGTCTGGATATTTTGTTAATTAGAAAATTGTTTGGACGTCCTCTAAACTGTTTCTAACACATGGCCCGTTCATTTTCGTCAATAATAAGACGGCTAACGCGGTCGTCAGGCGCGCCTAACCGCCTCCTTAGTTTACGTAGATCAGCTAGCTATTGCCGATCTGTCTGGATATTTTGTTAATTAGAAAATTGTTTGGACGTCCGCGGTCGTCAAACTGTTTCTAACACATGGCCCGTTCATTTTTAATTAGAAAATTGTTTGGACGTCAATAATAAGACGGCTAACGCGGTCGTCAGGCGCGCCTAACCGCCTCCTTAGTTTACGTAGATCAGCTAGCTATTGCCGATCTGTCTGGATATTTTCTTAATTAGAAAATTGTTTGGACGTCCCCTAAACTGTTTCTAACACATGGGCCGTTCGTTTTCGTCAATGATAAGACGGCTGCTAACGCGGACGTTAGGTGCGCGTCACCGCCTGCATAGTTTACGGAGTTCAGCTAGCTATTGCGACTGCGGCCCTGTCTGGAAGCTTTGTTAGCGAGAGAATTGTTTAGACTTCTCCTAAACCATTATTTCTGAGCCAGGTGCCGATCATTTTCGTCGCTGATAAGACGGCTAAGGCTAAGGCCGTTACGCGAGCAGCCTAACCGTCGGAGTAGTTTTGCAGATCAGCTGGCCGTTGATGATGACCAGCTATGCTCTATCACCTTGTATACATATTATATGTACTCAATAAAGACTTCGAATTATATTTATATATCGTGTTTGATTTACATATTAGCGGGTAAATACAAGTATAAATAAATGTAGACATGCCATGGTTATCCTCCCGTCGTACGCAACTTAAATCACGGTCGTGTATGTTGGGTTGCGGAGGGGTGATATATTCAGGCGCTACATATTGACTCCATTAGAAAGTATCATTATTCGGTAAACAGAAGAACGGTAAGATTTCGTGTGTTTAAAAGATTCCATATAAAAAACTGATGGTAATTTTAATCGTATACGTCGGTTCGAAACTTGCAAACCTCGCTAATAACTAATTTCGTTTTAAATTAAAAATTCTGACGTAATTACCGCCATCTCGGGGGCGGTGGCTGTATTAGTTCGCTAGCGACTAGCGGAGTAACTCACCACATAGAATTATAGGAATCTAGAGAAGGACTAGCCGACCTCCATCGTTTCAGCCGTCGCACCCGAGATGGCGCCAGCCGTAGTGGAATTTAATAAATTTATAATTTCAATTATTTATCGAGTTTAATTCCGTTTTAACCTTTTTTTACGGCAACGTTCCCATTCTATTCATATAGCAGACAATAAATTCTATCTATTAATCGTTTTAATACGCACTGTCATCTGCAGGAAGACGTCTTATTAAAGATTACGTACATACATCAGCGACTCACAATATGTGCCATACGTATCTAATACAATGTATTCCTTTAATACTAATTAGGTCAATAGACTAAATAATTGATTGGTATTTAATTATTTATTTACATATTCTATTGACGTACAAGTGGAAATAAATTGGGAATTAAAAGGTAACTAGGTAAGTGCTATTGTGAGTATTTAACGTTTTCAAATGAAAAACCGAAGATTTAGTTTTCTTTTAAACAAATTCCGCACGAAAAACTGCTATAATTCTTAATTGTATGCTTTGTATAGCGAAATAAAATTGAATTTTTATTTGAATAAATTTAGTACTCCTAGTCGACGGCTGAGGGCAGCACGAGCGAATTTTGGGACGAGGATACGATCACCGATGGCAGTTTATGTCGGTCAGGTGTCCTCGAATCGGATGACCTTGACCGATCGCTTATAATGCTAAAATCGATTTAGATGCGTGTAGAATCGCCGTACCCCGAACGGTATCGTCGACAGGACACGCCTGCGCTACTATCTGGCACGGAACGGCACGCCGAAAGTGTTAATACGTCCAATTTACCTGGACACCAGGCGCGATGCCGGACGAAATTTCGCGCCCTTTTTCTAATAGCGAAGTGACACTACCCTGGTCCGTCCGGCGGAGCGCAGAGCTCTTCCCTGCTCCCGGTTCGTATATTGGCTATTTTCTAGAGCTTTTGAGGTTATGTACGCAATGAATCTTTTACGTATACATTTATTCGTATTTTCTTAATTAGTTGTTGATTTTCAGAGGGGCCGGAGGTATCAGTATGGCCGGTGGATAGCCCTGCTTCCATCTACGCCGGAAACGCTAACGGAAAATCGTACCTTGCCTGTGAAAATAGCATGCGAAGTTGTGGGTTGTGGAAAAAACACAAACACAAACCTGCCTGAGCCGTTTGTTGAGTGTGTTTCGCAGGATAATATGATGATGTTTAGAGGTACCTACATTTATTATACGATAGTAGTAGTAGTAGTAGTAGTAGTAGTTGAGGACAATACGTAGTCTGTACTGCAATCGTTCAAATAAAATACTGCATCCTGCTGTACAATTTAAGTAGAGATAAGAAGTTGATTTACCAAACGAACCGTACCGTCCTTCCTAGGTATTTCTTAACAAGACATAAGTTGTTCACGTGAATGTTGTAATGTAACGTTTAGGTACAATATGCTAGATATAGACTATAGAGGATCTGACGCATCATTATAGCGTCGTATGTAACCCTTAACCTTACCGTAGGTTTCAGTTGTTCATAGGTAATGATTTTGCTACTGCATGCTCCCTAACTTTCTTGCTGCCTTTTTCATTACCTACGGACAGCTAGCACGGTGTAGTATTGCAGATAACATCCTCACACGTAAAGGTGGGTGCTTATAGCTTTACGCTTCCTTCTAATTTGCAGTCAGCTTAGACAGCAGTTAACACATCTATTAGATATGAATATGAATTTACAGCGTTGCTTGCTACCGCCAGGGGCGTCGAATGTAGTGTCGATCTTCCAGACTTGATGGATGGATGGACGGACGGTTGGTTGCGATAACTTAGAGGGTTGAACTCTGCCTTCCTACTACGTACTACGTAATAGGTACTGCCGGGACCGTATATATGTAGAATGGAAATGGACGGAGACGAATGGTAGTAGGTACGAGCGGACTAGTCGGGCATTTGTAGAATTCTTAAACTCTCCTTTTGAACTGTTACAGATTGTTACTGATGGTCCTTTGGAGCGTCGGCGTCGTACCGAAGAGATTTCGGTCCTATCTCCCATAATGGCGGAGATATCGCGAGAGAAAACCTTTTTTTTGTTAATTAGAAAATTGTTTGGACGTCCCCTAAACTGTTTCTAACACATGGCCCGTTCATTTTCGTCAATAATAAGACGGCTAACGCGGCTGTCAGGCGCGCCTAACCGCCTCCTTAGTTTACGTAGATCAGCTAGCTATCGCCGATCTGTCTGGATATTTTGTTAATTAGAAAATTGTTTGGACGTCCTCTAAACTGTTTCTAACACATGGCCCGTTCATTTTCGTCAATAATAAGACGGCTAACGCGGCCGTAAGGCGCGCCTAACCGCCTGATTAGTTTACGTAGATCAGCTAGCTATCGCCGATCTGTCTGGATATTTTGTTAATTATAAAATTGTTTGGACGTCCCCTAAACTGTTTCTAACACATGGCCCGTTCATTTTAGTCAATAATAAGACGGCTAACGCGGTCGTCAGGCGCGCCTAACCGCCTCCTTAGTTTACGTAGATCAGCTAGCTATTGCCGATCTGTCTGGATATTTTGTTAATTAGAAAATTGTTTGGACGTCCTCTAAACTGTTTCTCTGGATATTTTGTTAATTAGAAAATTGTTTGGACGTCCTCTAAACTGTTTCTAACACATGGGCCGTTCATTTTAGTCAATAATAAGACGGCTAACGCGGTCGTCAGGCGCGCCTAACCGCCTCCTTAGTTTACGTAGATCAGCTAGCTATTGCCGATCTGTCTGGATATTTTCTTAATTAGAAAATTGTTTGGACGTCCCCTAAACTGTTTCTAACACATGGGCCGTTCGTTTTCGTCAATGATAAGACGGCTGCTAACGCGGACGTTAGGTGCGCGTCACCGCCTGCATAGTTTACGGAGTTCAGCTAGCTATTGCGACTGCGGCCCTGTCTGGAAGCTTTGTTAGCGAGAGAATTGTTTAGACTTCTCCTAAACCATTATTTCTGAGCCAGGTGCCGATCATTTTCGTCGCTGATAAGACGGCTAAGGCTAAGGCCGTTACGCGAGCAGCCTAACCGTCGGAGTAGTTTTGCAGATCAGCTGGCCGTTGATGATGACCAGCTATGCTCTATCACCTTGTATACATATTATATGTACTCAATAAAGACTTCGAATTATATTTATATATCGTGTTTGATTTACATATTAGCGGGTAAATACAAGTATAAATAAATGTAGACATGCCATGGTTATCCTCCCGTCGTACGCAACTTAAATCACGGTCGTGTATGTTGGGTTGCGGAGGGGTGATATATTCAGGCGCTACATATTGACTCCATTAGAAAGTATCATTATTCGGTAAACAGAAGAACGGTAAGATTTCGTGTGTTTAAAAGATTCCATATAAAAAACTGATGGTAATTTTAATCGTATACGTCGGTTCGAAACTTGCAAACCTCGCTAATAACTAATTTCGTTTTAAATTAAAAATTCTGACGTAATTACCGCCATCTCGGGGGCGGTGGCTGTATTAGTTCGCTAGCGACTAGCGGAGTAACTCACCACATAGAATTATAGGAATCTAGAGAAGGACTAGCCGACCTCCATCGTTTCAGCCGTCGCACCCGAGATGGCGCCAGCCGTAGTGGAATTTAATAAATTTATAATTTCAATTATTTATCGAGTTTAATTCCGTTTTAACCTTTTTTTACGGCAACGTTCCCATTCTATTCATATAGCAGACAATAAATTCTATCTATTAATCGTTTTAATACGCACTGTCATCTGCAGGAAGACGTCTTATTAAAGATTACGTACATACATCAGCGACTCACAATATGTGCCATACGTATCTAATACAATGTATTCCTTTAATACTAATTAGGTCAATAGACTAAATAATTGATTGGTATTTAATTATTTATTTACATATTCTATTGACGTACAAGTGGAAATAAATTGGGAATTAAAAGGTAACTAGGTAAGTGCTATTGTGAGTATTTAACGTTTTCAAATGAAAAACCGAAGATTTAGTTTTCTTTTAAACAAATTCCGCACGAAAAACTGCTATAATTCTTAATTGTATGCTTTGTATAGCGAAATAAAATTGAATTTTTATTTGAATAAATTTAGTACTCCTAGTCGACGGCTGAGGGCAGCACGAGCGGTTTTGGGACGAGGGTACGATCACCGATGGCAGTTTATGTCGGTCAGGTGTCCTCGAATCGGATGACCTTGACCGATCGCTTATAATGCTAAAATCGATTTAGATGCGTGTAGAATCGCCGTACCCCGAACGGTATCGTCGACAGGACACGCCTGCGCTACTATCTGGCACGGAACGGCACGCCGAAAGTGTTAATACGTCCAATTTACCTGGACACCAGGCGCGATGCCGGACGAAATTTCGCGCCCTTTATCTAATAGCGAAGTGACACTACCCTGGTCCGTCCGGCGGAGCGCAGAGCTCTTCCCTGCTCCCGGTTCGTATATTGGCTATTTTCTAGAGCTTTTGAGGTTATGTACGCAATGAATCTTTTACGTATACATTTATTCGTATTTTCTTAATTAGTTGTTGATTTTCAGAGGGGCCGGAGGTATCAGTATGGCCGGTGGATAGCCCTGCTTCCATCTACGCCGGAAACGCTAACGGAAAATCGTACCTTGCCTGTGAAAATAGCATGCGAAGTTGTGGGTTGTGGAAAAAACACAAACACAAACCTGCCTGAGCCGTTTGTTGAGTGTGTTTCGCAGGATAATATGATGATGTTTAGAGGTACCTACATTTATTATACGATAGTAGTAGTAGTAGTAGTAGTAGTAGTTGAGGACAATACGTAGTCTGTACTGCAATCGTTCAAATAAAATACTGCATCCTGCTGTACAATTTAAGTAGAGATAAGAAGTTGATTTACCAAACGAACCGTACCGTCCTTCCTAGGTATTTCTAACAAGACATAAGTTGTTCACGTGAATGTTGTAATGTAACGTTTAGGTACAATATGCTAGATATAGACTATAGAGGATCTGACGCATCATTATAGCGTCGTATGTAACCCTTAACCTTACCGTAGGTTTCAGTTGTTCATAGGTAATGATTTTGCTACTGCATGCTCCCTAACTTTCTTGCTGCCTTTTTCATTACCTACTGACAGCTAGCACGGTGTAGTATTGCAGATAACATCCTCACACGTAAAGGTGGGTGCTTATAGCTTTACGCTTCCTTCTAATTTGCAGTCAGCTTAGACAGCAGTTAACACATCTATTAGATATGAATATGAATTTACAGCGTTGCTTGCTACCGCCAGGGGCGTCGAATGTAGTGTCGATCTTCCAGACTTGATGGATGGATGGACGGACGGTTGTTGGTTGCGATAACTTAGAGGGTTGAACTCTGCCTTCCTACTACGTACTACGTAATAGGTACTGCCGGGACCGTATATATGTAGAATGGAAATGGACGGAGACGAATGGTAGTAGGTACGAGCGGACTAGTCGGGCATTTGTAGAATTCTTAAACTCTCCTTTTGAACTGTTACAGATTGTTACTGATGGTCCTTTGGAGCGTCGGCGTCGTACCGAAGAGATTTCGGTCCTATCTCCCATAATGGCGGAGATATCGCGAGAGAAAACCTTTTTTTGTTAATTAGAAAATTGTTTGGACGTCCCCTAAACTGTTCTAACACATGGCCCGTTCATTTTCGTCAATAATAAGACGGCTAACGCGGCTGTCAGGCGCGCCTAACCGCCTCCTTAGTTTACGTAGATCAGCTAGCTATCGCCGATCTGTCTGGATATTTTGTTAATTAGAAAATTGTTTGGACGTCCTCTAAACTGTTTCTAACACATGGCCCGTTCATTTTCGTCAATAATAAGACGGCTAACGCGGCCGTAAGGCGCGCCTAACCGCCTGATTAGTTTACGTAGATCAGCTAGCTATCGCCGATCTGTCTGGATATTTTGTTAATTATAAAATTGTTTGGACGTCCCCTAAACTGTTTCTAACACATGGCCCGTTCATTTTAGTCAATAATAAGACGGCTAACGCGGTCGTCAGGCGCGCCTAACCGCCTCCTTAGTTTACGTAGATCAGCTAGCTATTGCCGATCTGTCTGGATATATTTCTGTTAATTAATTAGAAAATTGTTTGGACGTCCTCTAAACTGTTTCTAACACATGGGCCGTTCATTTTCGTCAATAATAAGACGGCTAACGCGGTCGTCAGGCGCGCCTAACCGCCTCCTTAGTTTACGTAGATCAGCTAGCTATTGCCGATCTGTCTGGATATTTTCTTAATTAGAAAATTGTTTGGACGTCCCCTAAACTGTTTCTAACACATGGGCCGTTCGTTTTCGTCAATGATAAGACGGCTGCTAACGCGGACGTTAGGTGCGCGTCACCGCCTGCATAGTTTACGGAGTTCAGCTAGCTATTGCGACTGCGGCCCTGTCTGGAAGCTTTGTTAGCGAGAGAATTGTTTAGACTTCTCCTAAACCATTATTTCTGAGCCAGGTGCCGATCATTTTCGTCGCTGATAAGACGGCTAAGGCTAAGGCCGTTACGCGAGCAGCCTAACCGTCGGAGTAGTTTTGCAGATCAGCTGGCCGTTGATGATGACCAGCTATGCTCTATCACCTTGTATACATATTATATGTACTCAATAAAGACTTCGAATTATATTTATATATCGTGTTTGATTTACATATTAGCGGGTAAATACAAGTATAAATAAATGTAGACATGCCATGGTTATCCTCCCGTCGTACGCAACTTAAATCACGGTCGTGTATGTTGGGTTGCGGAGGGGTGATATATTCAGGCGCTACATATTGACTCCATTAGAAAGTATCATTATTCGGTAAACAGAAGAACGGTAAGATTTCGTGTGTTTAAAAGATTCCATATAAAAAACTGATGGTAATTTTAATCGTATACGTCGGTTCGAAACTTGCAAACCTCGCTAATAACTAATTTCGTTTTAAATTAAAAATTCTGACGTAATTACCGCCATCTCGGGGGCGGTGGCTGTATTAGTTCGCTAGCGACTAGCGGAGTAACTCACCACATAGAATTATAGGAATCTAGAGAAGGACTAGCCGACCTCCATCGTTTCAGCCGTCGCACCCGAGATGGCGCCAGCCGTAGTGGAATTTAATAAATTTATAATTTCAATTATTTATCAGTTTAATTCCGTTTTAACCTTTTTTTACGGCAACGTTCCCATTCTATTCATATAGCAGACAATAAATTCTATCTATTAATCGTTTTAATACGCACTGTCATCTGCAGGAAGACGTCTTATTAAAGATTACGTACATACATCAGCGACTCACAATATGTGCCATACGTATCTAATACAATGTATTCCTTTAATACTAATTAGGTCAATAGACTAAATAATTGATTGGTATTTAATTATTTATTTACATATTCTATTGACGTACAAGTGGAAATAAATTGGGAATTAAAAGGTAACTAGGTAAGTGCTATTGTGAGTATTTAACGTTTTCAAATGAAAAACCGAAGATTTAGTTTTCTTTTAAACAAATTCCGCACGAAAAACTGCTATAATTCTTAATTGTATGCTTTGTATAGCGAAATAAAATTGAATTTTTATTTGAATAAATTTAGTACTCCTAGTCGACGGCTGAGGGCAGCACGAGCGAATTTTGGGACGAGGTACGATCACCGATGGCAGTTTATGTCGGTCAGGTGTCCTCGAATCGGATGACCTTGACCGATCGCTTATAATGCTAAAATCGATTTAGATGCGTGTAGAATCGCCGTACCCCGAACGGTATCGTCGACAGGACACGCCTGCGCTACTATCTGGCACGGAACGGCACGCCGAAAGTGTTAATACGTCCAATTTACCTGGACACCAGGCGCGATGCCGGACGAAATTTCGCGCCCTTTATCTAATAGCGAAGTGACACTACCCTGGTCCGTCCGGCGGAGCGCAGAGCTCTTCCCTGCTCCCGGTTCGTATATTGGCTATTTTCTAGAGCTTTTGAGGTTATGTACGCAATGAATCTTTTACGTATACATTTATTCGTATTTTCTTAATTAGTTGTTGATTTTCAGAGGGGCCGGAGGTATCAGTATGGCCGGTGGATAGCCCTGCTTCCATCTACGCCGGAAACGCTAACGGAAAATCGTACCTTGCCTGTGAAAATAGCATGCGAAGTTGTGGGTTGTGGAAAAAACACAAACACAAACCTGCCTGAGCCGTTTGCTGAGTGTGTTTCGCAGGATAATATGATGATGTTTAGAGGTACCTACATTTATTATACGATAGTAGTAGTAGTAGTAGTAGTTGAGGACAATACGTAGTCTGTACTGCAATTGTCAATCAATACTGTAAAAAATTACTTTTCTTTTTATAAAGAGGACGTTTTGCTTACTTTGGAGAACGAATAGGCTGTTGGAAGACTTTAAACAGTTCCAACTTAAACGTAAGATTAAAATGGATACTATCTTAGCTGAAGTGAGGTACAGCAATAATTGTATCATGACAAACTTAGTGCGAGGTATACACGAAATGCTTTTAACACCAATTGAAATAGGACACCCGACAGTGTTCAGATGAAATGAGGACGCTATTATTGGTGGGTGCACTGCCATGAATACTGCTAAAATTGCTATAAATCATCGTAATTTTGGAGATGTTATATTAATATTTAAAAACGCCAATATAAGGAACGCAGTACTTATGGACTTGCTGAAAATATATTGGTAATACAATGTTTTAAAATATCTAATTATGTTTCATGTAAAATGTATTATTTGTTATAGGGATCACAGCAGCAGCGACTCGGGAGCATCAGTATAACATACATACATTATTAAAATCATTATAAAAAGTTATTTGTCTTTCATGGTGTTTTAATTTCATGCAAAAAAGATACTTGAATTTGTTGGATTAAGATCTAAATCATATGCATATAGCGTACTTGACAAAGAAATTAAATTTCAGCATTATAAAAAATGTTTGTTTGATCAAAAGGAATATTTTCATAAACAAAGTGTTATTAGGAGCTATGATTATAATATGTACATACACTGAGGAATTAAATAAAAAATCATTGTGTTGGAGACATGATAAAAGATGTATCCAACAAAATAGTACTGACACATTGGCTTGGGGGCATTGGAGAATTGAAAGCAATTGAAATTTATTGTACTTGTGTAAATTTATAATTTTTATCAACAATGACTTTTATTGGAAAGAACTTCTCTTTTTTCATAATTGGATAGCTAATGATATAATTAAACAACATGTCAATTTTATTATATTGTTTTTATTTATTCTTTATTTCTTATTCTTTACAAATACTAGGTATCTATATAATCAAATGAATTTGTTAGAATGTTTTCAAATTTTGAAAAGTTTGTAATGAACAATATTTTATTTATTGGTAGCCTAGGTAATGAGTTATATGAATTTTATATACTTCGTCGGATCATTATTAAGCGATTTAATTTCCTTCGTATAACTTTTGTCAACGCTTAACTGCGAGAATGTTGATTGATTAGAATCCATACCAATTTATTTATATTTAAAATAATTATGTAACTAATTAATTTTTTTTATTGTTGAATATTTTTATTCAAAAAATGTTTATTAATATGTACTTTTATTTTAACGTTAACACCCTAGAACTTTTACGTTCCATGTTTACGTTTTATGTTACGTTCAGTGTTCAACTTTACGTTTGACGTTACATGTTTACACTCACAAAGACATGTTGATGATGATAAAATAAATTTTTGAATATTTGAAGAGGTCTGTAGCAGATACCCTCACGGACGTCTGAGCACCACCCTCAAAAAATAAGATAACCGATTCTTAAAATACTCGTTCACAAAATTTTTCAAGTATTTGATAAATTACTCCTTGAGTCGGTAAATTGTACATCCTTTTTAAAAAATTATTTTTTTTTATTTGGAACAAAAATCTGCTGGCCCAGTACTGGTAAATTGACATCTACTTTAAATCATATGTATCGATATGTTGAATGCTGCCTATTCTATTATTGACTCGTCTGTTCTTGTTATTTGGTAGTTTAATTTAGTCTCCTGTCAATTTTAGGCTTGTTTCTTTCTATAAGTATAGAGTAATTCCGAATCTAAATTATTGGGTTTTTTAAGATGCACAATGCCTTTTTCTAGCAAATTTTCTGTCACATCGACAATAACTAAAAATTGCCTCACACTTCTACACATATTCTATCTTTGTATTGCACATTTTCGGCTTGCTGCTGAATAGCAGCAAACCTATTTCTAGTTATCTGCCTAGAATCTTACACAATTGTTATCAAATACCGCAAATACCATTTATGCTATTCATATACCTAATTGTTTATTAACGAACAGGCAATATACCTACCTACTTTCCTACTTGGTTATCAGACAATATATTATTTACTACTTATTACTACTTACTATTTATAACTATATCATTATTAAACAATTACTTTTCAAAATCTTCTTTATTTACTTTTACTGACATTTTTCTTAAGTCTCTAAGTTGCACCTTCAATTCAATTTAAGTCATGCATTCAGTGATACTTCGAAATGGGAATTATTTTTAACGAAATCTAAAATTTCTAAATAAAATATATTTGTTTCATTTATTAATTGTTTAATTTCTTATTAATGAATAGGAAAACAGCCTTTAAGTTTAAACGTAACTCTATCAGCCCATCAATATAATGTTAATAAATTCCTCCTTATTTAGTAATGTTATACACTTAAAAGATGTATGTACAGTCGGTACGACTTAGTCTTCGAACGATTTTAATAAGGTAACTCACTAAAATCGTTCGAAGACTAAGTCGTACCGAGTGTACCTATGATGCGAACTTAAAATTATTCGTCTGTGCAATATACATATGTACTGCAAACACAATACAATGGATGCAACGGAGAGACGAGTTCATTGCTTTACGCCAAGAGTTGAATTCGTAGATTCTTATATTTTAATTTACGCAATGCGTATCTACAAAAAGAAGCAGGTAAATAAAATTACGAGGGGTTAGATAGGGTTAGGTCGTGCGGGGCGGGGTACGCTAATGTTTACTGTCTTACTCTTGCCGTGCGGGGGTATCGTAACTGTACCAGTTCTTTTTTTCTTTGAGTGTACATATGTTACGTATGTAGGTATGTACCTTTGTACATATATTGTACGTATGTATCTTTGCCGTTTGTTGCAAATTGAAAAACCGTAAGTTTTCGTTTTTTGAGCAAATTCCGCATGAAAAACCATTATAATTCTTAATCGTATACGTTGTACCGCGAAATAAAATTTGTATTTTTATTAAGAGTTAAAACGTTAGTAGGCGTTCTCGACGCGAGGCGGTAGCACCGTCGCTTTTAGGGATGAGGGTGCGTTCACCTAGGGCCGTTTATGTCGGTCCGGTGTCCCCGGAGCGGATGACCTTGGCCGATCGCTTACTCGCCTGAAATTGCCTTAAATCGCGTTAGACTCGCCGTAGCTCGACCGGTGTCCTCGACAGGACATACCCCCGCTACTATCTAGCACGGAGGAGGTCCTTTTTCGGAGAGGGAATTGACACTACCTTGGTCTGGCAGAGCTCCATAGTTCGCGAATCCCTTATGTTTATTTGTATTTTAGATAGGTAGTACATATCTTTTATTTAATTATTATTAATAGATAATTTTATTGTAGATAACCTGCACGTCTACATGTTATATATCTATTTACTTATATTTATAGTTTGGTACATTATAAGGAGCAGCGTTAATATCACATTAAGACCGACGCTCCGTTCGATCCGGATGGCTGATGCTGGCGCGTACTCTTCTTCCGGCGGCAAGAGCGGATGATTGTATACGACGATCCTTTCCTCTTCCTGCGGTGTAAGCACTCGGTAGAATTGGAAATACCTGCGCAAGGCTTCGCTGTCGTCTTGATCTTCGAGGTTGACTTTGATCGCGCGATCGCGTACCACGGTGTGGCCGTCGCCGCCGTTAAGTAGGAAGCCAGTGGTGACCAGTCGGTACGAGACGTCCGGCGCTACCGGCGAATACGTCGGCACGTAACACCGACCGCAGCGCGCCTTCGCGCTCACCACCCGACCACCCGGCGGCCGGGAGAAGTCGTAGACGACCTTCAGTCCGGATACTTGCAGGAACTCGCCGCGAGACGTCTCCCCGTCGGATCTGGCGCCGAGCTCTAACGTGGCCAGCAGGTCTTTGCCGAGCATGTCGACGGTGACCAGCTGTTGACGGAACGGCACCGCTCCCAGGATGTCACCGGCGGTAATGTTTCCGTTCGCCGGCGGTATGCTGGCGTTGATGCTCATCCGTATCGCCCCCCCGTTGACGATGGCGATCGGGGCGCTGGTCCAGTACGAGCCTTCCGCCTTGTACATGGTCGTGACGTAATCGACGAACGAATCCACCAATACGTTTCCGAAATTGCACTCCCTTAGACGACACGTCTCGCCGTTCAGGTAGGTCCTCGTCCTTCCCACCACCTGCTTATTGTACTTGTCGACGGCCGGCCGGAATTCCTCCAATAAGGCGAGCATCTCCCCGTCCTGGGCGATCTTCTCGTCCAGTAGGATAGGTTGGCCTTGAAATCGTACGAGGGTACCTTCTTTATCGAAGACGACATCAAGCTTGCCCATGTATTTCGTGTACGCGTAAGCTTGTACTACCGGTACTATCTTTCCTGAAAATATTCAAACGATATTATTATCGTAAATACCGGAAGTGATATTTTGATATTGACCGTTTCTTTCGACGAAAATGCGCATTTGCGCCGGCCTGAAGAGCTTTCCCGTGGACTATAATAAACTCGAGATTTTTTTACTTTTACAGGTGCAACAAGAATAAGACGAATTAATGTGTTCATTCATGATACGTTCTGACATCGCTTGTCTCACTATGAGACAAATAGCTTACGCTGAAACTCATCATCTTACAGTAATAAGATTGCATACATTTTTGTATTTAGGACATTTACATAAGTAAAGTAGGTATACGCGACGTTTATCTGACTACTACCGCACATACCTACATATATTTTATTTCAATACAAATATGTAAGTATAAGTATGTACATACGTAGATATTGTATTTACCATTTTTCTGTACAACTCGACTGGGATAAGTATCCTCCGGCTTCTCTTTATCCGGCGGTGGTCCGTTCCATAAGAAACTGTTAGTATGTCCTCCGATGACCAAATCGACGTCTTTCACTTCTTCCGCTATCCTTCTGTCGGTTTTAAAGCCGGAATGTCCCAGGGCGATGATGATATTCACGCCCTCTTTTTTTAACCGTTCGCATTCTCTGCGGATGGCGGTCACTTCGTCTTGGATGCGGATGTTGCCGATGGTCGCCATCAGTTCAGTTTCGGGCGTCAGATAGCCGATGATGCCCACCTTTCTACCCTCCACGTTCAAGACTACGTGTGGTTTCACGTTGGCGGCAAGGACGGTCTCGTTTCGAAAATCGATATTCGCCGCCACTATTGGGAAATCCGCGGCTGTCACGAACGGGTCCAGTCCTGATATGCCGTCGTCGAATTCGTGATTTCCGAGGCACTAAAATGAGATAGGCAGGCATGTAGGTACATATATGTCATAGTAGGTATACATACAGTATATAGGTAGGTACATAATTAAGCTTCCTACTACTACGATTTAATGGAGGGGATGAAATTTCATGGAATTTGTTCGATAAGTCGATTAACTTACCGTAACGTCCGGTTTCAGTGCGTTGAGGAATCTGGCGGCGATTTTCCATCTATGAACGCTGAACCAGATCGTACCGGTGTACGTGTCTCCGGCGTTCAGATAAAGCACGGGCGCGGAACCGTTGCGGGACGCCGCCTCCGCCCTCGCCTGCTTAACGATCGTGGCGACCCTGCCGAAACCGCCGACGTATCGTCCGTGTTTCGATTCTGTCGTCTGCTCGAATCTGGCGTGCATGTCGTTGTTGTGAAGGATGGTCATTTTGAATTCTTCCTCGGCGCTCATCACCATTACGCTTAATAGTCCAATTACGTATGTTGTTAATACACTGTTCATTATTGCTGCTGATCTGTTAATGTAATAAGTATAGATAGGTAAAACAATTAGGTAGATGAAACACACAATATAAACATTTATTATCAATACTAATTTGTAATAGTAGTAGTTTTAAGTACCGCATCATCATCAACATCATCGATATTTCATATTATATTTAATTTTATTTAACTCATCTACGTATATGTATGTATGTATGTATGTATGTATGTACGTGCGTACACTTAATACACACATTACATGTTTTATTTTTTTGTTTTATTTAAATTTGTACGTTTTTGTCTATTTAAATATATTTCGTTCTTCACCCACCGCACACAGTTCTATCGTTCCTTCCTTGTTTATCAAATTTTGCGTATTTATATCGTTTCGTCAGTCACTATGCAGATCTGAAGCATAGTCAGAAACTTACAATAAGTTGTAATATAACTAGGGCGCGGAATCGAGCGAGCCATGACTCATCGCCCATGGGTGGCACTATTAAAACGTATTTTTAAAGAGGTTTAAAGAAGTAGATTCACTGAACCGGCAGGAACTATTACAAAACTTACCAAGTACGTAGTTAACAGTTAAAGCAATGAAACAAGGAAGGTATAAATGAAAATTTTATTTTTCTTGTAAATATAATAAATTTTACACACTCCTCACACCGTTATCTACGCCCGTGTATAAAGATTTTTACTTCACAAATTCCTTATTTTATTGCCATTTTTTGCTCTGATTCTCGTGCTCTTGTCGAGTGTAAACAGATGTTGCAGTTCGCCCTATGAATTAGTGCTATTCAGATATAATGTAAACAACACACAGTTGCTCGGTTGTAGTTCCGTGGTAGCTTAGCTCGCTCGATTCCGCGCCCTAAATATAACTGGTTAAAAAATAATCCAGTATGACGGGGATATTTTCAAGAAAATAGTTTCTTCCATCAGCAAAATGTAGCTGACCTGGGTGGCTAGCAAATGCGACCAGCATTAACTATTCAGATATGTGGTTTACTATCGATCTCTATGAAACGCTTTTTTAGTCAGAATTGGGGTGTTCACGTACTGCATACGTTCCTCTCACAGATTCGTTGTGGTGTAGTAAGCGTTTTTCAGTTCGTTGTATTTTCATAAATTGAGATCAATTTTACAGCATAGAGTGTTTTCTATGCTGTAAAATTAATCTTGCATGTTCGCAATCTTGTTTATGCATTTTTATAATTTATCATTCCTTTTGTTATTAATGTTAATATGTTTTGTCTACTTCGATTCCGCATATACCTAATAGTAATAATAACAACAATAATACACTTTATTTTACCCAACAATATATAAAATCTATAGGTATTGTGGTAAAGTCAAAAATAAATAGTGAATGAGTGTGTGCGTTTGTGTGTAGGTATGTAATATATCTGTATGAAAGTGTATTGAAAAAAGAAAGAAAAGAAAAATTCAGTTATATTTAGTTACATTTAATTAATTATTGAATTATTTATTAATTTAATTGTCTTCAACTAACTCGATTTGCCTGTATGAATTCAGTTACTGTATAAAAGCAGTTTTGAGATTTTCTTATATGAATCCCGAAGCTTGTGAACACCGTTTCTGTTCACGAAGGGGAAAGCATATTTAACAATTCCAGGTATCTACTTTTCGCTGCAGTTGTTACTAGTCTATGGTATATTGCCTAGACAACTCAACTGAAAGGACATGCCCTCTCCCTTTTCTTTTAGGATGTATATTGCAGTCTTGCATAGATCAGCTCTGTTTATATGTATACGGGGTGACATAGAAAAAAGTACATTGCATAGTGCCACACAATAGAGGACACTAAAAAAAATTCCTATGAACATGGGTTCGCAAGACCTTCGGTTAAAAGATACGGGGTGTTGAATTTTATTTCTTTTTTTTGGCTTTTTTTTTGAATATCTATGGTTCCAGTACAAATGCATCTGAAAGCCGACAATGCACGCTAATTAATCAAAAAATAACAATTGAATAATGTGTCATAATGACACTTGTCAAACTGATGTAATTGTTGTTTGAGGAATTTTGTGTTCGTGATTAAGTTTTTCATTGGTTTTCTCACTGATTATTCAAATTTGCTTGCAAAAATGGTTCACTACACTTTTGAAGAATACAGGGACATGATTATGTGTTACGGCGAAGCTAGATCAAATTCTTACGAAGCTCAACGTATTTATCGAGAAAGATATCCTTTAAGACAAGTTCCTAATGTTCGAACATTTATTGATGTGCATAGGCGTTTGAGAGAAGATGGCTGTTTTAGAAAACCGAAATTGAATAGTGAGGTTTCCAAAACTCGTCGCACTGTGCGAAGCGAAGAACCTGTTCTACGAATGGTAGAAAATAATCCAAGAACAAGCACCAGAAAAACAAGATCAGCGGTACGAAACCTTAACCGTGAATCAGTTAGACAAATTTTCAAAGAACAACTTCTTCGCCCATATCATTTCCAAAAAATTCATTCACTATTGGAACATGACTTTGTTCCTCGTGTACAATTTTGCCAATGGTTGCAAAACCAAAGACAAAACATTATTTCATCAATTTTGTTTACTGACGAAGCTGGTTTTAGTCGTGATGGTATACTGAACCTACATAACATGCACCATTGGAGTGATGAAAATCCTCATCAAACTGTAATTCGAAATCACCAATATGGGTTTTCAATTAATGTGCCGGCAGGTATAATTGACAATTATTTAATTGGCCCATTTCGATTGCCCAATCGATTGACAGGTGCACTGTATCGAAATTTCTTGGAGAATGATTTAAACACATTATTAGAGGATGTCCCATTGGCCATTACTGGAAGAATGTATTACATGCATGATGGGGCGCCAGCTCACTTTTCTCGAGTGGCAAGGGAATATTTGGACAGGAGATTTGGAAATATGTGGATTGGTCGAGGAGGGCCTGTACCCTGGCCAGCTCGTAGTCCCGACCTTAATCCCCGCGATTTTTCATTTTGGGGATTTATGAAAAATGAAGTTTATGCTGTAGAAATACATAATGAAGAACAATTGTGGATAAGAATTATGGAATCGGCAGATAGATTTTGTAATAACCCAGGAATATTTCAAAGATGCCGTCAATCATTAAGAAGAAGAATGGAAAAATGTATTGAAGTACAAGGGCAACAATTTGAACATCTTCTAAAAACTTAATTTTTTGTTTTAATTAATCATTGTTTTTGCAAATAAATTAAAAAAAAATTCAACACCCCGTATCTTTTAACCGAAGGTCTTGCGGACCCATGTGGTACTATGCAATGTACTTTTTTCTATGTCACCCTGTATATTATATTGTAACGTTTTCGGGGTTCAAATAAATATTCAGGCGATATTTCGTAAAAACAACGATTTATTTATAATAATAATAATGACATGGTAACAAATAGAACAATAACGATTGACTAACACTAAAAGATTACTTATGTCCGCACACTATTTACTTTTACAATATTTATTTACACTTGCCAAAGTTCTGTGCAACCTCGACTCCCTTTCCCGAATATTCTATTCGCAAACGATCTAGAGCTTTTCTAGATTTCCATGTTTTCTCGAATGAGTCATAGGCGTACTGCCGTAGCAATATGTATATACACTGATGGTATAGTGACATTATCTTATTTTTTTTATAAATAACGGTCTACAGAGTGTTATCTGCGGCCACTTCCTCAATTGCTCGCAAAGCTTTTTTCTGCAAGCCAAAGATGTCGTTTGCATGCGCGGATTCTCCCCATAATTGAATGCTATAGGTCATTCTAGAGTGAAAAAGTGCGTGGTAAGCTATATACTACTGCTGTCTCTATGTATAGCATAGAGTAAATACAGAGGATAGCTTTTTTGAGAGAGCATCGACTTCATTTCTCCAAATTAATTTGGTGTCTAGAATCGTTCCTAGAAGCTTAGCTGATCCAGCGCCCTTAAGCATTTTATTTCGTTTGGATGTAAAAACTAATTTGGCGGTCTTTTCTTCATTAAGAAGAAGTTTATTGAACGCAAACCATGCGTTGGCTTCTGATAGCATACGTATATGGCCTCTTTCTTATAGGTAGTTGGCGCGATCATTTGTGTCTCTGCGCAGGAATGTTGTGTCGTCAGCATATTGCACTATCTGACCCGAAACACACTGTGGTAGGTCGTTGACAAAGAGGGAAAACACGACGAGCGCCTACCTACTACCTACATATACATTAGGTAATATGCAGTTTGCTGGTTTTTTTATCTATACGTTGCTGATTCTCCCAAATATCATAAATGTCAAATGTCAGTCGCAAATGTGAATTAATGTCACACACGAATGAATGAAAATAATTACTATTTGTTGACTGAATCATACTACATGTACGTATGTTCATTAATATCGTTTGTATATTTATGTTACTATACAGGTTTTAGGTATGCATACATATACTTATACTACTATTATCTACATACATTATTTCTTTCGATTTCTTTTCTATGTATTTCGTTAATATAACTAACGTACACTCGACACGACTTAGTCTTCGAACGACCACAGTGTGCTGTCTTTGTCAGTCTATCCCCTCTACATTTAACGTGACCGTTTCTTCGATAAGGGTAACAGCGTATTTTTCGAAAGGTAACATTACGATTACCGAAGAAACGGTAACGTTAAATGTGGAGGGGATAGACTGACAAAGACAGCACACTGTGGTCGTTCGAAGACTAAGTCGTGTCCAGTGTACCTACATATACACGTTAGTTATATTAGTTTGTTTCTTTGAAAAAGTAATAATTTCTGATACACGTTTCATTATAGCGTTCGTACACGTTGACGATGCTGCCGCATACATTACTATTTATCATCAGCATACTGGTATACGGATCGTGGAGTTATCACGAGTTGTTAATATTACATAACAATGATCTACGCGGACGGATCGAAGAGAATATTGACGAGCAGCATAAGAACGGATACGGCGGTTTCGCCAGGATCGCTCATGTCGTGAAGGAAGCGAAACACGCCGCCGCTAACGGATCAGGACCACCCGTTTTATATCTTTACGCTGGTGATTCGTACCGGGAGCCTATCTGGAGAAGTCCCTTCGGCAGCAAATTAGCCGTGGAATTTTTAAATCTTTTACGCCCTGACGTAGCAGTAAGACCACTTTATCTATTCGGTTGATAATGCGCTTTATACATAATTACTTCGCTTACTACTTAATTTAGGACATATTCCGTTGAACCTTTCGGTACATGTTATATCTATAAGACTTAACAGAGCGTACTGTGTTATTACCTACATGTGTACAGTTTGTGTATTAAATCATGTCTTCTCCTTTGAAGAGTACATCAAACTTTCTTCCGCTCGCGTCGATTCGGTCGTTTTCGTTCGGTCGAGATAATTCTTAATACATACTCAACTATACATCTCAAGGGGCATTTACGAACACGACCGAACGGGTATGTGCGGTAGAAAGTTGAAGTGATAAGCGCTTCAAAGCGGAGGACATTTCCCTAATACACAAACTACATATATACATAACAGGGAGTCTTCGATATAAAATAAAAAATTATGAAAAATGGAAAGATGTTATTTTATTAAACTTAAATTCAAAATATTTCGCACAAATTCCCTCCCATACGCGAGAAAAAAAAATGACAAAGATATTTATAAAATATTCGTAGCGCCACTGTAGTATAGCCACTGTAAGTAATGCATGCATATCCTAACGCAGAGTAGATGGGCGATAGGCGAACACTATTTAACTTGTGTGCAGCGCACAATCTGATTCAGTCTCTTGTCTTACACAATGCATGAACTGTATGATATAATTTTCATTTATAAGAAGAAACTATATCTTTTCTTTCATTTAAAATAAAAGTTCCTTTAATAAATTACATAGTCTTCGATAACATTTTCATACGTAATCATATTGATGTTATTGAACCCTTAGCATTCAAAGCTATTAGTTATAACATCGGCAGCTACCGTTTTTACGATGTCTTGCGTTAGTTCGATCAAAGTATTTTCTAAGCATATTATGCATTCATAGGCGGCACATACCTATGTATTACAATTTAGAAAGGGGGTTTTAATTTTGGCAATCGCGTCGTAATTGAACTACAATTTATTGGATTTATATTCTACATAATTGTATCTTTCCATTTTTCATATTTTTGCATTTTTTTATGTCCAAGACACCCTCTGTAGGTATATTCCTTCACAAACACATTATATTACCTACATATTATTATTATTAATTTGTTTTAGTGTTTGGGAGATCACAATCTAAACCGTCCCATAGACGAGCTGCGCAATTTCGTGAAACGAACGCAATTCCCCTTGATCGTCGCCAACATCCACTTCAAGAACGACTCCTACCTGTCGCACAAGATCCGTCCGTCCATCGTGTTGAGGTTGGGCGATTTCGGTTTGGTCGGCGTCGTCGGCTACGCTTCCAGCGCCGATTCGTACTTCCTGCCGCAGTCGTCGAAGCGGGCGGCCTCTTCGTTCCGCTTCGAGGACGAGGTCGTAGCCGTGCGCAGGGAATGCGACGACTTACGGAAACGGAGACGCGTCGACGTGATCGTAGCGCTGGGGTACGCCGGATACGCGACGGACAAGCGGATCGCCGCCGAGGTGGCCGACGTGGACGTGGTGATCGGCGGCCTGACCAACACGCTATTGTGGAACGGCGCCGCACCAAACACCGAACCCATCGACGGGCCGTACCCGACCGTCGTCGTGCAGGAGGATACCGGGAAGCGCGTGCCCGTCGTGCACACGTACGGCTTCGCCAAGTACGTCGGCCGTTTACGGTTGCGCTTCGACGATTCGCTCAGGCTGCTGAACGTCGAGGGCAACCCGATCTTCCTGGAGCGGCGGCTGCCCATGGACGCGGAGATCGTTAACGCGTTGCGCAGCTACAGGCCGAAGTTACGCAGCATACAGGACGAGGATATCGTGCTGGGCCAATGCATCGTACCGATGAGGCGGCCGTCGCAGTTGGCTTCCGAGAGCAACCTCGCCAACTTCATCACCGACAGCCTACTCGAGTACGGGATCGTCGTCAAAGGTTTGCCAGCAACGAGTATGGCCATCATCAATGCCGGTTCGTTAGGTGACGCCATCCATACAAGTAAACGGAATCCTAACATTACCAAAAGGGTACGAACGGCAATTTAACGTCATCTATTCAGTACATGTCATCGGAAAACTATAAATATCTATGTAGAATATTATCTTTGCTAGATACAAGCTATTCGCTTCTCTCGTTTCGATACATTTAAATAGAAGATCGTGTTTGAATTTTGCATCCTAAGTTTAATTAACATGGTCGGTGTTAAAACGCTACATTTTGCGAGATATTCAAATCAAAATTTATACACCGCACCGCCACTTACTAACGTAAACTTCAACTCGTTAACTTCAAATAGACCTTTTGTATATTTTTATGCCAACTGTTATAGATATTTATTATTCTTTTCGACAATTTATTTAGATGCTTCGATAAATACGTCCAATGCACGTTATCATCTTAAGAGGGCTTTCCCCCGAGTAATGTAAGGAAAAAGTTTCTATACAATATTGAATTGCGGTGCAGCGTCTTGAAGATGAAAAGCATAACAACTGTTATACATAATATGTATGTACCTATAACGTGCTTTTTTTGTTTGAAGATGATCGGCGAGGCGGCACCGTGCTATCATAAGTTGGTATCAGTCACGATCTTGGGCAAATACATCAAACAAGCGATCGAAGATGGCGTGAGCAAATTGGACCGTACCGCGTGCATATACGGCGCCGGCATCCGCATCGACGTGAACATGAACGCGCCCAAAGATCATCGCGTGAAGAGCGTCCGGGTGCAGTGCGTCGCCGACGGGGAACCCCGTTACTGTCCGTTAAACAACGATAACCAGTACGTCTTCTTGACGACTGCGAACTTTCTCGCGCAGAGCGGACACGAGGATCTACGCAACCAGGGCAGGGCGCAGGAATACAACGAGGAAGTCATCGACGCCCTCATCTACACCTTCGACACGTTCGGCATCATCAGACCCGAGAACGACAATCGGATCTTCTTAATGCGCAGAAGTGGCCCGAAAAGCTGCGCTAGCAGCATACCTCCTCCGTTGTTTTATTTCTTCATTTCGAGTACAGTAAAAATATACGTCGGAACAGTTTTTCTGTTATAGGGGGTGGTGGACATTTTATGTTTTTTTTTTTTGTCTTTCCCAATATGTATTTTAAATAAGGTTGATTTTATAAATACAGTACCCAATACATACATATGTATATCATAGTTTATTATGTCTATAAAATAGTGTACATAGTATTATTATACAGAGTGATCTAGATGAGATGCGCACCATTCGATCAAATTTGCAAACTAGTACACAGCATTTTTTTTTCGCGAATTACGATAGTGATATTTTTAAATTTGTATACACTCTATATAGTGTACATATTTTTTATGTACAAATTTAAAATAAAATCGGTTATGATTCTACTATGACAACGAAGTTATTAGGACTCAAACCAATTTAGATTGCTACGTCAGAATAGGGGCAATAATTTAATTAATAAATACATAAACGAGTTTTTAAAAGTTAACGTATTTGTTTTAAAGTCGCTAATTCTTGTTTAAAGATCATTTTTTTACTCGTCTCCGAACATTTCCGACATTTTCAATAAGACTGCTACATATATAGGATATGTATGGGAAAAGCATAAGATCGCCAATTTAGTTATTTATTCAACTACTCGTTTGATTAGGAGGTGGGTACCGATTTGGTCGGAATGCATGAAAATTAATGACGTGACTATCGATATAATCAATAAGATAAACCACAGGTAAATAAGCTATTAAGTATAACATAAAATTACATATTTTACGCTTTAAATGTTACAAAAAGTTACCCACGAAACAATTTGTAAAACGCCAATATAGTAAAATATTCAGACAATGTTTTGTTTCTATACATTCTTGTAGAGGAAAAAGAATGCCATTATAAACAATATGCGCACGTAATGTTCAGGGGAGTTTTCTTTAATTGGTCCTGTTATATGATTCCGCATAAGTAATTTCGTATAAGTAAAGTTAGATCGATATTAGCGAAACAATTTTTCGCAGAATTAACAAACATGACATGACAAATGTGTACAGTCGGTTTCAAACTACTCAAATATAATTAGTTACAATGTAACATATCGATTAAAACATTCTTTGGATATTAAAAAACAAAATGTTGTTTCTGGTTTATTTGAATATTCCATAACAATTTTTTAAAAACAAACATGTATGTATGTATTTATGTACATATGTACCTACTAACACATATGTAGTTTGTTGAAGGATATCGATTGGTTAAAAAAAATCGCCGGTATATTTTTAGGTGATGTTTGAAATTGCGTATTTTGAGTTTAACACACGTTTCATATAACACTCAGATGAATGTTTTCGATACAATAAATATACATCCAGGATATTTATAATTCTAATGCACATATATGTGTACATACATATATGCATGTATATATTTGTAAACGTTACGTGCTGTTGCGGCATACCAACAACACGTTTTTCAGTTTATAAACTATATGTACATATATTATAATTATAGTTACATGATTGATAGTTGTATATATTTTATACATACTTACATACTACATTAAATAATACATACATATATATGTATGCATTACAAAGCAAAATGATTTATTTGCACATATTACACATCTAAAAGTAAATAATAAACAGTATGAAAGTCGGGTAAATCATATTGCATGGAGTTTAGATCACGTCCCCATACTTTTCGAGTATATTGTAGATAGATGTATAAAGCGTAGAAACGTTATAATAAAGAACTTTTTTTTATTATAATTGATATAAATTTGTTATTATACCTACTTTTTTAATAACATTAATTAACATTATGTGAATGAAAGAAAACAAATAATAGGTATATTACACACTAAGATTGAGAAGATTACTGTTATTGCCCGAGTGGCGAGATTAAATTCCGAATATATATTTCAAATAATTTAACCGTTAAATATTTATTGCAGTATTAATTTTTGTCAAATGTTTATGTTTTGGTAATAAGAAACATATTCTACTCAAAAACCATGTAAATAAATACACTCTGTAATGTATGTATATATAGGTATGTACAGTGACGTGCTTTAGTACTGACTCAAAGTGCCATAAAACTTTATAAATATAACCCTTATGTACGATGATAGATAGCCGACTGCCCTCGAGGGGTGAGTCAATACTAAAGCACATCACTGTACATCCCCTATTGTTAGAATTGTGGTTGCGTGAAGTTATCCACACTTTTCCAGCCACACATTTATCGTAACGAAAGTTCGAATGAAGTAGTAATTCCAATACAACATATACTATCGTGGTTTTCTTATGAATTTTACAATAAATGTTCTACAATCCACAATGTATTAACCGAATTCTCTCTGGTGGAAGCTATTTTATATATCTAACAACGAAATTTAATTGGCTCGTCGTTTGTGGCCTTCAGAATAAAGAAAAATCGAAAAACCGTGGATGGGATAATTAAAACGTCGTGATGCTCTTATTAATTCGAGTGCCTCGACACCGACCATAGGTCATATTTTGGCATGATGGTCTTGTACCATACCAACCATCGAATTTATTTGGCTGGCCGTTTACGACCTTCAAAAGTAATAAAAATCGAAAAACCATGGATGGGATAATTAAAACGTCGTGATGCTCTTATTAATTCGAGTGCCTCGACACCTCGTTACGTCATATTTTGGCATCATGGTCTCCTACCATACCAGCTATCAAATTCATCTGGCTGGCCGTTTACAGCCTTCAAAAGTAATAAAAATCGAAAAACCGTGGATGGGATAATTAAAACGTCGTGATGCAGTTATTAATTCGACTGCCTCAACACCTGTTAGAGGATTACCCTACATGATATAAAACACATTTTTTTTGTAAAGTGCACGTGTGAATTTTAATCATATGTTTTTCTCATAGTATCATTGTTTAGTCTAGACTTAAGTGTTTCCACTCCTTCAAATATTAATCATGTTACATTTTTATTACCTAAAAAGGGTAAAGTCTTTAGTTCATATTTCAGATAGACATTTTCATTATACATATATTCGTCTAGTTTTAAGTTTCACGTTGTTCATATATCTATAAACCCTGATCACTGTACTATATCTTTCAACGTTCTGAATGTTCTTTGTTTGTAGTTTGTAATATCTGTCACCATTATGTATAGTCTACGGTATCCAAATATTTTTATTAGTAACAGACTCAATTTAATTATTAGTATATTTTTTCGTGGGAAACCACCCCTTTAAAACAGGAGTGCTCTGCGTTAAACAGTTAGTCGAATCACAACCAACACTCTAATTCAATCGGTCGCGTTTCAAATATTTAAGTAGTAAGGAACTTAGAAAATAAATAGTTATTAAATTGGAACCTAGTATTTTTTATCAACCAAACTCGACCCGAGGTGAAGAGGTACGCAACACACCGACCATAGGTCATATTTTGGCATCATGGTCTCCTACCATACCAGCTATCAAATTCAATTTTCCCATCCACGTTTTTTGACTTTTATTACTTTTGAAGGTCGTAATAAACAGCCAGCCAAATAAATTTGATGGTTGATATGGTACGAGACCATCATGCCAAAATATGACCTATGGTCGATGTTGAGGCACTCGAATTAATAAGAGCATCACGACGTTTTCATTATCGCATCCACGGTTTTTCGATTTTTATTACCTTTGAAGGTCGTAAACGGCCAGCCAAATGAATTCGATGGTTGGTATGGTACAAGACCATCATGCCAAAATATGACCTATGGTCGGTGTCGAGGCACTCGAATTAATAAGAGCATCACGACGTTTTCATTATCCCATCCGCGGTTTTTCGATTTTTCTTTATTCTGAAGACCACAAACGACGAGCCAATTAAATTTCGTTGTTAGATATATAAAATAGCTTCCACCAGAGAGAATTCGGTTGATGTATTGTGGATTGTAGAACATTTATTGTAAAATTCATAAGAAAACCACGATAGTATAGACACATCAAAAAAATCGTAATTAGAGTAGGCTATGTGAATGGATTGTTACTTTAGCCACTTTCACATAATGACATTTATTCCTTGACATTTAATTTGAGGTTATAAATTTGGTTACAATAAAATGTCAAATAATAAATGTCATTATGTGGTAGTGGCTAAAGCAACGATCAAAAGCATTTTCATAGCCTACACCAATTATGTTTTTTTTCGATGGCACGTTATATGTTGTATTGGAATTACTACTTCATTCCAACTTTCGTTACGATAGAAGTGTGGCTGGAAAAGTGTGGATAACTTCACGCAACCTAGAATTGTGTCTTTACGTGAGATCTATATTTAGGTACGATTAAATAGAATAATAATACTTAAATTATATATTGTGTTGTATATGCTGTTAAACATACATACATACATACGTATGTATGTATGTGTATATATCTAGCTGTATTCAATTATACGAAAATGTGTACCAGCCATCATCATTATTAAGAAATGTCTCTCAATATACTTTTATTGCCTTGATTAGTCCTTGAACTGAAAAAACAAGAACGACACAAGAATGATTATAAGTAGAAGTTATCCGCGAAGTAGTTACGTATTATAGAATTCGACACACACGAACGGGATTTTATAAACGAAGATGAGAATTTCGGGTCACCCAGTCGACGATGTTATTTCAATTATAGATATTTTAGATAAAATGATGATCTCTTATAACGTAGTCTTGACACGAGCGAAAATAACAACATTAATTTATTAAGATATCGCGTCTCTATAAGATTACACATACTTTTCTAGTCGTACATATCTTTGGCAATTTAAATGCGATTTTTTTATCGGGGAATGTTGATCTTGTAAATAAGGGCTTTACTTTAAAGTGAATTTAATTACTCTAAAGAAGTTCATCAAAGCAGTACTCTCTTTTGGAGAAATTAAATTTGCTTCAAAGTATAGCCTTTATTTAGTAAATGGACATTCGTCGCTGAAAAATTCGCATTTAATTTGCCAAAGATGGTACATACCTATACATATATAATGTATATCGAAAAGACGTCGGAAATGACGAGCTGAGCTCATGTCTATGATGATGATTATTGAAATATATACGGAAATCGCACGTACTATAGGAAAAAGGACATCCTATCTATGTATGTAATACATATACAGACATACATATATGTACATATGTAATATGTATGATGGCTCACCTCACTAGTGTCCCAATTGTGCGGTAGTATGAATAATAGATGTATACATATTTTGACCTAAACCGATATGTATGTATGTATCAGTGGAAAATAGGTGAATTAATTTCAATGTAATCGTAGATAACATTATTATTCAAATTAATGTCATACATATGAATATGTATATATAATTATAGGATAGATTTAATTTATTCCATTGAATAGATACTGAAATTCATGTTTAGTTCATTTGCTGATTGTTCTCTCTCTCACACTTAACCGACTGACTCTTAACTGTAACAAAGATGCAAACGAAATAATTATACAAACATATAGTTGCAACGAAGCAATAATTTCGTTTATGAAAAATAAAATTCGCTTTAAAACAGAGGTTTTATTTATTAAATTGGAATTCCCCGTTTAAAAATTCACGTTTAATTCGAACGAGTAATAGCACGTATAATTAACGCTTTTCATGATGCCGTGTATATCTTCTTAAAAATGATTTGTCAATATATGACTGGAAAGGTTCTACCTCATAATCTCTGCAGGCAACATCATTGCAGTCTGTCAACTCTACTTCCATCCACATTCCGTCATTTTCTGAGGTTGATGTTGTTAAAGCAATAGCTAAACTAAAGGATTCCATCACCATGGGTGATGACAACATACCTGGCTTTTTAGTCAAGGACTGTTCTCGCATCTTTTCGCAACCATTGAGTGTTCTGTTTAATCTGTCCTTGTCTACTGGAATTTTGCCGGATGCATGGAAAATTGTGAGACTTACTCCTATTCACAAAAAGGGCAACACGTCACTTCTGGAGAATTACCGACCCATCGCTATCATCAATAATTTTGCTAAGATTTTTGAGATCTGTCTGTATAATGCTATATTCCCTATGTTTAGACCATCTTTATCAGAATATCAACATGGTTTTGTCGACAAACGTTCTACAGTAACTAATCTCGCAGTCATTGCGCAATTCTTGTCTGAATCTTTAGATCGCGGTGAGCAGGTGGATGTAGTTTATACAGATTTTTCCAAAGCATTCGACCGTTTGAATCATTCAAGGCTTTTGATGAAATTGGATGCAGTTGGCTTTTCTCCTTCGTTGCAACTACTTTTTAGGTCATATTTATCTAATAGAAGGCAATATGTTAGTTTTAAGGGTCATCGTTCAAACTACTTCACACCGCTTTCGGGCGTGCCTCAGGGCAGTAACCTAGGCCCTTTGCTCTTCCTGATCTTTATCAACGATTTACCTTCATCAGTGGATTGTGGTAAACTATTGTTCGCGGACGACCTGAAATTATATGTTAGAGTTACTACCATCGATGACTGTAAGTACCTTCAGTGCCAGTTAGATCGGCTTTATCAATGGTGCTTGGATAATGACTTACATCTAAATATTTCCAAATGTAACTCAGTTTCTTATTCACGTAAATCTACCGCAATTGACTTCAGTTATCGAATCAACAATATTATTTTAAACCAGTGCGACACTATAATGGATCTCGGTGTGCTATTTGATAGGAATCTTACTTTTAACAACCACATTAGACACATTATTGCTTCATCTTTAACATCATTGGGATTCATTATTCGTAATACGAAGCATTTTTCAGTACTTCAGCCTGTAATAAACTTGTATTACTGTTATGTGCGCTCGAAATTGGAATATGCTTCTCTAATTTGGTCTCCGTTTTATAAGACCTATTCACAATCTATCGAGCAAGTGCAAAGACGTTTCCTGAAATATCTTCACCTCAAACAACATGGAATATATCCTGAGAGAGGCTTCAACCACACAACTCTTTTAAATATGTTCGCTTTTCAGTCGCTTGAACAGCGTCGCACTCAATCCGATATTAAATTTCTTTTCAATTTAGTACATAACATAACTGATGTCATTTGCCTCAGTAATTCTTTGAGTTACGCAGTTCCCCAGTATTCAGTACGACAAACAAACACATTTTACTGCGCCTTTGCGCGCACTAATGTTATGTCACACGCGCCACTGCACAGAATTTGCAATTACTTCAATGTTAATTTAAGTCCATTAGTAGATTTACACTCATCCAGTCTACCCTCAATTATGCAATGTATTAACAACTTATGATAAGTAGCTGTAATTTCAGTTTTTTTTTTTTTTTTTTTTCTCATACCGCTTTCGCTGGTTTTGTACTTCAATCTTGTAGGTCTAATTTAGCTGTTGAAGCAATATATTTATAGTATTTATAGTATCTAATTTTTAAGTGTTATTGAACTGTTAGGTTTCTTTTCTGGCTTATTTACTAGGTACTCCATTAGAATTAGTAGAATTAATAGTGTAGTAGTTATTGTAGCTCATTTATTTGGTATTTGGTATCTATTTAACATGTCATGTAATTAATCAATCTTTGTCCTGTTATTGGATGTACATCTGTTGGGCAATAAAACATTATTATTATTATTATTATTATTATTATTATTATAATCTGCAAAGAATGTCCCGCTATTGTTTATCATTGCGTACTAATCCGTTAGCATTTTAATAATCATTTTCCTGCAAGGATATAACAAGGAGTACATATGTATGTAGTTTACATACATAGGTATATCGACCGTTGCCACACTAAAAGCTTACTATACATATGTACATATGTATATGTATCTATATAGATATGTATGTAACAATTACAATAATTTATCAAACAATTTATTTATGAATAAGTATATTAAATACAAAAATAATCCAACCAACTTATTCATATTCGATACCAATCGATGACTCATTCAGATATCGACTTATTCCTGTTTTCAATTGCCTAAAAATATTATCTACTCAGATGTTCCTGCAAAGGATATTATGTACAACACAGTATTTGTACTTACAAAAATGAACACACCCGTTTTGGTGTAGGTATAGGGATTATCTTTATAATTTACTATTTGAATATACACAAATATGTAGGTACCATCTTTGGCAAATTAAATGCGAATTTTTCAGCGAGGAATTTCCATTTATGTACTAAATAAAGGCTATACTTTGAAGCAAATTTAATTTCTCTAAAAGAGAGTACTGCTTTGATGAACTTCTTTAGAGTCATTAAATTTACTTTAAAGCAAAGCATTTATTTACAAAATCAACATTCCCCGATAGAAAAATCGCATTTAATTTGCCAAAGATGATACATATTACATTCATACAAATAAGTTTAATCGTTCCTTTTTCTCCAAACACTCATACTGGAATTGCATAAAATGTATACATAGGTATTAATTATTGTTTCACACAATTAACTTTTTGGTGCAAATAACGCTGCGCATATTTAAAAGCTTAGACTCACATATCCACGTACAATTAAATTATGTATTATATGTAATATGTTTAACAAAATAAAAGGTAATAAAGTGCATTCAATTATTAATGTAAATAGTACAATAACAATCGTTTATATTATGTCTGTGTATGTATTTAATCAAAATTAATTATACTAGTTAGCTAATATACATGTAACATATATAATGATAATTTTATTATTAATTGCATGAATATATTTACATTAAGATTAAACTGCTGCCTACAAAATAAGCAGATAACATAATTATATTAAAATTGAATCGAAAATAATATATTATTAAAATCTCGCCGTAGTAAATGTGTGTGGCAATTTTTTTGTTAATCGTGTAATGGAATAGATAACATTAGCACGTCTACTGTCGAAAAAAAAATTAAAATAGTGCTCTGGTACAGTATGATAAATAATATATGTATGTACATACTTATATACGTAGAAATATTGAGAAAAGTGGGGGCTTGCTGTTATATTTTATAAAATATTAACTGAACAAAACTAATGATTTTATCGGAGAAGAAGTGAATAAGATCATTAGTATAGACAAAACATTTCCAATACATACATAGATACTTATGTGCATTCATAACGTATTTACTATTATATTGTATATATTTTGTACACCAATATATACTTTCAGGTAGAAATAAGAATTAGAATTGTTGACATAGTTATAGAATAATTTCTTAAACAAAAGCGAGCATGTTTTTTTTTTACTAGCGAAACGAAGGAATTACTTATAGTTAGATACGCCTGTATGTAATAGAGGAGACAACGAAACGCTTCAATGTTTGAGGGACACATTGAGGAATGACGAGATTAAAAATATCTAACTAGTCAAAAAGCAAACAGGTCAACGTAGCGAATATGGTCGATGTTTATATTAAGCATTTTTTTACTCAATATGTATTTACAAATAATTTAGGTATGTACGTTATGTGTATTTTAAATAGATAAAAACGGTCAATTTATTTACTATTCCGTAACATACAAATACTTATCACCGATTTGAATCTGTAGCAACAGATAAACATTATGCGGGCACTGTTTGTTAATTTGCTAAAAATGAATATAAACTTCAAATTCATATAAAATATCAGGAAATATATATATGTATGTTATAGCTAGCATCTTTGAGTTCGAGCGGAAGCGAGTTGTTAGTGAATTGTAAAGTCCGTTTCTCTTATTTGCTTTTTCCTTTCTTTTGAACGAGAGCATTTTATGTCCCATCTGGTTGGAAAGAACGCAAAATATTACATAAGATTTGTTTTTTAACTTATTCGAATACTCTAGTTATGACGACAATAAAGAATGTCAGATAACTTACACCACAAAAATTAAAAAATAAAACGCTTGTAGGTACTACATTTATCTGACCACGGCTGTACATTCCATATTTCAAATAATTCATGTTTTACTATTGAAATGGAAGAAAAAATCGGTTTGTGTTTACAAAGTGTGCGCGAAAAAATACATATTTTTAAATTTAGAATATCAGAAAAATCAGTAATGCAGCTTCTCGAAGTTTATTATACGAATGTAAATTATGAAGGCAATTATTTAAGTCCGTATGTACAGTGATGTGCTTTAGTATTGACTCAAAGTGCCATAAATATAACCCTTATGTACAATAGATAGCCGACTGCCATCGAGGGGTGAGTCAGTACTAAAGCACATCCCTGTACATACTATACGTATATATAAGTATTATAAAGGGTGCAAAAACATTACTCTGATGTTGAAACAAGTTGAAATTGTTACGTATTTACTATTGAAACGCTTATTTCTTACCTTTTATTTAATTTAATTAATAATTCCTTATGTTAAGATATATAACACTTGCACTTTTTTCTTAAGATTACAACGAGTTATTTTATTGGAGTGCATACATATTGTCGAAATACAATATGTATATAGAAAAATAATCGGTTTTCCTTTTCGAATCCTATAGGTATTAACACATAACTATTTATGTACTATAAGCGTACTAGGTACCGACTCTATTTGCAGTGATAGTCGTCGCTGCTGTGGTCAAGAACACATTTATAACTAACGAGAAAGTTGGCTGGAAATTCAAGAGCAGAATTGTATCAAGGCGATGGCTGGCACGCGAAACTGCATCGGCATGTCATGCACCTGCTAATGCTTCTGTTAGTAGAGACCCATTTATACGGACGGTAGATACAAGTGTGTATGTAGTAAAAGACATCACTGAAGATGAAAGGAGGGGCAAAGTTCACTTGTGTGTAGGCATAAATCTGCCGATGAATGGAACTGTAGAGTATATACATATGTTGTATCTAGATCATTATACATAGAAATAAAAACCGACGTTGCATCAAACTTTTATACTTACATAACAAATACATACGGATGTACTTACACTAATAAATGTATTTTCGGTCGGTTATGATTGGGAGGAAGAATTTTATTCGCTATTAATTAGTTATATAGTTACAATTTTTCCTGTCTGTCAACTTATTCGCCCAATTTAAATCCCATCGAGTCAGAATGAAACAATAAAAGACGCCGATACCGTAAATTTGACGCCGGAATTATATAATGAAATGTCCAAGGATGTATTGTAACTATACATAATAGCAAATTACGTTGATTTAATAGTGTTTTATGTTTATCGATGGTGACATTGAATGTATACAAACAAATTGTTGATAATTTTATATACACTCGTTTGTGTCTCTTTAAAGTAAAAATAAATTAAATATATATATATATGTAATTACCTACCCAATAAACACTATAAACTATATAAACACATTATACTTAAGTATAGTTACTCGACTAATTTTATACGAATGTCGTCCGTCATATTTCATAATTTTATTCCACTATTGGCACATCTTATGATTAATATTTATTATTAATAATTTTAATTCGTACTAATTGAATAGATTACTTAGCAAGATGTTTAATTTGAATATAAATATAACATTTTAATAAGTATTAGTCAGTATGGATTATTAGAAACAAACACAAACGAAACATGAGCATACGCACATTTTTTGAGTTTTTTTAGCAAGCAGACATTAAAAGTATTGTAATGACAACAATAACCATTCTATTAATATAAGTTCGGCTTTAAGAAGAAAAAAGTAACTGGCAGCACTTAATCTCAAACAAATGCTTCCCTTTGGGGTTGCCCATCTTCATTTCTCTATTCTTACATATATGGTACATATACCATATCTAGACTATGTCTGTACATTTTAACCTGTTAAGCATTGTGAAATACAAACCGGTTACTAATTATTCGCAAATTTTTAACCGGTTAAGTAATATCAAGACAGTGAATTGATAATGGACATGGCGAGAATGAATCGAATTTTTCACAGGGATTCTTGAACGCTAGCAAGTTATTACAAAACGATTAGAGTTACTCCATACTAATTGTAAATCACAATTAAAATGTAATTACATAAATTATATATAAGGACTTTAAATGATGCAATATCTCAAAATAAAGGGGTCGGCCGTTCAACCGGTTATATTTCTTAACCGATCAAGACAATTAACGGTTTGCTTTGTAATCGGCGATTACAAATTCTAGCCGGCTGTCCGGCATTAATCTAGATATTAAACTTTTTTTTTGCAAGTTCGTCAGGAACTATTTCTATTTCAATAAAATGTATGAAAATAAATGGTATCTTTTCCTGCTGTTTCTCTCCAATTTTGACAGTAACAAGATTAACTAAAAACATTTTTAGAAAATTACTATTTTGTTTAAATCAAGTTTTTATTCATTATATTAGTTATAAATTGTTTTATCGACGTGTATACATGTTCTACTTCACGACTACAAGCAACTATAACAACAGTTGCGTAAATAGGGTTGCCTATACCTATATCAGGAATATCCTGTAAATATAGGGTGCGCGAAAATAAATATGCCGGTCTAAATCGTACATCTATTTTTTTTATTTTATTAATCAGAAAGTTTGCAGTCACTTCAAATATATATATTTTATTTATTTAATTAATATAATGTACGTACATTAATACTTGGAATAATATTAGAAGACGTCGTCGTTACTGTCCGAACAAATTTGTTGGCCTCGCTTCCCTATCAAAACGTGATTTCTCGGCGAAAGCAGCGGATCGAAAAGCGTAATTAGGGAACAGGTACCATCTGTAAAATGACTAGAAAATCGTCATCACCACCTCTATACGTAATCCTAATATCTACATACCGGTCTCTTCGCGCAAGTATAAATATCGATCTAGCAAGATGACAGATTCGATAAGCGAGGCGAAAAATAAACGGATGCTATAAAACGTCACCACGGCTCTCCAATCTCGTAGGAACGTCTCTATGATTTCGCTGTGCTCATCCTCCTTCGTAATGAGCTCAGTATCGATGTGTTTCAAAGCTTTAACGCAGTATCTATGTATGTTGAAATAAATAATGAAATAATGGAACGCAACGTCAGCATTCTAGATTTATACGAAATATACACGCACATACGTACTCTGAAAAAGACATTTCAACGTGATATTTCACGTTGGCCAGGGCGGTACGCCCAAGTTGCGGATACTTTCCCACTATCAGATATTCCAATGCCGCCCTGTAAGCGTGAATCTTAAGCTGCCAGTGCTGTCCGGTTTTCAGGCGATCCAAATATGATTCTATCGCGTGACACGCTACTTCTCGAGCGTTATAGGACAGATGGAATTTATTTTCTAAAGCAAACCGACTCATTGGATATCCATAATGATTTGATGATGACTCCCGAGTAGTTAACTTCATATAACAACAGCCCACTATATTAATAAACTTGATATTTGGACAAGACTGATAAAGTCGTAGTAAGGTCGGTCCTAAATCACCGCAAGGATGTAAACCTACTATACCGAACGGTTCGGCCACTTCAAAGGCATCTTGAATTAACTATTAAGATAATACATTAATCATTTTTGAGTCAATTCTATACATATTCTTACATTAACAAATTCTACGCTATCTACACCACGTTCTATTAGGTAATGTACATGTACAGGAGTATGAGTTCCTAATAAAATATCTTTGTCGTAAACTCTAGCTTGCTTCTCAAACGATTTATCCAGATTCCTACAAAATTTAAAGCAATACAATCAACATTTATAATACAATTCACCTACCTTGCCTGTACTATTAGCTTCTCGTTGCATTCAATGCCGCATGTTCTTAGTCCGCAAGTGTAGGTTAACAACCGATCTAAGTGGCCTAATCCGGAACCCACGTCGACTACAAATCGGCATTTAGTAATAGCCGCTGTTTTAGAAATGACCTGTAAAGGAATAATATGTTTGTTATGGCAACGTAACATTTTAAACACTTACCGTACATTTACAAATGATTTTATTTCGTGTTGCTTCTTACTTTTAACATGTTTCCATAATAATTTTTCCAATTTGACTTTGTGTTTCAAGTTGCTAAACATATGTCGATATTCAATTTCGTCGACTGCTTGTTTTTTAGAAATATCACGTGGGACCGTAAAACACTTAACTATGTTATGTAAACATATTATTTCCAACGGCCACACCTGATGTCTGGAACTAATAATTTAAGGTAAGAACAAATCAAGCACAGGTAAATACAATATGAACAGTTCGTTTTACTCACTTTATTTCCTTATTTACGTTAAGAAATATTTGTAGATCTTCTAGAGTGATTGTCGAGAAGAAGGATCTCCAAGACATCGGCAATTTATTCCAGTGGGAACAAGTAAAGAAATCCTGTAGATAATTCGTTAAGATATAAATATTAAATTCTAGAAAAAGATATATTACCAATACATAAGCATCTATTATGTTTTTATAATTGTTCAATATTTTATTGCTGATATTTAAGACATATTTCACTAAATCCACAGGTGGATTTTCTGTTGCTATTATAGGTTTATTCATTTTAATTTTGTAATTACTAGATAATAATAAATAATATAGCAAGTAAAATGATATTTTGACATCACATTGCACCTCAAGAGTATGCAACCAAAAATACTTCCAAATGTTAAAAATGTGCATCGTTGGTTGCCAGACTATTGATTTGAGTGAAAAGTAAGAATAGAGAAAAAATGTTATTTATTATTGTTGTCAATGCAAAATAAGGAGGGATGATGGTTCTTTCTTTGTTTGAGAGCCCTTGTAAGACGTCTACCATTTCTTTGGTTTAAATTCTCAGAGTTGTTCTCTCTCAAGAAGATTGGCGGCGACATCTTTCATCAAAATGGTGTAGTTTATGCTGCACCATTGACTACTTGACGGTTCATTATGTACGACATGTTGTACAAACACAGGTACAAATATCCGCTCAACCTAATTTTATAAGCTCGCAGGGATTTAAAGTACTAAGACGAGAAGAAAGGAAGACAGCATATTTAACACTATATCTGACTGATTGTTTAATACATAACACACATTTAAATAGATTTAAAAGTAAAAATCCGTATTCAGATGCAACGTATACTTCTTAAAGTTAGAGGTTTAATAAAATAATAATAATCATATGATGTAATATTTATTTATAAAATTTAGAGTTATTACTTTCGATAAACAATCTCGTGGAAATACTCCTACAATTACAATAATAGTTCATTAATAATAAACGGAAAGAAACTTGAATCTGATCAACTTTCTCCTCTTTTTTCGTATATAATAACAATAATCGAGTATGTATTTATTTTAAAACTATTACATATCTGGTACTTTGATTCCGTACGTTTTTATAAGTAACTGGAAGATGGTTACATTTTTGAATGGAAGAACTACGGGAATTGCTTCTGATCACCGAACATTGAAATTTTGTGCGCGAAAACATAATCTCTTTCTAAACACATGATTGACTACTTTTGATATATTCAAATTAATGAATTAAACGTTGAGGGGAATACACAATAAAAGTTGATAAAAATAATTAGAGGCAAGATTTTTTTTTGATGTTTAAGGAACTGGATTGAAGGAATTCATATTTTCTTACTTATGTACATGATACATACATACATACTTACATACATGTACAATTTAATTACAATTACACAATCGATATATTACGTAGTACCTAAAAGGTATATTTATAAAAATATAGAAAGACTAGTATACATTTGTAACTCGAGTTACCCATCAACTTCATCACATATGCAGTTACATGTATGATACTTTTCTTTGTTTCGTTTTTTTCCATATAATTATTATTTTGGTACAATCACAGAACAAAAGAATAAAATAATAATAACAATAAAGGCAGTCAAAACTTGAACATAATTTGTTCCTCTATACAAATACAATAACGTTGTTCTTAAAGCACCTTAAAATAGATTCTTCGTCAATGTTTGATGTAAATATAAAAAAGAATGTATATACAAAATTAATTTAATTTAAAGTTACGCATTGGAATGTCGAAATATATGTAATATATATATATTTATCTATATATCTCTTTTATAATATAAACTTCATCATCTATATTATAGCATCTCTAGTTTAAAAAATCTAACACGTTGCATTGATTTAAAAGTCTTTAAAATACTGTCAATGTATTGCTACATTTTACCTCCTAAGTATATAGCGGGAAACATTCTAATACGTCATAATAGATAGAAAACGGCATGTAGATACAAATAAACGAAACTTTCTTTTCTTTCGGAAATTCGGTTATGTGAATACGTTCAACCCTGCGTGAATATGCTATTGTATGTATATATAACGTGTGCCCACATGTAAACCATTATTTCTCCTTATATTATTGCAGAAACACGATATGGACATTATCTATTTTGTCATTTTTGGATGCTACACCTGCGCCTAACGATTAAAAAATAAAAATGAATTATCGAATTTGGCGCACAACAGCGTCTTTATAGCAATTAATAATAATAGAAATATAAACAAATAATCAATTTCAATCACAATTTTTACGGGAAAACGAGAAGACAAAGCGGAAAGATGTGTGTAGTATATGTCATAACGTATGCCTATGTATTAGCACGCTAACTCTGTTCGGTTGCTTCTTGAAACTAAACTTACTACCGGAAGTCATCTTGTGATGGATAGATTTCCTCTTAAATGCACTATCGTGATGATCACAATTTCCATCGGATTCGTGGACGATCGCGTCGACGACGTGAAGACGGCCCTCTTCGATAGTGGCGAACTTATTATTACCTACATTAATATTATTGTTGTTATTACCGTTGATGGCGCAGCGAAGGCGTGACGTCATTCTCGCATCTTCGTCTTCGATCGTCGTCGTCGCATCATCATCCGTCGTCGCCGATTCTTGGCAATGATAACGACGATGATGTTGATGATGATGATGACTGTTATTATTATTATTATTACTAACTTCGTTACGATAATTATCCTTTATACCGTTGCTATTATAAAGGGATAGGATCTTCGTAGCGTCGTCGTTACCGCCGTCGCTAATCACGGGGATCGTTCTGTCGTCGTTACCGACGGTAGCGGCGACGGCGACACCGTCGCTCATATTCCGTTCGTCCTGGTCCACCATCATCTTCTGCGTGTTGTCGTGCGTCCAGATGATAACTACTCAATCACCTCTGTGCGAGGCGCGCCGTAACGGTTCCGCATTGCCCCTGTACAGGTACACTTGCAGCAGGATTAACACGTCGATGCTGACCTGAATGCAGCCGCACACCCAGAATTGCAACGGAGCCTCCCTGATCTTGAAGTACAACGTCTTGAACACGTCGCCGCACGTCCAAAAGAACACCATCATTATACTAGGCGGAGGGGGAAAACGAAAATATTATTTTCATACAAGGTTCTTCAAAAATTATCGAAAAAACGAAACAGATAAATTATCACCGAAATGGCGGTATAAACAAATATGTCTTTTGTAGGGGGACACGTGTGATACACTATACTGAGCTACAATGAGGTATCACTCGATAATTCATCTGTTTCATTTTAAATGAGTCACTCTGTATATTTAGAAAAACAATTTATGATACTTATAATAAAATAAAACTTGATAAATTTTTAGTTATATGTAAGGCACCAGTACAATTGATCCAAACCTACCTCATTCCTTCGGTGGATTTACTTCGGTAATTTTTAATTAACTGCGGCGTACCCAACATGGCTTCGGTGAAGACGGCGAGAAACCCGACGATCTCGACGAACACGATGTAATCCATCAGCAAGTACATCAGTAGCGACGTGAAAATGGAGAAGACGATCATACATTCTAGGTACGATTGGAAATCGGACCAATTCCAGAAATCCTTCAGATGAAAATCTACAATATCAATTAAACGACACGATTGATTCAGACGACTACATCAACATTTATCGTTCGCATACGAATAGAGAACGATCTGAGTTGAATACAAAGCGAGTTGTTATAATCGGAGCGGCTTTATTTCCTTCTTATCGACATTATCGATTTTATTGTTAATTTGATTTAGTAAAGGCGCTCCGATGAAAACATTTCCTAAATATAAACACTGCTGACTAATAAACCAATAAGATACACAAAAATATACCAACTTGAAAAACTTTTCACAGCCACTGTATACACGAAAAACAATTATTAATAAAATCGTTCGTTTAATACAAGAATAAACTTGTTCAAGCCTTAATAACAAAGAATTATAGGTCAAATACCTACTATTATGGACGTAAATAGATTTCAAATGACCTTCCAATAAAATTAAAAGCTGAAAGGTTATCTATGAACAAATTTTATCATCGTAGTTTCCAAAACTACTTCACAAGTTAAAATTGAACGTACGAATACGAATCGATTGTGGAACATAAAGCAATAACAAACAACTAGTATTATTACATAAACCATTACGTACAAAATTGATAAGGAGATTTAGATTAGATATCCAAATGTAAATGTAAAATTCAATCGTGCCATGCAATGTTAGCTATCCCCAGTACGTAGACAAAAACAAAAAAAAAACATTAAACATTACAAGCAAATCGTGCAAGCGAATTTACCACAGATACTGTGTGAAGAGCGTGGAGGTTTGGACTGAAGTAATCTGACCACCTCGCTGGGTTTAGCTGTTGAAAATATGTACACATGTAGTAGCAGAAAAGAAGCATATTATCGAATGTGTTAAAAAGTAAAGTAAAAGAGAGATAACGCAAAAGGAAAAAAAAAAAACACTAGCTAGCTGCTAAATAAAATCAATTAATAACGTTGCTCAAATTTTATTTTGTGAAATAAAAAGTGGTTATAGGATGGATGCATTAGATTAGTTTTAATATGTAGACCGTATAGAAACAATACCTGTAAATATTCTTTGGCGTGCTTGCGATAACTGATTAATATTGCGTACTCGTGCGCAAAGATGTATCATAGCAAACATGGTAACATTCATGATGATACTTTGTATAAGAAGTGGATACTCAAAGTGTTTACCGAACCTATAATAATCATAATACGACATGTGGTAAGAAAACTACATTTATCGTGTTAGTCTTGTAAACGTGTAATATTTACCAGAACAGTATTCTTAGCGTGTTGGCTATCAGTAAGGCCAGGCATACGAGTAACGAGAAGCCCTCGGCGTTCTTCTCCTTCTTAATTTGCCTGTATTGCGGTATGTACGGTATCACGCCGCCGATGATCATCGCACCAGCACTAACCCAACCTACAACGTGACCCACGGTCAGAGACAATTCGTCCGATATTACCCAGTCCATGTTGTTGATGTGACTGCTACTACTACTACGATTCGTTTAAAATACACAACATCTTGCGGTGATTTCGTTCTATTTTTAAATGACTATTCGCTGTGTGCGGCGAACTGTCAAATGTCAACAAATGTCAAGTGCTTCTGCGCGTACCGACAAATCACTATAGATGACGTTCTACGTCAAATATATTACATGTACCATATTTATATAACTGCAACTAAATTGATGTATTATAGATACTTATGTGATTTGTAAAGTTTATATATAAAAGAAATACGAAACAACAAAGAATTAAATTAATTATTTACATAATAAAATGATGATGCTTTAAGTAATAGATTTCTGTAATTTTAAATTAAATCATTCTATATAATTTGTTTCTTGTTATATCTATTATTACATACAAATAAAATGTTAACATACATCAAACAATATAATATTAAATAATAACAAGTATTACAAGTAAACTTTTAGTGCCATCTTATTAATATAATAGTAATAATAGCGATTCCTAAAGTTAAGTGACTATACATTAGATGACGCTGTTTGTGAGCTCGATAAATTAATTCAATTAATTATTTATTTCTTTTACGTTTTTAATTTTTTTATCGGTTTGAGTTTTGAAAACGCCCAAACAATATATGTATTGATAGCTGTACACTTTTATTAATTACTCATTATTTTTTTCTATTAAACCGAGATTTTAGTTATCTTCAGAACCGATAGATGATGCATTCACTCCATCCATTGCTAAAAGTTAGTGGGTTTACCACCACGCTGTTTTTCTGGTCTATGTCTGCACTGATCGAATTTAATTTTGTTTCGCCGAATAAATGGATGCAAAGTGCAGATGTAATCGCGAAAATGTCAATAAATACAATCGGAGAAGAACTATGATTTAAAAATGTGATAAGGAAGTACAATGACCGGCCATTAAATCGTGAAATCTGGACGAACTTTAACTTTCGGACGTACCCCCAAAAAAGGTAAACAAATCCATAATCTACCTGTGTAGGACCTTTATTTTAAATGTAGTGTTAATTATTTGTACTCGTTTCAAATGATAAATTAGTTAGTGAAAATGGATTTTGGTTCATTTGTGAAAGTAGCTGTTAAACAAAGTTATTAAATTGTCTAATTTTGGTATGCATGTCTAAATTTTCAGTATTATTATAATCACATTATGGTCAAATAATGGTAATGTTGGAATATAGAAGATAAAAGATGAACGTGAATAGCTCCGATCGGAGTTGTAACCGTATAGATGCCCTTTTAATCATAAATACGCGATAAAAACGTAAGTTTCATTCATCTTAAAATGTCATTAAATGAGTCAATTACTGATGGGAATAAGATCTATTTTATTTCTTGAAAATTGTTTAAATATCTTAAAAAATAAACGCAAAACGTCGTGTTTATTTTGTAAATATTAAATTCTTTAATGTTTATATGTAAATAATACTAGAATATGATGGTATATTTCTTGTACTTTACTTGTAATTAAGTATCTCTTCCGTATCTGTGTTGTTAGTGTATATTTTGGAGAATAACGCAGTTTTTGAAGAAGAGGATGTCGTCACGATCCAAGGAGAAAGTAACGGCGATGTTCCGGAAACTGTTCAAATCGTCGACGAAGGAGGGCGAAAGTTCCTCGAGTAAGCAGAGCGAGCCGTCCAGCGGATCGCCGGCTCGAAGATTGCTACGGGGTTGTAGGGATTCCGTGTCGCCGGCTACCACTTCGAGTAGTCCGTCCTTTCCTACGTCGAAATCCAGCAGGAAGACGAACGAAGAACCGCCGTGGAGTAAAACGGTGCGAGCCAGAAGACTTATGAAAGAGTTCAAAGATTTACAAAAGGTATAGATTACTAATTTTGACGTAGTAGGCTTTGAGCGTTTTAATATTATATGTATATATACAGAGTGTCCTCTAAATAAGAAAATAACGTAGTCAATCCAAAATACTGACCCTCCTGTATGTCTTTTCTTAATTTCTTAATAAGTACGTACATTAATATCTAATTATATTTAAAATTGTTTTTTGGATAAGGTGCAAACGTCCCGTCCAGATCCGATCTTCACGGTAGAATTGGTCGACGACAACCTGTTCGAATGGCACGTCCGATTGCACAGGGTGGACTCGGAAAGCGATCTCCACAACGACATGAAGGAACTGGGAGTGACCTACATCCTGTTGCATCTGATCTTCCCGGAGAATTTCCCGTTCGCGCCGCCGTTCATGCGCGTGATCACGCCGCGCATCGAGAAAGGTTTCGTGATGGAGGGTGGCGCCATCTGCATGGAGCTGTTGACGCCTAGAGGATGGGCGAGCGCTTACACCGTGGAAGCCGTCATCATGCAGTTCGCGGCGAGCGTCGTCAAAGGTCAGGGGCGCATCCAGCGCAAGACGAAAGGACAGAAGGTGTTCAATAGGAGGACGGCCGAGGAGAGTTTCAGGTCGTTGGTGAAGACGCACGAGAAGTACGGTTGGGTAACGCCATCTCTCGCCGACGGGTAAACTAATAAATTCCGTTCGAGATACGATCGTAGACGAAAGGTATTTATGTATGTATAAACATGTAACAGGAACAATACCTTTAAAACAAGTATCTATGTACTTACCTATGCGGGGAAAGAGAGAAAACAAAAGAATGATTAATACATGTACATATTACCGAGATGTGCGATTTTGTACATATTTATACCTATGTATTAGGAAAAAGTCGAGCTAAGTATGTACTTACTTCAATTGCATCAATTAAATATACGATGAAATGAATCCGTTCCCGAAACCAAAAGAAAAAAGCAACTACTCAAATGAAAAAGAAAAAACCAAAAAAAAAGCAAATGAATACATTCGCAAACGTAAAAAAAAAATAAGGAGAATTTTAAGATATTTTTTTTAAGAATATTATGCTGTTATCTGAATGTTCAGATTTAGAATGAATTTATATATAAAATAATATTAATAACAATAAATACATGCATAAGATGATATTTATATATGTATGTGTATGTGTCGAATACATTTAATCTCTCTATACAGGGGTTTTGTTTAGACATCATTTAAACGGGTTTTTTACGATTACTTTAAACATAATGAGTAGGTAATTATATTAAAATAATTGATTTTTTAAATGTAAGTTGAGTCCACATTTTTTACCTTTGCTTCACTTATTAGGACAAACTTTCGCTTTATGGATCAGCACCCTTATTTGTTAAGTTAAGAGAAAATTTTAATTTAACGGTTTTCGAATACCTCGTCTTTTTTTGTGAGCTGTAAACCTTAACAAGAGTGAAGTTTTCAGGTGTCGTATCATTATCTGACTTGGCGTCTGAAAGATCGAAATATTTTCTGGACAAACAATTTGTTGTTACAATTGCTGCTCTTTATCACTTTCTACTAGCATCGTCCTCGACGTTTTCTTCCCGTTGTTTTGCTTTCGCAATCGGATAGGTACTCTTGTTTAGCATTAGAAAGTGTAAACTTGATACAATAGTATTTACTTATTCATTAATGGACATTCCAAAAGAACTTTATTTAACATGTTTGTTAATACATACAGTCAACACTGTATATAGTGAAAGACCAAAATGTTGACCGAAATTTCACTATAAAGAGTTTTTTACTCCTTTTAAACAACGGGAATTATCGCTTTTACCTATCAGCAGTAATCTCAGTTTTTCTGGGCCATCCATGTTTGCTCCAACCGCTAGTGTCACCCTTTCTTTACTTGTTTTAACAACAAAACATTTATCATTTTTAAAAGCAAAAGTTTTGTGCAAACATTTAAAAAACAAAACCGGTTTCATCACAATTGAACACGTTTTTTGGCTCACTTTTTAAAAGAGTTTCAGTCCAAATGTCACAGTCCTCCTGACTAACGCTTGCACTCACAGCCTTTATCAACTTCCTCCAAAACTGTAATTTTCTCAGCTAAACTTAAAACACACTCGCTTGGACATCTCGCGAAAGATTACATCTTTCATCATCAAAAGTAGAACTAGAAGTTTTCCACCCACCGTTCCGTTTAACGGATGTTATGTCACCCTCAGCGTTTGCTAGAAGCGTGGCAGAGGTTCTAAAACAGTGGCCAGTAAAGCTTTTAAGCTCAACTTTATTAAGCCCTTTTGCAATCAATCAAGGTATCTCATCAATTTTGTTAATACCGACATATGTTTTGATTCATGCATCTACCTTTGTTGAACTTTGGGAAAAAAAACTTTAATAACAATCAATACAGAATTTTTATCTTCTATATTTGCTCTGTTGTCTTTATTTGAACTAATTCCTCACGGCTACAGGTTCTCGACACTACTAGGGTTAGCACCGTCTAGAAAAGCAAACATTAACTTAACTTTAGTGTTAAACATTGCGTTCACTTTGATTAGTAGTGTCATCGTCAGGTAATGTAGAATTTTCCCGAGTTTTTGAACGTTGCTACTTTCTTCGACGTTGAGAGTAGCTTTTGGCATCGATAAAATAGATCAAAGTGTTGTTGACTTTAACGTTAACGAGATTCTTAACTTGTAGTTTTCAAAACCTCCAAAGTAAATTCGATTAATTTATAAATTTCACTAGATAGACCGTTAACACGGTATGTAGGAATTACTCTTGTTTTACATAATTTATGAACTATTTCCCTCATTTTTATCTTGGTATCCACGTCAGAGAATAATTTTATATCTTATAAAATGACATCGTCTTAAATTCTGTCAATAGACGAAACCGCCTGTATGTATTTCGTATATGAAATGTAGTATGTTGTACTACGTGCGTATTATGTTCTCTTAGTTATAACAACATAACATATATGTATATAGCACATACTCCCTTTATTCCCTTTACCGTTTTCTAGTGTGCGGCTGTAGAAGAAATCACGTCAATGTCTGTATTCGATGTATCCCCTAAAGGGAAACTTAACAAACAAACGCAGAGAGAGAAAAATACCAAACTAAAATTATTATTAAAAGTCTAAACGTCCATAAATCAATGTGTTATACGGAATAATCGGTTTTAGCTTTTTTACCATTAGAATCAATGAATCAAAATGTAGGAATTTTAAGTTTTTTTTTTGGCGGTACTAGCTGTTGCTCAAATGACTTGAATGGTAAAAGGGACTGATGTAGAATCGCTATAAGTTCCGTAAAATAATATCGCTGTGAGACATTTTCATTCAATTAATTGTTAAAATAATAAAAACCAAAGAAATGCCTATAATAAGCGCTCATCGTATTTGTCGAAGTTAAAAAATTAATATATCTATTTTGTGGAGCTTTATGTACTTATCTTTCCATTCCTGAAATATTTCCACTTATAGGTCAATAAAACAATTAATTAAATACCAATTTTTTAATATATTATATGTTCTGGAATAAATTGGTATTTAATTAATTGTTGTTTTGACTTACAAGTGGAAATATTTCAGGAATTGAAAGTTAAAATATTAATGTGAATTTATCGCGGCTCTACTGCAGTATAATCAGGATATTCTGTATATCGATTATAGGTAGTGTTGAAATCGTGATAGCATGTTATTATAAAATGTAGTTCAATGATAAATAAAATATATGTATGAAATATATATTGTACGATTCCAGCTGTTTTATACGCCCATAAATGTTTATTGTTTGTTTTAGTAAACTTAAAAAAAAAGTTAATATTATCAAATGATCGGAGTCGGAAATTTCTCCTATAAACACTATATACATAGTATTAAAAAAAAAAAAAATTAAGACTTACTACACCTATCCAGATATACAAATGTAATATGTATATTGATATGCTTACACCTACTTACCTATAATAATAATTTACATTACGATGATATTGTTAATGATGATGATTATAATGACACCACTATTATATAATGAATATTTCATCGTGTATTATAAAGCATGTAAGTATGTATGTATAAAAACGTATGCTGTATATGAAGTAGTAAACAAATAAATAAAGAGAAAGGAAGAGAGTGAAATAAAATTATGCCCATGATGTAATTGTTGTTGTCTTTAATCTTCTTCGTTTTTATCGTACGTGTACGTATACCAATCGATATTGAATTCTTGACGACAGTATTATTATTGCTAATAACGTTGTAAAATAATTGTGTGACGAACGTAGTACTTAGTTTATTTTCGATGGTATGGTATAATCGATGTGTGTACAATATTACGACGTTAGTTTAATTGTCTTCCATTGGCCTTAGTGTTGTTTCGTTCATATACATACTTAATATTACTATACAACGAGGTCGTAAAGTACGGAATAAATATTCGATTCGAATACTGTACCTATCTATACCTAGTCACGTATTTTACTGTCTTTAATACGGATCGATCTTTCTTGTTCTTTGTACGTAGAAACTTTCTAATGGAACACGTTCTTTTTTTAATCTACCGCTAAAAGATGATTGTATAAAATTACTAACGAAAAAAAAGCAATTATCTTGGCTTTAATGAACTTTATTTCGTACATTACGGCGTCACTGTATATGTGTAAATATACGTAGGGAGCAATTGCAGACTTACGTATAATATAAACATACATACATATGTATATGGTAATGTTATGCAAAATAAAATCAAATTTTAAAAGAAATGATTATAGTTACAATGAATGTTGAAATAAATGTACTGATACTCGTATAACTAGTGTTTTATTTTTTGCATTTAAAAGAAAGTAGACATTTTATTAACGTTAAAAAATAGATCACAACCTTATACATATAAAGTAATGAAAATCCTTTTTATTTGCCCAATAGTGTTACATCAAATTCAGGACAATTACTTAACACATTGATGTGTATTAGTATAAAAGTGACCGATTGGGAACCTTTACAATGTAAATCCGATCGCGATATGGGCGTGTCAATGTGTGTGGACATATGCCGAAAAAACTGTCTTGAAATAGGAAAATTTAATTTCCCCGGTATTTATCAACGGACCATGAACGATGCATAGTATCAAACAAAACCTTTACCGACGATCTTCCAGATAATACTATAGTGAGAAGGGAAGCGAAACAGCGAAATTCGATAGCTTTGACGATAGAATTGCATGATCAAGACGAGACGGTCAGAGACTTTAACTAAATCTGTAAGAATTACCTCCACCTCATCGTGCACAATATTAGAAATGTTATGTCAAAAAACTTGAAACATTATTTTTAAAATTTTGGAAGATTCATGTACTCTCAACTGTTATTTACGTATATTGGCATTGCGTGAATTTAATTGCGAAACAAGTTAGCATATGAAGACCTAAATATATAACATTAGCATAAAGTTTCATTAAACGCATATCAATATTATTACCGACTAGCTTTTGTTCAATCGCCCACATAAATTTTCGCCGGATAATCCGTAAACGGGCAAACATTTATTGCAATGACTGCATTTCTATCATGTTCGTCGCGAATTAAAAATGACGAGCAGAACGCTAACTTTACTATTCAAAATATGCTTCATCGTATCGTTCCTCGTCACCAGTTTGGTCGCATTGGCGATCGCCATCCTCCTGTATTTCACTCTACGTTTCGTCAACCTGGATCTCTACAGGAAAGCGCTCTGGTACTTGATGGTGGTAGCATACGCACGTAATCAACCTTTACCATTATTAAAACGGGCAAGCAAGTATTCGCAGTTAATCTCGAGCATTATCCGTAGATGTGACTTTCGTCACCGATTGGTGGTCGTTACTGGAATTGAACCTGTACATGAATGACGAAGATTTTCGTAAATATTTCGGCAAGGAACATGCCCTGCTTATTATCAATCACAGTTACGATATCGACTGGTTACCTCTGCTATCGATATGTGCTAGGATGAACTTGCTAGGAGTAAGTTTTCGGCTAATACAATACAACGACCACGATAATCTTCCTCTCATTTTGCCTTCTAGAATATAAAAATATTCATAAAGAGATCACTGCAGTACATTCCGATTTTGGGCTGGTCGTTTATTTTAAGCGAATACGTCTTGTTATATCGATCGTATAGACAAGACGAAAAAATCATACAGGATGCTATTAGAAATTACGCGACGTATCCGTATCCGTTGTGGGTAAGGAAAACGGTTCTTTTTTCTTAAAGAGAACCTGCAATTGCCGAATTAAAAAAAAACGCATTTTTTTTTTGCAGTTACTTTTATACCCAGAAGGTACCTGGGCAACAGAAGACAACCTTGAAAAATCTCGCGTATACGCCGAAAGAATGAATTTAGCTCAGCTTAAACATCATTTACAACCGAGAACTACCGGGTTCACTACGACGCTGAAAGAAATGCGCGGCCATATCAAAGCCATATACAACGTGGAGATCGCTTTCAGACGAGGTCCCGCTCAACCATCCTGTTCGAACATCTTGAAGGGGAAGCAATTGGTTTCCGATATCTACATCAAACGCATCTCCGAAGACGACATTCCAACGGATAGTTTAGAACAGGAACGGCTTCTAAGGGAGATGTTTCAAACAAAAGTCTTCGTACCGATTTGAAGGTCAATTCTGAATTGTAATCGTTTTCTTTTTTTAGGACAAATTACGCAATAGCTACATCGAAACGGGATCATTTTTTACAACATCCCATGTTCCTGTCGAGGGACATTTCAAACTGGAGCGACCCTTTTATATTATCGTAGTAGTATTCTTTGCGTGTTGCAGTATTATCGTAACCTCGCTACTCTACTGGTTGATATGTTTATATCAAGTGCACGGATTCGCAATACCATTTTATATATTTATGGCAATCTCTGCCGGTTCCATCATGATATTCAACATAGGAATAAAGGCGACCGTGATACAAAACTAGTGCAAACGAAATGTCATCAATACCTTTTATACATGTATGTATTTACAATTTTGTCAATAAATACTTAAAAAATATATCTACAACATTATGATTACGAAGGAATGTCCATTTTACTCAACCTGAAGATAAAATCCAAGAGATACATTTGCACTTTTACTTCCAAAGCGCTGCTTGTAACAAAAAATCCGGGAACACCAGCTTGTTCTAAAGTTTGCTGTTGATCAGCTACCTGTAAAAGAATTACATAAATATATAGATATATATATACACACGTAAATAGTAAAATTTACTTTTTGATCTAACTGTAGCACTAGCGACATATCGAATTGTCTTAATTCCTCTTTCTGGGCCACCTTCATTTCATTCAATTTTTTCACTTTTTCTTCCGCCGTCATATCAGTCCTATCGAGGATATCTTGCTCATCCACTACAAAACAGAATTTAGGAACGTGTTTGGTAAAACTAATCGTTATCAGTTTCTACTTTTCATTTTATTCAAAAATTGTCTCCTCTGTTGAAATAAATGTTGTTCCGTGACGTGCTGTATTTCCATTAAACCCTTAGCGATTTCAAATATTGTATCGTTCAATAAACAATTGGCTAAACTAGATAATAACTCGTATCGAATTCTCATTTGGTATTTCCTTTTAAAAGGTTTAAAATTATCAATTACTTGCATAAATTACATTGTTGGATTGGATTACTTACGGTGGAAGATCTCGTGCCATTGTTTGTAATTGTTCAACTAAAAAATACAATTTTTTCTGCAAAATCTCTGGTGCATCCATAATTCTTATCGATTAATATTAACATTTAAAATGTAATCATATTTATTTCAAATTATTTGCTCATCACATTTTGTTACAAATAAGAATTTTAACATTTATATTTCATCATATGTATACTGTTTACAATGGTCTACAATACACATTAAGGTTATGTTTTTGATCTTAAACTTGACGTTTTGACGTATAAATATGGCGATAATTTTTCGGCGAAATAATAGATAGCGCTAACAGAATAAATGAACAGCGCGCTATCTAGTTTACAAAGCATCAACTTGGTACACAGAAATACTATTGATCATGTAGTTTTCTGTATTACTTATCGCCCCAGCCGGTAATATAAATCAGCTGATTGGATAAATTCTGTCGTGATCAAATAAATGTTAGGTTATCTATTGTATAATTATTTTCATAGAAAAATAAGCAATAATACCTTATGTAGTTAATAAATATTTAAATGTGGCAAAAGATGACCATTTCAAAAATCGTTCATCCATTAATAAAATATCGCCAGCTATATCTGTTAGAATGTAAAGCCTTACCAATTATAGTCACTAGACAGAAAAGTAATAAACATAACGCAATAACAACCTCGACGAGATCCGAATTGGACACGAACGTAAAGCCTTTAGGAGAGAAAGTAAAAGAAACTACAAAGACTGCATCCTATTTAGGCGTTATTTTGTTGGGAGTGACCGTTACTGGAACGTTATTTTACGCGATATTTCAGGAATTATTTTCGAGTAAGAGCCCGAATAATGTATATACGAAAGCCTCCAAAAGATGTATAGCTGATCCACGTATCGAGGATAAATTAGGACTGCCAATTACAGCGTTCGGTGAGGAAAGTCGTAGGGGCAGACGACAGCATGTTAGTCATGTCGTATATGAGAAGGATGGGAAGAAACATTTGAGGATGAAGTTCTATTTGAAAGGGACTTTCAATAGGGGGACGGTGCATCTAGAAATGGCAGAAGTATAAGTTGTGATCGTATTTCTCTTTCCGTTTTAATAAACTGCATGCTTTTATTTTAGAATGATGCCGGACAGTACGATTATAGATATTTATTTGTAACGGTAAATGATTTATTGCAATCGACGATTGTACTTGAAGATAATCGTAATAAATCTGTTAATGCAATGAATACACCAAGTTTTACCTTTGAATAAAAGAAATGTACAAGTTGTTATCGAGAAGTGTTTTATTTATTATAAAATCTATATTGTTACGTTTTGTTAATGGGCGATATTTCATAAAATAAGACGAGATGTTCATCGAAAATATAATCCTTAGCTTTCCTGGCCAACCAATTAAGTATGATATAAATGGAGATGTATTGTATCCATAGCGATTTGATGATTTGCCAAAAGCCCATTTCGTAATATAACAGGTGCTCGGGATATAAAATGTGGAAATTTATCAAAAATGTCCCAATAGCATTGATATCGTAAGATTTATATTTGTTTGATAAGTAAGTAGTCACTAAAATAAGAACTTTTATCAAGAAAAAATATCGGTCAAGAATATGAATTCAACTTACGATTACGTTTATTGAATCTTTGCATAAGATCTCTCGTACTATAACTTTCAAAATCGTCATAAGTTATAATGGAACTGTTATAATCTTCATTTATGTAATATGAATAACATTGGAGCGGAAATCTTTGTGATATTTCTAGAACTGAAGTTACGCTCAATACATTCATGAAATTATTTAAAGTTTCTTGCAGAAAAATTAAACTTTGCATATTTATCGGACATGTTCCCTAAAATAAAAGATTTACAATTAAAATTGGTTTTTTAAAGCGTATTTACTTACATGCAATTTATAATCGATTGGTAATACTAATTCGAAAAAGAATTAATTTTTATATTTTGTGGAAGATTGGCACTTAATTTAAAAATAAACTCGTCGATTTTACCATCATAATTTGTATCTACTTCTCTTGCCTATAAAAATTTACAGTGGAAAATGGTTTTAAAATTGAATTTTATGTCACCTGGATCATTTTACAACTATCTTGGTCATCCGCTTCCCAATAAATATTACTACAGATTACAGGAAAACTGATATTATTCGTATACCCTATAAATAAATATTCGCCGGTAAACCGTACATCTGGTTGCTCGTGAAACGTATCGTGTTTTATCCAGAATCCTTTAAATACAGCAAATAAGTAGTTTTGATCGCAATAATGCTATTTAAAACACTACCTTGACTGTTATAACATAATAGAAACGGGAATGTAATGTTTATGAAATTTATTACGAATATAAAAAATGTTGCTTTCGAACATAGATAATTTTTGTACCTAGTCTTTAAACTTTTTGAATACAATTCTAAGATTATTACCATAATTGGTTACGTTAGAGCCGCATATAAATAGGTTATGATTACTTGGTTATGTATACAAAGTGGTTGTCATGGTTACAGAGTATTCGTGGCCAAAAGGCGAACTAGATTATGAATTTGAAAAACTAAATTATAGATGGCACTAGAAAGAAAAAATTACGGGTTTCTTCTGCTTTATGCCTGGAGATAATGTTGAAATTTTAATTTTTAATTTTTTTCGGTTTTATTTTATAACATAGAATACGATAATATAAGAACAAGTATATTTATTTGATTTGAATAAATAATTATGTCTATAGAATGTAACGCGGAAATCGTAGATAACTGACAAATCGGGGAAATTTATAATAATTTTCTATCATATATATTAGATAGAACTGTTATGAATTTATCACCTGAAATTCTAAAAAAGGCGAGCACTATCATTATTCAATATTAGTTTGCAATATTGTGCTTTTATTAGTACAGTCTAGAGTGTTTTACATTATCTAAATATTTACATTAGCGAATGTAAATTTATTAACAAGAAATAAGTTATTAAAAGAGATGGCTTTATTTGGTGTGAACCACTAACATCGGTGGACGTCATTGCAAATTTTTACAGTCAATTTTTCTTTGAATGGTTGTATTAATTGTGGTTGTGCTGATAATTTTTCACCAGATGTAGACATCTTTAGGAACGTGGTTTTCACGTTCATCATAATCGGTGCATACGGCTGAATTATGTATATTAAATAGGTTCTTGAACTGTAAAGCTAAAACTAGGAACATTCTTTGCGCGTGAAATATTATATCTACATCGAAATGTAATAGCCCCACATATATGCATACAAAAACAAATTTCTTGTTCGAACTTACTGAGCAGAACCGTAGAATTTCGTACGAATTAAATTTATATATTTTTATTGTTATATTAATTTATTTAATAAATATAAATAAGATATTATTAAACATTGCATTTTATTATTCTGAAGACAATATTAATAGGTACCTAATTATAAATTATTATACTTTTTTGTGTTCTACCTATTATTTAATTTTGGGATAAACATCGTCTTCTGAGCATAAAATCAAAAAGTAATTGTAATTATTCTTATTAAAAAGGAGTAGGTATGATAGAAATAATTAATTAAATAAGACAGTAAAATTATATTAATTTACAATGAACGGAAGACGTATCTATTACCGAAAAACCAGTTCTATTGTTTAGCTCGAAACTATAACAGGTAAGTTTCGGATTTCTCCAAAGAAATAATAAAAGACGCAACGTGTATAGTCGAGTCTTCATTTTGTCGCAATTATCGCTCGTGTGTATAGGGTGACAATTATAATTTGCGTATAGGTACGGTCACAATATTGAAAAAGAAATTGTTTTAAATTTGACGTCGCGATATGATGGAACCTCTAGAAGTAGACGCGGTGGAGTTTTACGCCAAAGACAATTCTAGAGACCACCATACCGATTGTTACGACTTGATCTCGTTACGCGAAGATCCTTCGCCGATTTTCAGGAGAGGTTTCAACTTTTTCTTCGCCGTCCAATTTAATAGGTACTACGACGAAACGAGAGACGTCGTCTGGGTTTCGTTCGGATTTGGTAAGTGTAGCTCTTTTTTACTCGAGCACTATTCATCATCGACACAAGTTTATTAATAATAATGCCGGATGTAATATGTATAGGACCTAAACCGCACACCACTAAAGGTACTAAGGTTGTACTGCCGTTGATGGTCAGAGAACGACAAACTCCCAGAGATCTTTATCGTTGGTTCATGACTCTACATAGGCACGATGGTAACACCGTCACTATGCAAGTTCATATACCGCCCAACGCTCAAGTTGGCGTATGGCATTGCACCATTCAAACTTGCATCGCCGGTAGATTCGACAGACGAGAGGAGTTTAAGGTAAGTATAATTTTTCTCTTTCGATCGTTTAACAAAAAAAAAAAAATGATTTGGTACACTAGTACGAGGACGATATTTACATCCTGTTTAATCCATGGTGCCGAGACGACGGGGTTTATATGGACAGAGACGACGAAAGGGACGAGTACATAATGAACGAGAACGGGAAAATCTGGTGGGAACTTACAAACATCCGAAAGGTAAACGTTGGGTCTTCGGCCAATTCCACGAGGTCATCTTGCCGGCTTGCGTCTTCCTATTGGAAAAATCTGAATTGCCGTATCCCGATTGGAACTCTCCGGTCCTCATGACCAGAGCTATATCGCAAGTTGTAAGTTGTACAGTTTAGGATGTATGTAAATCTTGTCGCTATAATTTTTTAATCGCGTTTTATTAAGATAAACGCCGGAGATAATGATGGTCTTCTAGAAGGAAGATGGGACGGCGACTATTCCGATGGAATTTCTCCACACTCATGGACCGGTTCGGTAGCCATCTTCGATCAATATTTAAGATCCGGCGGTAGATCCGTCAAATACGGTCAATGTTGGGTGTTCTCCGCTGTTGCGGTCACGATTTGCCGAACGCTCGGTATACCGTGCAGATCTACAACTAATTATATATCGGCTCACGACGTAACTTGTTCGTTAAGTATAGATAAGTAAGTAAATTATGTACCTACATACGTATAGGTATATACATAGTGTTTTTATAGAAGTAAATGACTTATGATCGTATACATATTTAGATATTTCGACGTTTTCGGCAATAAAATCGAGAACGGTAAGGAAGAGGAGGACGACCACGATTTCCCCGATATGTGTTGGAGCTTCCATTCTTGGAACGACGTCTGGATGGCCAGGCCGGATCTGCCGCCGGGATACGGTGGTTGGCAGGTGATAGACGCTACGCCGCAGGACGACAGTAATATCGCTTATAGATGCGGACCCGCCTCGATCGAAGCGATAAGAAGGGGCGAAGTGGGTTATCTATACGACACCCCGTATATGTTTGCGTCTATTAACGCTGACATCTGTCATTTTCAAGAAGACGAAGAATCCGAATGGGGATTCAATAGGCTCACCATCAGCGATTATAAGTAAGTATATTATAGCAATAAGCAGATATGAAAGTCGAAACTCGTTAATAATAGTTCTCAGCTTAATTTCCAAGAACAAAGGAGAACGAAGAAATGGGAAAGGATTTTTAATAAAAACTAAAGCTACAAAAGCGCCGAACACAAAATAAACTTAGGTATTTGAGAGAAGTCTCTGATGTACCATGTCCTTTACTGTTGCTTTTTACGTGTTAATAGCAACAAACTCGATTTTAATGCTGTTTGACAAAATTAATTTCGGTATTTTCTTTTTAATTCAATCATGGTGCATGGGCATGGTGGTGTATGTATATTTGCTAGGTTTGATCTGCCAGTCTCAGCTCTAGATGTACAAACTTACTGCTTCCCAAAAACCCCATATTGAATGGTTCAATAATGACTTGGCTCAATTGCGTAATAAATTAAGTTTTTTTACACATTTTGGAAGTAGGTATCCTGATATTATATCGAACGATGTAATCAAGGGTTTGCGTACTAATTACAGATCTAAATCGAAACAGACTAAAGTTGAGGCGTATGGTCCATTTTTCCTAAACGACAAACACAAACCATCGGCTCTGTGGAATATAGTTAATCATACAAGAAGAAGTAATTCCTCACATGAAATGGGTTCTGTGAGTGCGGAGTCGTTCAATGACTTTTTTGTGAATGTTGCTGAGATGACCGCTAGTTGTCTGCCATCTACGAATTCAGATCCCCTTAGCTTTTAAAAAAATCCGCGTACTGATGTTTTCAAATTCCGTGAAGTATCTTTCGCAGAAATTCGTGATATTATCACAAATATTAAAAACTCTCGTACTTCTGATATTTTTGGTGTCAATTCCAAAATTTTGAATACGATTAAAACTATTATAATTTATCCGCTGACTAAGTAAATAAATCAATGTATTATGCATGGCTACTATCCCAAGTCTTTTAAAATATCTGCTGTCGTTCCGATTTTCAAGAGTGGTGATAATAGGGATCCAAGCAATTATCGACCTATTTCTCTAACACCGGTTTTCTCAAAAATTTTTGAAAAGCTTCTTAAGAACCAAATAGACCATTACTTCGAGACAAACTCACTATATAGCCCCTCACAATTTGGCTTTCGTAATAAATTATCTACAACATTAACAGCAATTAACAGCTTCACAAATCAAATATTAGCAAATTTTAATAATAAGAAATACACACAGGCAATGTTTTACGACCTTACGAAAGCTTTTGACTGTGTTAGTCACAATAAGATTCTTATTGAAAAATTAAGATTTTACAATTTTGCGGTTGACAGTATTGCGCTTCTTCACCCGTTTCTTACCCATCGATTCCAATGTGTTAGGATTGGCGAATATGTATATCTGGCATGCGTGAATTGAAGTATGGAGTACCACAGGGCTCTGTCCTCGGTCCCTTATTTCCGTTAACGACCTTCCTCACTGCAATCCTCGTTCCGATTTCGTTCTCTTTGCGGATGACACCACGGTAATAAATTCTAGGGAGTGTATCAATGAATTGGGTAGGTGTGTTGCGGATTGTGAGAATAGCGTTGAGGATTGGTTTTTGGCTAATGGCTTAACTTTAAATTCCACAAAATCCCAGTCACTGCTTTTTAGTCTTCGTCAGCAAGACAATGAGATTGCGAATGGTACGGTAACTTTCTTAGGGACTTGTGTCGACAGCAAATTAAATTGGGAACCTCATATTGATTTACTTTGTGCTAAATTGTCTAAGGTGACTTTTGTTATTAGATCACTTGCGGACAGGTTATCGCCGCAGTACCTGATTCAGGTCTATTACGCACTGTTTCAGTCTAACATGTCTTACGCAATTTTAAACTGGGGCCATTCGTCTCATTTGGGTAAAGTTTTTGGCGTTCAGCGGCGATGTGTTCGATTGTTAGCGGGTTTAGGATGTAGAGATGATTGCCGGTTGTACTTTAGCCAACTTAAAATATTAACTGCTCCCTGTTTGTTTATCTTAGAGTGCTTACTGTTTATAAAGAAAAATATCAGCAGGTACACTTGCAATGGTGAATTCCACGAATCTAATACACGCCGTGGAAGTGATATTAGGTTAAATTACCTTCGCCTATCTATGGATCTATGGATGGGGTGAATTATTACGCAATAAAATTCGTTAATGCGTTGCCAAGTAATGTTAGACAGCTTCCTTTTGCTCACTTTAAAATCATTCTGAAGGACTATCTCATCTCCAAGGCATTTTACACTGTAGACGAATTTTTAGTGAATGATTTTGTTGATATGTCGTTTTTATGAATTATTACTATATCTATCTATCTATACTATAGGGTACAATGTTGTAGAGTTCTGACGTGTGTAAACACTATTGTGTAGTAGTTAACATGAATAAATATTATTATTATTATTAATCTCTATCCTGATCAGAGACGGTCAAACTTTTTATGGAGCGAAAAATATTTTATGGTGTAGACTATGTGACAACACATAAATTTGATTAAAATGGGAAAGAAAAAGCTCGTTTTTTTTTAATACAAAATAAGAAGTAACGCGGTAGTATTTATAGATGTATGATTTATTTGCAAGTTGTAATATCGTAACCCTATTAAGACATCGACGTGCTATTTACGTATTTCCGTTTTTCACATGTAAAACCGCTGAACTATTTATTGCCATAAATAGATACGTAGACATTTTTTCCCGGTATTAAACGGAATTTGTGTCGGAACTTTAAACGTCTTCACCTCGATTCTCTTTTAAGAATTTTCATAGGCAATCGGAAAATTGGAAACTGTGACAAAATGAACACAATTACTTTTCTTGGTAGGTACTTATTCTGATCATAGAACAACGTATCTACGATTAAAATAATAATAATAATAAAATAATAATAATTTCTACATTTTTTCATGGATTTAGAGTTGGTAAAAAAATTATAACGAAAAAGATCGACGCAGAAGACGACAAAGGTGATAGCGATATGTGGGACATAACGAGAGAATTTAAAAATCCCGAAAGTACGGACGCCGAACGTCTGGCCGTCTACAACGCCGTCAGAGGTGTTCCCCGCGTAGCCCATCAGACCTACGAGATACCCGAAGAGGAGGAGGAGGACGTGGAATTCGACCTGATCGACACGGACGCGGTGCCTTTCGGTCAAAATTTCGACGTGATCGTCAACATCTACAACAATTCCAACGAAGTGCGCAACATCGACGCCACCATTTCGGCATCGACGGCTTATTACACGGGCGTCACGGCCAATTATATCAAGAGGACGACGGGGAAGTTTTCGATCCGACCGCGCGAGAAGGAGGCGTTGAAGATACACGTCTCGTACGTGGATTACCTGAACAAATTAGTCGATCACGGCATGATTAAGATCTACGCCATGGCGTCGGTACGCGAAACTAATCAGACGTGGAGCGAAGAGGACGATATCATGTTTAAGAAGCCGAATTTAAATATACAAACCGAGCAAAGGTTCACGATCGGACAGGAAAATCAAGCCGAATTCAGGTAAAATTTTTTTTTTAATTATAAACGATATATGGTTTTGATTTGAATTGTTATCATCGTCAGCTTCCGAAATCCGTTGAATCATTGTTTAACGGAATGCGTTTATTCGGTGGAAGGTCCCGGATTGCAAAAGCCCAAAGTATCGTATTATCGAGACGTCCAGCCCAATGAAGTGGTCGAGTTTTCCGAAACGTTCTACCCGTATCGTTCTGGCGAGAGGAAGATCGTCGCCAATTTCAATTGCAACGAAATGGAAGGTGTTAACGGATGTACCACTGTTCTCGTTCAATAAATATATAGAATTACTAAGTATGTATGTACTTATGAAATAATATAATAGAAATATCGATTGTAGGTATATTGTCTGCATCATTTTATATTAGGAGGAGTCAAAATTATATTCAATATGGGTACTCTTTTGTTTTCAGAAACACATATTTCTTATCTCTGATGCATTCTTTTATTTCCATTTTTGTATTTTGTTTCATACTAATTAATGTACGTATATATATGTACTTTAAAAATAAGAATTACATCTTTTTCAAAGTTTAATCCGTCTATTTATTTTCCCTTTTCATTGTTATTATAATTCAGTTAAAGAGATAATTTGAAAGATGGAAAATAATAACAACAAGTTTGCATAATAAAAGTTAAACAATGTCTAATAAAGTTCAACATGTTACAAATTAGAATTAGTCACTGTATTAGTTATTACTTATTCAAGTATTACATTAATTTTTCCCGGTACTCATATCCGTAAACTTTGCAATAACGATGAAGCAGACTTGAATTAATTGCACAAATACGGTTTGTTTCAACGAATAATATTTTTAAATTGGAACACTGCAATAATATAATTCTCACAACACAAATTTTATTGTTTTTCGCAACGAGACCTTATTTACCCTTGTAATAGATGGAACAAAACTTTACTTTCGTTCATTTTCATAGTAATTTAATGAAAATATTAATTTATAATAAACAAACACATATCTTTCTAAAGGAGCGGATCCAAGTCTTTTGTAAAAATCTTTTAAAACGTTTTTACACAATTGAAAAAATCAGTGAATTAGGCATTAGACACATTAGATAATGTGACTTTTCCCGATAAAAAGTTGTAAGACCTCAAAATCTATTCTCTCACTTACAGAAAATCTTCTGCACCAATTAAATATTGTTTAATGATTGAATAATTCTTTCTTTAAACAGTTATTGATATTTTACATAATTTAACGTGCTTTTTGTACACCTTCACAGTTTCGTCCTATCATCACATTGACTTTGATGCGAATTTTTTGATCAAACTTGGTAGAAACGTATAACTATTAGTCAAAGGCAATAATTGATTAAAATTTAAAAGAAAAAAAAACAAAAGAGTAACACAATTTAACATAATTTTTATTAATAATGTGTCGAGCCGCCCCTATTAGTTACACACTCCCTCACTCTTCGTGGCATTGATTCGACTAGGTGGTCGATATCCTCTTGGGGTATGGTGTCCCAAGCAACCTGTAATTCATGCCGGAGAGCTATTAGTGTTTGCGGGGGATTGGCTAAATTCATAAGTTTCCGTCCGATAATGTCTCACACATGTTCTATTGGCGAGAGGTCGGGGGATTTGGGTGACCATGGCAAGATATTCGAAGCGATTTATGGAAATTCTCGCTACGTGGGAGGGGCATTATCCTGCTGGAAAAGTCGGTCTTCGAGCGTTTGAAGATATGCAAGAATATGCGGTTCTACCACCTCATCAATGTAACGCTGGGCGTTCATGGTGGTTTGGATGAATACCAACTGAGACCTACTCCCATATGCTATAGCACCCCATACCATAACACCCACTGCTCGATGCACATGCCTTTCAACGGAAAACTGAATATCACGACGTTCCCAACGTCTCCGTCTGACGTATCGTACGGCCATCATGCATCCCTAGACACTCCACGATCCAATGCATTCGCAATCTACACCACTCCAAACGTTGCTGTCGGTGTTGAGCCGTAAGTGGTAACACAAGATGTGGACGATAAGATTGTAAGCCGAAACCCCTAATTCGACGATAAACGGTTCGAAGGGTTACAGGACGACCTTGATTACCTAACCACACGTCAGCAATTGATCTGGTACTGGAGAATCTGTCTCTTGGTGCAATTAGGCGAAGGCGGCGGTCCTGTATCTCATTAGTTCTTCTTCGGCCTCCGGTTCCTCTTTGGCGTCCTTCCTGATCCTCCCTAGTCCATGATTGATAACAGCGCATAATGGTGGATTGGTTCCGGTTAAGGCGATTTGCAATTTCCCTGAATGAAAAACCACCTTCTCGCAAACCAACAATTCGACCTCTGTCGAATTCGCCTAATTGGCGGTAATTTCCACGTTGCCGCACTTTAGGCATAATAAAACTTTTTGAACATGTTAAACAACGGTATAATAAGACAAAACCGTTGAAATTAATTTGAAACAAACAATAAATACACCACACATTAATGTCAGCGAAAACTGAATGAAGTGTCAGATGTGCCATGACCACTTGATCTATCGCAACAAAATTAATCAATTATTGCCTTTGACTAGCACCAAGTTTGGTAAAAAAATTCGCATCCCTTCTTGGTGTTGCAGTTTCCATGTCATGCAGTATAGGTACCTAAGTTAAAGTTATCGATCCGTCATAAATGTAATTTTGTCGTTAAAAATAATAAAAAATCTTAATTAATATTTCTAAACATCACTGTCGTTCAATTCTTGATAGCTCTCAAATTCGAAAGATCTGGCGACTAATTACGACCGACAAAAGATTTCTCAAAATGATAGAAAATGTGCAGTATTCCATTGCGTAACAGTTTTGGACATGCATTTTTAAAGAGGATGAAACTAACTTTGTTGTAGATACAAAAAACAAGAAATATTTTGTCTCTTGGGGGTTATAAATTATTTTATTCTAAACGATAGGATTTAGTGAATCGTCAAATGAAGTTCTCATTCATTGTAGTAATTCTGTGTGCAATTATATTTATTTAAATTATTAATTATGAGCGATGATGGAGGAGGATATATGTACATACAATTAGGCAACAAAGCAACTATCGTTTTCATTTTCTATTAAACATAAATATTTAAGTAAGTACCTACATCTTTAAAAAGCTAAAGAGATTAAAACACTTTGCGTATGATATTGCAATTTACTAAACGTATTTCAAATCATCAAGATAGCTAGTATTAGAAAAATAACCGCCGTTTTCGCTGATGCAAATGCACATATGTATTGATCTTTGTTCTATGAATTTCGCGAAAATCGCCAATTTTTCTCGGAAATATCGACAGCGGTAAATACGCGACTACCGTAAAACGTGATCACTATCCTGTCCAAGTGCACGCGGTAGTATCCAGAGATCGTTCGATGACATCTTTATCGAAGAAATAAAAAATAAAATGAAATAATTCCCTACAACCTACATACGAGTTGATAAGAACTTGTGGCGAAATATAGTATTTTACAATTCGTCACAGGAAGCGTGAAAAAGTGGTATAAAAGCAATTGTTGCGGTTCGCGATGTTACAGTATATTCATAATAAATCATCAGCATTGATTGCAATAAAAGAGTATTTAGTGAATACGTTTATAATTGATTATTTCATTAATTACTGCGACTTTAAATTCCTACATTTGTGGTGATAGTATTTTGTCGACAATATGAAGATAAAGCATCTGACAAAGTGTTTCGATTGTTGGCGCCCAACGTTCGGAAAACGTAATAAACCAGACATCACCGATAACGTTAATGTCAGTAACAGATTTGGATTTACACCTCCCGATGTCGATGGTAAGTTGACGCTGAATTAAAAAACTATATGTAAATTCTTAAACAATTGAATTTTATAGCGAACGTTCATAAAACTTACGCGAAAGACATCGATTTTTGTATAAAACAAAACGGCCAACTTCATCATACAGATAAATACGAATACATGCGAAGAAAGGAAGGCGCTCAATTGATCGTAAGAAGAGGAGAAGAATTTCAACTTCGCATCACATTAAACGAACCGTACAATAAAGAAAGAGACACCATTACGTTTTTATTTAAATGTCGAGGTAATACTATTTTGTTTTTTTTTAAACAAATTCAAATTTAATTTAATTAATGTGTAATTAATTTATTGTAGATCGAAGGGTGCCTAATTATAATCAGGGAACTTTAATTGGCATCGCATTAAGCGAAGAACCGGAAAACGTTTATTCCTGGAGTGCCGTCTTGCAAGAAGTCCGGGACAACACCATCCTGGTAAAGATAAGAGCCGCTCCGACGTGCATCGTAGGCGTTTGGGATCTAGAAATCGACACGAAAACGATCGAAAGACACACCTATACGTCGCCGCATCCCATTTACATAATCTACAATCCCTGGTGCATCAACGACGAAGTTTACATGGAATCCGAAGAATGGAAGGAGGAAAGTGTGTTGAGTAGTGACGGCTTGATATGGAGAGGTTCCCCGAATTATCCGAGTTTGTGGAAATACGCGCAATTCGAGAAAGACATCTTAGACTGCGCTCTGTATCTGATAACGAACATAGGCGAACTATCCGGATTCGTAAGGGGAGATTTAGTCGCAGTAGCGAGAGCTCTATCCGCGGCAGTCAACGTCAACGATGACTACGGCGTCGTATACGGAAAGTGGAGCAACGACTATTCGGGGGAAAAGCGCCCAGTTATTGGACGGGGAGTTTGGAGATATTGCAGGAGTATTACAAGACGAAGGCGCCCGTACGATACGGACAATGTTGGGTATTCGCCGGCGTCTTAACCTCAGGTAAACTATTCTATTTTGATTCCGATTGGGAAACGACGAGTTAATTCGGATTTATTACAGTTTGTCGAGCTTTGGGGATACCATCGAGAGTGATCACGAATTTCTCGTCAGCCCACGATTCTAACAGTTCCATCACGATCGATTATCTCGTCGATAAAAGCGGGAAGATCATCAACGAATACGACTCGATCTGGAACTTCCACGTGTGGTCCGAGATTTGGATGAAAAGATCGGACTTAGGGGACGCTTACGATGGTTGGCAGGTTATTGATGCGACGCCGCAAGAATTAAGTTCCGGAATGTACAGATGTGGACCGGCTTCGGTCGCTGCTTGTAAACAGGGAGATGTTAATAAACCGTACGACGTGCCCTTCTTGTTTTCCGAAGTAAATGCGGACAAGGTACGAATTTATTTAATCTTAAAAAAAAAATTGAAAATTATCGAATATTATATTATTTATTTAATTATAATGTATCTCTTTAAAGGTGTATTGGCTCTACGATGAAGAAACGGACGTATGGAAGCTCCTAAGCAAAAACACCACTTCGATCGGGAAAAATATGAGTACGAAAGCTGCGGGCGAATTTTCGCGACTAGACGTCACGGACGATTACAAATTTTCGGAAAATAGCAAGCAAGAGCGCGCCGTCTATTTAAAAGCTATGCGTCAGATCGATCACGAATTCTCCCGACTATATTTCAACGAAAGCTTCGACGACGTCGTCTTCAAATTCGAATACCTAGAGGACATCGTCGTAGGTGAAAATTTCAACGTCTCTTTAACGATGCACAATCGAAACACGGAAAGGGATCACGAGATCAGCGCCGTTCTACGAGTGGACGTCGTAACGTACACGGGGAAGTTCATAGCTTCGATCAAAGCTCGTTCCGATACGGTATCGGTGCGCAAAGATGATTCCGCTAAGATGCGATTGAATATCACGTACGACGATTACGGCAAACACATGCAAGACAATTGCGTCTTTATTATCTCGTGTTTAGCTCAGGTGATCGGCACGAATTACCAATATTACGACAGGGATGACTTCAGGGTCGTCATGCCGGGCGTCCAAATCGATACGAAGCGGACGACCGTTCTAGGAGAAGAGATGACGGCTAAAGTTATGGTGAAGAATCCGCTTCCGAAGTCGATCAAGAAAGGCAAGTTCCTGATCGACGCCCCCGGTTTGGGAAAGCAATTGGTAATGAACGTCACCGATAAGATACGACCGGGAGAGATGATTGTTAAGGAGTTCAAATTCGTTCCGGATCAGTTGGGTAGGCAGACGATAAACGCGAAATTTATGTCGAAGGAACTGAGCGACGTCAATGGTTTTTACTATTTTGTGGTCAACGAATGAGTGCGTTATGTGTAAAAATATTATTTATCTAAATAGATGTACCTATACGTCAATTGTTGTTGCTTAATTTGTTTGAATGTATGTATTTATTATATGTGGTGATGGACGTGATTAAATTTAATTGTAAACTACATATTAGGTATCTAATTATCATTATGACTGATTTTTTATATACTATAAGAAGTAGCTACGTTTTTATTGTAATGTAAATATGTACGAGCATGTATGTTTATATTGACTGAGTATTTATTTTATAGAAAACGCTTATACTAAAATAAACCAAAGAATAAATAAATATATTGTGATAAATTTAAAAACTTGTATTTTTTTTTTCAAAATGCTTGATACATTCTCTTCACATTTCTAGAGACAAAATTACTTACCTCTTAAATATATCTGTCGAAAGTGTAGCTCAAAACTTTATGATCCATCTGTAAAAAAAATATACAAAAAATAAAAGAAATTTGGGATGAAATAAAAATCAATTTCGAATCTCAATAAAACCCGTTTAATCTTACGAAAATAAAAACAATTCTCTTCCTAAATTCACCTACATTAAAATTATAATATATCTACAATATACATCATCATTTAAATTTAAAAGAAAACGATATCTTCCGAGAACGCACCGCACAAACGAAACTCATTCTTCGAAAGGATCGCCCTCAAGAACTGCGGACTTTTGGCCGAATAAACCGCCGGCCGGCAAGTGGAGACGCGCATAACGAATTCCCGCTCGGCCGGCTGCGGAAAGATCGCGTTCTCCGCCAACTGATTATCGGATTCGACGGTCCCATACTCCGCCAATATCATATTGGCAACCTTCTGCGCTTCGGAGAACATCGCGAGAAGATTCTCGCCCGTTTTCGAATGGAACTTATCCGCCACCTCCATTTCCACACCTTTCGTTAAATTCTCCACGAAATTAGCGAGCCGTTCGTCGTACTCCCCGGCAGGATTGAACTTGTACAGTAAGGAGTTAATTTGAGAAATCGACAATTCCACGGCCGCTATTTCTTGTATCAATAATTCGCAACGACGTTTCGGCACGCCGCCATCGCGCGATATCCTCTCGCCGGTCTTAATAATCTGCCGTAAGATGTCGCTGTTTTCCAGAACCCGAATCTGTTCGCATTCCTCCACTAGGCGATAGATCGACGTGTGGAATAGAATCGGCAAGAGTAATTCGGCGATTTCGGCAAGGTTTCGCGAATCTAAGAAGTGCAACACCTTCTCGGCCTCTCTGGTATCGTCGAATAATCGTCTCTGTCTGTTAGCGGGAACCGGTTTCGCCGACTCCCACATCTCCACCCACGTATTATCCGATATTAGCATCCTCGAACTCAGATGCCCCTTCTTCTGTCCCCATTCGTCTACTTCTTCGCCGTCTTCGATCCAATCCCTCGGGGAATACCATCTGATGAAATCTTCCAGGATCGAACCCGGGTTCGCAGCTTTGAACGATTCCATATCGGATAATAGAGAGGCGCTCATCATTTTCGCTCGCAATTCGGAACCTTGCGGGTCCGAACCTAATTTTAAGAGGAAATCGGTATCCTCCTGCAGTTGGTCTTCGGTTTTCGGACCCGGATCTTGAGTAACAGGAATGTAAAGATCTTCGCCGGTGATTAATAGTTTTAAATTTTTGAATTTCGACAATCTTCCGATCGGTTGATTCCATAGCGAATAATTCTCGCGATTTTTACCGTTGGCCTCGTCGTTTTCGATATCGCAATCGTAAAATTCCTCGTCGTCGGTGGACGTGTCCTCTACCGATTCGAAAGATCTACCGCTGCTGGATAATTTCGCTTCGCGAGATATTTTTCGTTCGATGCAGTAGTTTAGCATCTGGAGTTTCTGATGGAGTAGGCAGGTTCTCGGGTCGGGAAAACCGGGAGTTAATCTGGAATATAAATAAAAAATATATTTGGACTTTGTTCAAAATCATTAATTTACATAAACTCTTGACTAGGATTTTTTGCCATCGTTTTTCCTAGTCCTTGAATAGAATGTCTTATTTAGCCTACAAGTGGAAACATATTTGGGATTGAAAGATAAGTACTAACGGGTGGGTAAATTTGAGGTTAGGAAGTAAATTGGCTGTCAAATGATGAAATGTCAAGAATTGAGCTGTCATGTTTTGACATTTATTTAGTAAAAAGTTGGGAAACTTTAACCATGGAACGCTACACTCTTGAACAAAGAATTTTAATTGTGAAAATTTACAATCAAAATGGTGAAAATTTTACTGTATCACTTCGTAAAATTCGAGCAGCTTTTCCTCGTAATCAGAGTCCTTCTGAGACCGCTGTGCGTAATTTAATCGCTAAATTCGAGGCTCACGGTACTGATGCTGACAATAGACCAAACCAATGCGCTCGTAGTGGCCGTAGCGATGCAAACATAGCCGCTGTACAGCAAAGTGTTGAGAACGAGCCTGGAACATCAACTCGTCGACGTTCGCAACGATTGGGCATCACCAGAGGCACTTTGCGCAACATTTTCCATAAAGATCTTCATCTTCATGCTTATAGAGTTCAACTCGTTCAAGAATTAAAACCGGCCGACCATAGTTTGCGTCGAACGTTTGTGAATTGGCTGTTTGAGAAACTGAACGAAAACAATGCATTTTTTAACAAAATCATCTTTAGTGATGAGGCCCATTTTCAATTAGGCGGTTATGTAAACAAACAAAATTGTCGCATATGGGGCTCACAAAATCCACAAACAATCCTCGAAAAACCATTACATCCAAAGAAAGTGACCGTATGATGCGGTTTGTGGTCAGGCCGCATCATCAGTTCATATTTTTTCGAAAATGAGCAAGAAAGCGCCGTCGCCGTGAATTCTCTGCGCTACCAAACCATGATAACCGATTTTTTGTGGCCAGAATTGGCTAATGTTGACATCAGAGACCTTTGGTTTCAGTAAGACGGCGCCACAAGCCACACAGCCGGCCAAACGATTCAGTTATTGCATGAGAAATTTCCCGGTCGAGTAATTTCTCGATTTGGCGATGTCAATTGGCCGCCTCGTTCTTGTGATTTAACGCCGCTGGATTATTTTCTCTGGGGTCATTTGAAAGACCGGGTTTACGTGAATAAACCACAAAAAATTGACGCCCTGAAAGATGAAATTCGGCGCTGCATTGACGAGATAAGCGAAGCTTTGTTGCATAATGCGGTTCAAAATTTTGCGAAAAGACCGGACGTCTGCCGACGTGCTAGAGGTGGACCTTTGTCCGACATCATATTTCATTATTAATTTAGTATGTTTTTAAGCCACTTTACTTCCTAACCCCAAATTTGCCCACCCGTTATAAATAATAAATAAATAATTTCACAAAAATTAAAATAAAACAATCAAAAAGAAACTTCCAAGAAAGAATTTAATAAACAACAATTTATATCTAGTAGGCGTGCGTCTTCTGGCACGCATTCTTTGCTCTATTTACGGTTATTATTGTTAGAGTATGTATGCAAGTAGATACATACACGGTTTTGATATTAATTCTTTTATGTAAAATTTCATTTTTGCTACAAATTTTCTAATTACAAAATTACCTGCATTTCGTTCGCTATAATTTTATTAAACCGTTCCGTGAAACAATTGAAAGTAGCAATTATTCCAAAGAGATCTTTTACGTCTTTATCATCATCAAGGACAAATTTATTTAAAGGAGCGGTTCGTATTTTATAAAAGTGAAGAATGTCATTGTATTTATATCGCTACACACGTTAATCATATACATAAAATATTTCGTCAAATTAATTAATTAAAACGATATGGATTACAACAATATATCTGCTGCTCTTAATCAATTTAAACACTCAAACTCAACGGAAAGAAAGAAATAATGCGGCCAATATTATATTAACAAGGTGTAGATAGACAGTATAAGCTGTATTAGAAAGAGAGTCCGGTGAATGCTGATGGAATCAGGTGTGTTGTAGTTGAAAACTCGAAGCCGCCGTACCATTAACCAGTACAATACAAGAAGTAGTGTTGATCGCACATACATACCTCCTTTCTAAGGATCTCGCGCAAGACGTAATAATATATTGCGATCGGAAATTTTTTACGGCGATAACGGGGTTTCAGTTGTTCGTTCCTCTTGTGCGTTCGTTCGGTATAAACTTTGACCTTATGCATTCTCATTTATGGATTTCTGCAAACCTACGAGTCTTATACTTCGGAACGTATAATAGGAATTAATAGAAAATAGGTAAGTGTAGATGTGTGCGTGTTGATAATCGTAGTCACAGAAATTGTAAAATTGGATGATCATATTATGGCGAAAACTAGATTTAGATTAAATTTTGTTCAGTTTTTGATAGGAATGTAGTGGGTTACTTAGTTACTTTAAAAAATTATCAAAATCATCCTTGTAATAGTTTTAAAGAAACATAAAATTTCAAGCACGAATCTAAACAAAGATTAGATCTTTTGCAATTGGTACCAAATATATATATTGTAAAACCATAAACAAACAAGAATTTTTAAAATAACTACATAGATAGGAGCCAACGAACTAATAAAATGGATACTGCAGTATGTTACTTGATTTGACACCAATAGTTACCTTCTTTTTGTTTGAAGGAATATTATAGGGATGGTTTACAAAAAATAATATTAATAATACCTATGAACAATTCAATATAAAATTTGTCGAATTTTTACAATTCAATTATATAGAGCATTCCATTGAACAATCTACCTTAAAGTCGAAAACGTCCCTCCTAAGCCCATCTGTATTGAACAAAAATCAGGAAAAGTAGAAAATAACTTTTGAAACTTTAAAAGATATCTTTTAAAGTGTTAAGGATAGGTATAGGTTGTCCAGCATGCCATTTGACATTTTAATGTTCGACGCTAGAGGGTCGAGGGGACCAAGGTTTTGCCTTATAGGTGAGAGTTTCCCCCTTAGAAAAAAAATCGATGGCATCTCGGCATTTGACGTTTTCGACAAATTTAAGATGGATCGTTTTCATTGAAATGCTCTGTATATTGTAAATATTGGAAATGAAATTGAACATTTATTGTGTAACAATTGGATCGAGTTAAATGTTCCGAAACTAATATGATTTTCTTTTCAACAATAGAATTATTAAATTGATTTATTTCTGTACAAATTGATTTTTCTTTTGATTAATAATTTCGAAAAGATTTATTAATTTAAGAGTAGATATTACTAAAGATCAAGCATATCTCGTGGAGTAAATATAATGAATACATGAACTAAATTCGGGTGATGATGGCAGCACAACTGTTTCTTCAAAGATAGTTATCAATACTAGCTATGTCACGAAATGAAGACATGAAACGTGCAAAAATATTATTACATACTATACAGGGTGTTTCTGAATTGATACGAAAGATTTCAAAGGGTGATTCTTTAGCAAAAGTTAAGGCGGGTCTTTCATATAACTTTTTGTTCAACACCCTTTTCCCTCCAAGTTACAGCCCTTTAAAATTAGGTAAAAAAATTTGTTTTTATTTAATATATCCACGTTGGAAAAATTTAGAAGAATGAAATTTGAATTTTTTATGTCTTGACTTTTTATCATAAAATTGTCAGTTTGATCACAACAAAAATAAAATACTGCTCAGACACTTTTCCCATAAATTCACACAGAGGTTATTTATATTTAAAAAAAACTCAAGTAAGCTGCTGTCAAATGAAGTCATATGACAAATAGTTTTATTGTTTCATTCTTCTAAATTTTTCCAAAGTGGATAAATTAAATAAAAACATTTTTTTTAAATCTAATTTTAAAGGGCTGTAACTTGGAAGGAAAAGGGTGTTGAACAAAAAGTTATATGAAAGACCCCCTCAATTTTTGCTACCCTTTGAAATCTTTCGTATCAATTCAGAAACATCCTGTATAATAATTTTGTTAGTTAAACCGACCACCAAAATTTCGGGCGGTTTGTCACTTCTAAATTTTTGTTTATGGGGCTATCTCGACTCTCACATCTACGAGCATCAGTCATGTACAATAATATCTTAACCGTATATTAGAAAACAAGCACGAATTTGTTGAAATATTTTGCAGTCCACTGTAGTCGTTTGTCGTATGTCCCAGTTAACAGGTCCTTTGTTGTCTTCTTATTATTATTATGTAGGATTCATGACCTTAAGAAGAACCTCACACGAATAATTCAAGATTAACCACCTGATATGTGTGAACAAGTAATCAGAAATTGGATCGCAACATCACATTAATGTTAACGAAACGGAGAAGGTCCTTTAAACGATATTATAGTGAAAGAATGAAGATTAATTAAAGATTTATATAGTTGACTTGTATTTTTTATTATGTTTCGTGTTAAAGATTTGACAAATTTTCAAAACGATACAGTATTTATAAATCAGATTAGTGAAAGAAATGCCAGCTGTTATATTTTCAAAAAGCAAATTTATAACAAATTTCTGCATTGTTAAAGAAATTTAACGGTTACTTTCTTAAATAAAAACTAACTGTTACGTTCCTAATTTATATATTATACAAATCAAGAAATTTTGTCCATATTTTTCTTAATTATTACGGTTATAATAAAGTATTCTGATAGAAGGATTGAAAATTAGAATAATTGGATGTATTTAGGGCGAAACGATTGTAAGAGATTTACAAGTAAAGCGGCAACTGTAAGTCTAATTTCACTAATCACAAATTAATTGTTGCAGTCTATTAAGATTAATCGAAATATTATTCGAAACAAAACATTCTTTAAATTAATCCAATTATTGCTTGAAAACTACCTACGACGCTCTAGCCGACATTGAAAATTTATCCGCATTCGATTTAATCGTTTAATAAAATTGAAATTAAAACAGTAAAAAATACTCCTATTATTTATGTTGATGACGTGTGGGGTTCGACATTCTTGACATTTAAGTCTGAAATAATATTCAATTAGATTTCCATAATACAATGAAATAATCCTAGTTTTGCTAACGCGAATTGATGAAAACTATAAAACATTTTTTTCATTCGCATCTCCTTCTGTTTAGATAAAAGGTGTAATATTTTGTCAATGTTGAATATTAAATACACGGAAATGACCTGTATTACTTATTTACGGGCTATATATTCATTCAACAAGTTCTCAAGTGCCTACGCAAGTTAAATTATGCTGCTTTTATGTCACAGGCGTTGTAATGTGTGATTTCATTGCATTGTTACGTTGTTTTTTTATCCACTCACAATTCGGTTTTAATTCGGAACCGTAAAAAGAAACAAAAAGCTTCGTCTAAAAACTACCTGATATATAGAGTGCTGATTCATATCACAAGTAGATACCTAAATATATAAAATATCATAGTGATCAATTACGTAATATAAAAGCATGTATTATGCATTATATATATGATATGATGAGCAATATGTATTTAAAATAATTAATAACTAGTTATTAAACGAAACTCATATACGGGGTGACCCAGTTTTTAGTATCTCTTTCAGGTGAAACAAGAGTCGTTCTCAGCACTTTTTCAAACCACTTTTATTAGACATTCGGGGCTGCTATTTTGTGGATGTTAGTTTAACATAAAAACTCAATTTTTGTATTTTCATAAATAAGAGACATATAAGAGTGCGATAGTCAAAAGAGATAATACTTGATAAACATAATTCAACTAGTTTGCCTTGAATGATGTTTATAAATCGAATCTTTAAAGATTCTATAACTTCGAAATAATCAAATTGTTTTTTAATTAAATTGAATAATTATAAATAGTTATATTTATGTATTGTTCGCTTCATAATTACATATTAATATGATTAACGCGGAACGTATCATCCACATCAGTTGGCCGCGATCCGAAGCAACTGTGTGTGCCCGTTAGAGTCAATGAACGTGCGGTGCAGGCCGCGCTAATATGGACGTTACGTGATGTGTATAGTAGAGTTTGTGTGCACGGGTATATCCTACGATTTGGTTTCGATCCTTTCTTCCGCAACCGCAAGACGAGGCGCGATATGATGCTTCGGAAGCGGCTCTCATCGCCGCTTCATCCTTGCCATCGCTGACCTTATTTCGAACGGCAGAATTCTTTTTTCGTTCTTCGTATCTCGTTCGGCCCGACGGTTTCTTACGATAAAACGGTAACCTACCTTACTTCTCAACTGGACTCGGTTTCTGGTGCAATGTTACGTGTACTTTACCTGTATACATACATATACATACGTATTATGTATGTTACATATGTATGAATAAAGCCATTAAGTGATTGTACTGTAGTGGCCTTAATTTAATTCGATCGGATTTATTTCTTCATAAATTTGTTTTTTTTTTTAAATTTTTCTGGTCGGCGTTTAATGGTCAAGGTTAATTTTAAGCGACTATACATCGTATTGAAACGGATCGTTGAATTGCTCAGTTCGTTATTCGAGTTAAACTGTTTGTTCACCTTGTTCTTATAAAAATGTCTATTTTTAAATTGCAAAACGCATGCTTATTTCCTTGCACAACCTTCATGCGTGTTTATGTAGTACAATGAATGAATAAATTGCAATATTTTTGAACGATGAGAAGAGAAAAATTTGTATAGGTTCGTGTTTTTATTTTTCCTTAATAAAGAAGAAAGAAAAATTAAAAACCATGATATGCAGCAAGCATAAATATTAGGAAGAACTAACGAAAGTAACCGAAGAGGCGAAAGGAACGATGTTTATATACAGGATAACAACTTGAACTACGAAAGCCTATTGATAGGAGAAGGTAGTGGGAGGTAAACGCCAACCACTGACAGGAATGTCAGTGGTTGTGTCAAATACTATGGCAAATTATAAAACCACTTTATCTATTCCTATTAAATAATGTATTCATTATTCAGTTGCTTTTGAACAAGTAATGGCACCCATAAACAATTAGCGTGATTTATAGCAGTGAGTTATTATAACTCACGCTAAATTCTACAATCTGATTCGTCGAAATGAAACAGTCCACTACCATCTTTGAGAGAAGTAACGTTATTTGTCAATTCTAAATTAGATCACTTGTCAATTTTAGACAGTTTCAATATGTGACACAATTTTTGAAGGTGAAATGTCATTTTGACAGTTTCAATAAAAAGTTTTCTTGGAACTTGTACCTTCGTTTTAATTGTTATAGTCGTAGATAAAGTACAGTTGTAATCACGAAAGATGATCCCTGCGTCATCAATTACATTTGTATGAATCAAATCAGTACTTCGGCGTCATGTTAAATACTGTAAATATCAAAATGAATATGGCAGCTATGACATTTTTCATTTTTGGGTTAAGTGCGTGGGGATTTATTGACAGGCCGTAAAAATTTAAAACAAGTTGTTGCAATTGTACCTACCGTAATGTTCTACTATGTATTGCCATTATAGTTAAAAAATAAATGACCTCAAAAAATTGTTAAACGAATACGTATTTGTAAGGACGAAATCAATGACAGTTCCATCAAATGTCTACGGAGATGCATTGTCAAATGTATGTCAAATTTTTAAGTGAAGAAGCGGAAATATATAGCTTAAGCGCAGACAACGAACAAATCTCGTCTTTGTCTTATTCAAGTAAATTGCACGAGCCATACGTCTGTGCTAGACGAAGTATCAAAATACAAACTGTCATCCAGGCTGTCCTTGTCATACAAATAGATATTTGGATATGAAAATTATTCTTTGAATGTCGTTGATTGTCGTCAAAGTTTTGGTACTCACACATTTCACCAGGTGTCGCTGACATTGCTTTTTGAAATTTGAAATATGAAAAGCGCGAAATTAAGTGTCATTATGACATTATATTATCATTCTGGTTTCGTATGTTGTGTCGCAAGCGTCTTTAAAAACAGTATTAGTAGAATATGGTAATTTTTGTGATATTCTTGGAGAAGATATAATATAAGTTGAAGGATTATACACTCTACAAAAAATAAATGAATAAAAAAGGGATAACAACAAGAACAAAAATGACGGTGTATCAAGCAGTATACTTACAAGCCTTAACCTATGGAGCAGAAAATTGTATACTTGATGAAAGACAAACAAAACGACTACAATCCAGTGACGTATTAGACAGATGCTAACAACAAAATCATTAAGAACTGAAGTAGAAGAAAAGAAACTGTAATGGTGGGGACACTTGATCAGAATGAATGAAACTAGATAGGTGAAGCGATAATCGGAGAGGACGATCCAGAAAAACGTGGAACAGCAGTACGGATGAACTTCTGAAAAAAAGAGGAAAAACATGGAACGAGGCGAAGACCCTAGCCAGAAACAGGATAGAGTGGCGTGAATTTGTTGAATCTGTGGAACTAAATTAAGAGAACTTTAGACCTACATTCTAATAGTACCCCTTAGTGGCTTTCCGAGATTGTTAAAACTTGAATATCTTTTGAGATCATTTTTATAAATTACCTATCCTTCGGTTTCGATATTACAGGTATACGTGACAGATATCATCCAAATTGAAACTTCACGAGAAGCGTTAGGGAATGACATTTTATTTCGTCGTGTTCCACGAAGATAACATTTTTGTAAAAATATTTTTAATGAAAATATAAGACAATATTCAGAAACTATATAAAAGCGCTTTGTTTTTTAGTTTAAAAGTTAGAAATTCAATTTTCAATAATAAACAAGCTTTTCGTGCCCCAGTATGGTCTGCTTTAAATTTAATACATTTCACTAGATGGCGCAGAAACACGCCAACAAAGTTTTATTAGAGAATTCAATGTATATATTGTTATCTATGATTACAACTAATATAGTATTCAACTCGCGGTAATGGTAATAACTCACTTGATGAATTACAGCACTCGGCTATCGCCGTATACTATTATGATTTGCACTTTTTCATTAATTGTGTATTCCATTAGGATAGTTTGATGCTTCGGTAAAGTATTTGACATGACCACTGACATTCCTGTCATATAATAAGTTGACAATAGTAAAATGGATACATTTAATATTAACCCCCACCACCCTCTCCTATCAATAGGCTTTTGTAGTTCAAGTTGTTAGCCATATGTATGTGGTAGATGGTAATTTCAATAGTAGAGTTAGAAAACAAGATGACAATGCTAGATTTCTGGCTAATGAATGATTATACAGTCACTAAAATCGTGTTTGAACTTAAATAGATACTCAAATATACCAGAAAATTTTAAACGTTTTAAAATATCATAGTGCATGCAATATGTATACACACATAAACAACGGCACCGAGTCAGGTAAGAGACTGCAAAAGATCGCATACAATGAAATTTCTATTGAAATTGCAAAATTCCTCTCGAACACCGTATCAAGATATCCGCATGTGCTGCTGCACGGGTGTGTAATTACATTCTATTTAGCTGCACATTGTGCAAAACGAAATATATAAGTATGTATCAGTATATCGTGTATTAGGTATCGTTTTCTCGACCGTTACCGTTTTATTTGTTCTGCTCGCTTGCCCGGAAAAAGACGGATCGAAATTGGTCAACAATTACTCCGATCGTGGATGGAGAAAGGCAAAAATAAACGATAAATAATATAATAAATACACTATCGATCAATCGATCGATCGATATTTGAAATACGAGCAATGATTTAAGTGTACATATCTATACAAAAAGTAAATATTACGAAATATTAAATAAAATAATGATCCTCAAGAGGATATTACACAATTTATAAAGTTTCTTCCTGTATTTCACGATCAGTTTTTCCTTTTTAAAACCGATTCAAACACTACATTATGCATGTGTATATAGATAATTGTTTACTTCCCGTATTAGATTCACTTTTTTTCCATAGATTTTCATTTAATTGCGGGCAATTAAACTTTCGTTCGGATACGAATTATTTGAATATATCCATAATAAACGAGGGTATTTCTTTTATTAAGTCGTTTCTCGCGTTATTTCGATTTCTGTTTCCTGTCCAGATTATGTCAGATGAACTGAAAATGACGACGTGATATTTCGAAACTTCAGAAATTTCCTTTGTACGTAACAATGTAAACATAAAACGTACACCGAAACGGTGGCTAATTTTATGGGAAATCTTTATTAATTCTTATTGCGCTATGTATACAGTTACGACCACCGACGACAGGATAGTAGTTAGTGGTAATAAGGTAGCAGTGAGTACGTGGATATATTATACATTGCGTGTGCTTAACTGTTGTAAGAATGTGGAAAAGAAAGCTCCGTGAGAATTTTAAAAACAATCATCACAATCCGTCAAGGTTTTCCTCACCTTTGCAACAATCCTCCTTCGCCTTAAACATTACATACTTTTATATGAACAGTGTCGTTGTCATGATTATTATTTTTGTAAAAGATACATCGTCGCGATAAACGAACACATTGTTCGCGATTGCATAAGAAACAAATTAGAAGAAGTTATTCTTTCGGTTAAAAATTTCTTCATTTAAGAATGCGTACATTTTTGTATGAAGAACACAACATAGCTAACCGTTAGTAGGTACATACATCGCTGTAATGTTATTGTAAATACAGCTCGATCTATGATTTCGAACGCCGTTAGTATCGCTAGAGAACCAGCTAGACCGATCTCCGTTCAACGTCAGTAAATCCAAATTCAGTTTTATACGTAAATCTCAAATCCGTGATGCTTCCTTCGGAACAGGAGTCGCGCTCGCGAGAGAAGTAGAGAGAAAGAATTAGGTGAATCTTATCGCTCCACTGCCCATCCCAAGAATAATTATTGTAACGTAACGCGGTCACATTGCAGTCAGCGCACGCTGAATAAGTATATAGCTTAAAGCTCGAAAGTTCGCATCTTCTATTCGACGAATTCGATTAAAGTTATAATTTTATAAAGAAATTCATATTAAAAGTAATTATTTAAATATTCGCTATATTATTATTTTTGTTGTTGTTGTTATCGTATAGTTTTTTTTATTATTGTATTATTAATCATCACTGATCGTTTTTGTTTAGCGTTTGCAATGCATCATGGCAACTGTATTACCTATAGTAGTAATACCGTAAACTTATAACTGTTTAAACGGCTATTGACTTACATTTTGCACGTAGGTAAGTCTGTCGGAATTTATTGTAAAAAAAAACCTGTTCTCATCGACAACAAACTGGATGAATAAAATGTGTCAGTGTCAGAGATATGTATACATATGTAGATACATCGCGGTTTAACTATTTTTTATTCGTAAATAACACAACTGGGATTTAATACCTGTTTATAATATACATATACGATTAACTTATGGTTAGTTGAATTGATTTAAAGTGAAATTGTATAGACCTACACATTGTTATATTACTGAATTTTTAATATCTATTAAGAAGTTTGTTTTCGAGCTTTGAGCTTTTTAACATTAAACGGAACTTGATTTGTTATATTTTATATAAACGTATTTTTTTTAGTACAAATGCACTATATGTAGATAGTGTTGAATATACAGGCTGTCCGGATTTCGTAGAGACAACATGGGTAACTTTTTTATTTGAAGACACCGGGAGACGGTTAACTAGCAAAAAGATGTAGAATCAAAAGCTTAGTGAGCTAATAAAAGAAATTAGGAGATTTCAGTTTTTCTTGAATATTAAACAAATGAAGCAAGTAAAATTTGAAAATGGACTCTTAGTGAGCTTTTGAATCTACACCTTTTTGCTAATTTAATGTCCAAATAAAAAAGACTCCCTAAGAATATGTCTTATACAGAGTGGTTGATTTTTATTACTGTATTAAAGTATGCATTACTTATAAAATGTTACCCATGTTGTCCCAAAGAAATCCGGGCACCCTGTACCCCCCCGGAACAAATCGTCACACCCAAATTCATCTTTGCATGATGGTAACATAAAAATAACAAATACATACATTCGTGGTAAAATCATCTAAACAGTTGAATGCAGATGTAAAGCTTGCACTAGAAGTAGAGAAGCTTTTTTTTTCTCTAGTGAAAAGTTACTAATATTCGACTATACTGATGTTTTTGTTCTCACTGATTCTATTAAACTTTATATCTGGTCCTTGAAATTTCACATGAAACCAACCAAATATTAAAACATAATGTGAAGCTTATTCTTGATCACCTAAAAGAGATCAGTTTGTTAATCAAAAAGTTATTCAATAAAAAAAAGGAAGAGAAATAAAAAGTTTGGATATAAACAAAGATAAAGATGTTTTATAATTATCGTGAAAATCGAACTTTATAAACAAATTACAATTATACATACATATTATTTTTGTATTCTATTAGACATTTCATTAATTTAATTTCGTTTTATTTAGTTCAATAATTTCCATCCATTAAAAATATTCAAAAACAGTACAACTTAAGCAGCTTATCGTAAACATGCATTACGATGAAATGAGAAAAACAAAAAAAAGAACCCCATCCAATCGTCAATATATTCACATATCGATACGATAACGAAATGAATCACAATTCGTGAATTGAAAGGGATTCAGGGAAATCCACATATCCATCATATTTTTATTATAATTTGATAAAATATAATGTTTAAATGTTTTTCCCCGTTTGAAATTGTTTATCACATTTGACTTCCGTATAAAAGATTATGTACTATTCCCTCCGAACAGTCATTTCCTGTTTATATAAAATGTTCAGTTGCAATTATTAAAAAGATAAACGCAAACGTAATTAACATCTTCTCAAGTTAATAAATGCGATTGGTCATCACATAGTCTACATGTTAATCTATAAACTATACTATAGAATTGTGTGATCTCCTTGACTGCAAAATAATTGTGGAAAACAAGGTCATGCTTACTCTTGCGTTACTTGCAATGCAACGTGGAGCGAACCTCTTTACCTGAATTCAATAAAAACGGATTTATCATCGACTCTCAAAGATGCAGATATAAGTATGTATAAGTCCATAATATTAATTCTAATTTAAAATATAACGTAGCGAATATTTTACATAAATAAGAAATCGCGGTAAAAAATAAATAAATGTCAAGTGAAACACGAAACACGTGTCGGATATTATACTAATTGTATAAATAATGAAGGTTTCTCTATAAATATAAGGGGTAATTTAAATAAGTAATGCTTGTAAACGAACTGTTTATTTTCGAATTGATTTTGCCGCTTCGATTACTTTTTTCAATGCTTCTTATTAGAAAGTAACAGATTAAATTATAGCGTTTATTTCGATCGCAGCTCGTTTAGGAACATTGTATTCGCAACAATCCAATTTTCGTTTTTTTCGTTACCACTAAACAGATCCTTTAATCCTTTGTAATTGTCTTTAAATGGCAGTCAATATTTCTTCATCTTAATTTTAAACGGTGACAAATTTATTATAAAACAAAATAAGATCGTGAAATACCAAAATTGAAATTCAATTGAAAAGATGAAACTCATCTCGATATCACAGCTGAGATACATCGACTCCCATGATGGCGATGGCAAAATGTTTTATTATTATTGTTTTAGAAAGTATGTACACAGTTGATGACATTGAATCGAAGGTGCGCGCTGTTATATAGGCAAATGTTAAAAGTGGCAAACAAATGTATGTAAGTATATACAGGAAAGCTACAGATGTGGAATGGATTATCACGTGAATATTCAACCGGTGAATTCATTAAATATGGATGTATGTATAGGTAGGTATACTGGATACACCTGACCTATGAAATGTTAAAAGTGTAGTATTTAATGTAGGATCTTTTACATAAGTCTGGTGTTGTGACATTTCCGTTCGATATAAAAATGTAGTAAAAGGATCATTTAAAAATAAATAATCTTATGTCAAAAAACTTAACTTTATTTCGGGGGATTTTAAACACCGATTCCAAAACGTAATTTATTATATCTGTCAAATAATATTAAGTGGTCAGCGGTGATTTCAGGTGTACCTACCAGTGTATTAATGATTATAAACTCGCTCCTTTAAATATTATTTAGTTTGAACGATATAGCATTTGTCACAATCTCAATTATCTTTTTTAAATTGTAAGTTCAAAGATTTTGTGGTGCCTTAATTATAAACTTTTAACAATAATATAACGGAGAAAAATATTATTTACTCGCCATATAACGATAATGTAGAAAATAGTAACTGTATTAGAAGATCAAGGTATGCGACTAATTATTCATTTCACGCATGATGTATCATCTAACGGATTTATATTTTAATAATTCAGAGAATGTACTTTTTAATCGTTCGATATGTATTTTTCCTCTTTAAAAATAACTTGTTTTGAGTCTATTATCTGGGCGTTTTAGATGCTGCGAAATATCCAAAAATGGGGTCACTTTCACATGTTAAAAAAAATAGACAAATCTAAGAAGTACAATTTACGAAAGTTATATAACACATATACCTACCTGACAAAAGTGCACATTGCATCACACACGCAATGTAAACAAATGTATGTATATGTATATCAAAGAAAGCTATATATTCCCATGGTTAGCTATGCAAATTGCTACTGTAACTCCATTTTTACATCGAAATCTTTCCACCTACACGTGTGTGTCACAGTTGTGGACGATGTCTGAATTATACGGTTACACAATAGAATACCTTCTCGTAGGTACATATATTAAAACAATTTGTTTGCTTTTTATAATACAGGGTATTTTAAAAATGAAATGTTTAATTTAAAAATTCAGGTTACACTATTATTAATGTGTAACAATTTAGCCTAAAGCGAATAATACGAAATTTATTGTGCAATACCATATATCTACATATTATTATACATAAATAAGAATCTATGTTGCGTTAGTGATATTATACACACCGGACATTCTCTCGATTTAATTATATTATTAGAGAAGGCTGGCGAGATGTGGCCAACAAATTAGGTAATCTCCTCACTCCGATTCTCAACTTTAGTTTGATGAAATTAAGAACCTGTTAGTTTATAGTGCAGATTAGATGGACAATAGAACGGTAACTTCTACTCAAGGACTTTTATTTAACATTGCGTAAATTATTGAGGTGTGATGTCATCTTTCTCTTCCAATTATATAATTGAGAGAGATATGATCTGCGATAATCGATGGAGAGGTTAGAACAACGTCACAAACTAGTTAGGAAAATAAAATTAACTTTCACTTAATTAATTCGAATTAATTTGGAACTGTTAATCATATAAAAAATCTTTCTCGGTTTCAATTAATTGCATTTTTTCCTCATTGTAATCGATTTTGTGTTTGTGCATTCTTTGCATTATAAAATGATTCTCATTGTTTTAAAGACTAGTTCATGATGTATAAATTTAGTCTGTATGTATATAAAATAGGATTCTTTTGACCGACTCAAATTAAAATAATAAAGACGAAGACAAAAAAAAGTCCATTTATGTTATATGGACAATTGAAAACATCGTAAGTACCAAAGTATTGTGGCCTTATAAATGATCGTAAAGGTGATACCAATTGAACTTATGGTTAAGGAAATATCATACCTGTATGATATGAAGTAGGAAGATCGAACAATAATAGTAAAAGCACTGGCTAGAGCGACGACAGTAAGGGGCTGCCAACAGAAATGGGAACTGGAAAACATGAAGGCACAGTGGACGATACGATATACATCTACCGGATCCGGTACCCGGGCAACGGATCCGGTATTTTCATATTGTGCTCTAACATTTTAAAAATAAGCAAAGGTTCATATAAAGGCTTAAAAACACATTTGAAAACAAAACACTGCATTGATCTTACTTCTGGAGATAGTCAATTAAAATGTAAAACCAACTTAGATTTATCCCTTAAACCATCCATATCAATAATTTCATCAGCTGATACAATTTCCGAGGAAGATATACCAAAAAAAGAAACCTAAAACAATTGAGAGTTATTTTAAGAAGGAAAACTCGATGGAAAAGATGATCTTCGGAATGGTCTGCAAAGATGGTGTACCCCTCAGTTTATTTTGTACATCGACAGATTTGAGGTATTCGTTTTTGAAAAGCGGATTTCAACTTCCCAATTCACCAAACACCATAAGATCTATGGTTACAAATTTTGTAAATAACGTTAAAACCGACTTGGTAATTGAGTTCGAAAGTCTTACTTCATTAACGGTTCATGTTGGAACTTGGAACAAATAAAAAGGATAGCAATTTCACCTGGTTAAATCAAACCGGCCGGATCCAACCGAACCCGGTCGGATTTATGAAATCCAGTCCAGATCCGCCCGGATTGAAAATGACGCCGGATTGCAATCCCTAGATACGAGTGATACGACACATTGGTGGACGGCTTGCATGCGAACATCGACCGAGTGACTGCTATTCGACAAAAGTCTTGTCGAGGGTGCGTTTGCAAAGCGCATTAAGAAGACTCAACGATGTTTGAATGCACTAGATGTGGAATGACCAACGAGAAGAGACTCATAGGGAGCTGGGATACACAGTAACAGCAGGGAGCATGGTGCCGTTGATGCTGGCCAGTCTAAATAAATGGAAAAACCCTACATAATATGATAAAAAACGTTATGGTGAGGAAGGAGAGAACAGAAAGGACAACTTCGTCGTAACCTTTGATGTTTTATTGACGATTCTGAGTGAGCTTGAGGCTGGAAACGAGCGCAGTGAAAAATCATTTTTCTCCATTGCATTCGTTTGCAGGACGATTCCAACAGTATACCATGAGCGTTTATTACAGACGTTTTTTGGTTTTTTAAAGTGACAGTTTAGCAATAATAAGCTAGTTCATCAAAAAAACATATTTCTTATTGTTTTGGTAGGATATCCTCTAACATATACAAACCTGTACAATATAATCATCGTATAAATTGCAGCTGGATCTTCCTCACATTCCAATTTCGATTTCTAAGAATGCGCGGTTACGTAAGACCGATTATTATTATGCCGATTACGCCTTCGCACTCTTCGCTAAAGATTTTTTCGGTTACCGCATTCCATATGATGATATATCTCTTGATATATGCATGTGTATAACATGTAGATACATATGTACATACTTACATACCTAGAATAAGACGCTTTGACGGGAAGGAGTGTCACCAGCGTCCTTCAATGTACATAAATGTCTTGCTTTTACACAGTTCGCTCATTCTTATAATAACAATTGAATTGACGATATTACTCGTATGTTTGTAAAAATAATAAAATAAACGTCAGTTTGTTTTGAATTTGTACATTTTATATAACATTAAATGTTTGTATAGAAAGCTGTTAAAATTCGTACAAATATTAGTTGAAAATTTTTCGTATTCTTCAACAGTTTATATTCGATCCTAACAATTATACACCTGTTGCAAAGGTCGAATGTATACGCGGCTGTAACTAGTACTTGCTACTTTTGTTTATTATCTATCCTCCACTACTTACGATAAACTTTCGAAAAAAAAAAAATAACAATGAAAACGCGAAACATCAAGGAGAATATCACTAAAGGTTACGCGGACAATCTCGTTTTATCTTCATATCCAATAGACTTCTTTTTGTATGATCAGGAAGAATTTTTATTGTATATATAGATATAAAAGTATGCAAAAATTAAATTTAATGAAATCGCATCCTATTAGCATCTAATTATAATCGTGTATACGCAATTCCTAAACGACCATGGCCAAGCTATCGTAATTAAATTTACCTTTCACCTTTAAAAATTAAGATGAGCTTCTATTGTATATTGCGTCTTGGAAGACGAAGGCGTACATGCATACAAGACACATACACACAACATGATAGTGGGTTTGTCTCTTCCATCTTTACAAGCATCAGTTGTGTTTCTTAAAACGTGACCAGAAGAGAACCTGTATCGCTACTATTACAGTATAGCTTTAAGATTAAAGGTTCAAAATGAAAGCCAGGCGAGAAATTTCAAAAGACGAAAAAGAGTAAGTACATAATACGTAAATATGTAACTTTCTAATCAAGTCGAATTAGATTAAATTAAATATCGACCGGTGATTTGCAATTGACGACATCCTTCATTTATTAATTCTATACATGCTAGATATGTATGTATAAGGACAAATGTAAATGTATATAAGGTAGGTATCCATTATATGTAGCTTGCATGTCTACGCAAATGGTTTTGTACTTAATAATACAAATAGAGAGGAAGTGCCGATGTAATTACGACGTTTTCCTTTTTAAAACCTCATATTTTCACAAACTGAACTGAACTGAACTGAACTGGGGGAGAGACGCACAGTTTCGAAAGTGTGACAGATTTGAAGCGATTAAATCCCTCCGATCTAGATATAATTCGTTTTCGTGGGAAACAAGTCGATGGTCTAATACGGATTACGTTAACCGGAATATATTTGTGCAACGAATAAATAAATTCCATAATAAACTCCTAATGTATACGTCAGATGAATGAAAACTGATGGATTTATACTTAATTGCATAAAGTTACAATTTGTCATAATAAGTCAGTTTTTAAACATCGTTTAAATAATTTAATGTTTCATGATAGTTGACTGTATAGTGTCACTAATGAAGATGCGAATAATTTGAATGGACATTCTCTGTTTGCTGGTTTTAAGGAATTTTGTAAATGTGAGATCCTGATGGTGATTTTAATGTTTTTTTTTGTGTATCTTTGAGTATGTTTTGCCTGAACACTCAATCGATGTTTCCAATTAGAATCAATGCTTTGTTGTTTTCGTTTAGCGACTGAATAACAATGGTGATAATCTTGTTGATATTCACAACACTGCAAGACTTGTTGATTTGGTGCAAGTTTTCATTGCAGATATTTTTCTTGTAATGGGTGGCCCATAATGTAGAGACACATTTTGAAGTCTAATAACTTTGCATTTGAAAAACCTATAGGTAAGTTTTTGGTGTTGTTCGATAGAAAAACTCAAAAAGTTTCTTTGTATTGCAAAAAAAATACAGGGGTACCAAAGTATAAAAATTGTAATCAAAAGTAATAAAAACGTTTCAATCAAAATATGGAATTCAATAAATTTAATAACAAGAGAAACTAATTAAGCACGTAATAACTAGCCTAATTTTTATAAATTGTGTCGAAAAGATGATGACCTTCTCTTCTTGAACATTCTTCTACTCTAGACACCATATTTCGCATAGCATTATGCAACATTAATGGAGAAATATTCAGAATTTCTGTTCGAATATTTTCTTTTAATTCGTCGATATTTTGCGGATTAATGATGTAAACCCTGGATTTTAAATAGCCCCATAACCAAAAATCACAGGGTGTTAAATCACATGACCTCGGGGGCCACTGGAGATCACCAAACCTTGAAATCAGGCGTCCTGGAAACATTTGCCGCAGGACATTCATGGATGCGCGGGCAGTATGACATGTGGCGCCGTCCTGCTGAAACCACATGTTTTCAGGAAAGCGCCGAAACTCTTGTTGAAAAAAGGTTTCCAACATGTTCACATAACGTTCCGAAGTTACCGTGGTATTTTCTCCATTTTCATCCTCAAAAAAATAAGATCCAACAATTCCCTGTGCTGACACTGCACAGCAAACAGTAACTTTATGACTATGAAGAGGAGTTTGGTGTATTTCTCTCGGATTTTTTTGAGACCAGTAACGAGAGTTTTGTTTGTTTACATGATGTGCTTCATCAGACATAAATAAATTTTCGGACAAATCAGCATTGTTTTCTAAAAGCTCTAAAAAATGGTTAGAAAAAGCAAGTCTGGCTGCAAAATCGATGTCTTTTAGCTCCTGCACAAGTTAAACTTTATATGGTTTTAAGCGTAAATCTTTATGCAATATTCTTTGCAGGCTAGTTCTTGAGAGTGCTAGTGTTTGAGATTGTCTGTTTGCAGATCGCTTTGGATTTCTTAAAAATGCTGCTTGAACTCTTTCAATATTTGCCTATTTGCCTAACTGAAATAGGCCTACCTGCAAGTGTCTTCTTCAGAGATGATGCTGTGGTTCTAAATTGACCGACCCATTTTAAAATTGTGTCTCTACACGGAGAATTCAAATTAAATCTTGTCCGAAACTGGCGCCGAGTAACGGCAATAAACTCGTTATTTTTCAAGAAATTTTCAACAATAAAAGCGCGATGATGAGCGAGATTATTCATTTTTCGAAAACGTCAGTACGATATTGTCTATTAGACGGTTATAAATCTCTATGGTTACACTTCAAAAAAATAGTAGTATACAGAAAGTCACTTTACTTAGTAATTTTTTAACTTTTGATTACAATTTTGATACTTTGGTACACCCTGTATTTTTTTGCAATACAAAGAAACTTTTTGAGTTTTTCTATCGAACAACACCAAAAACTTACCTATAGGTTTTTCAAAGGCAAAGTTATTAGACTTCAAAATGTGTCTCTACATTATGGACCATCCTTTACATATGTTTAATCTATGTATACAAATACATTTTATCATGAAAGTAGAACACATTCTTAAAATGGAGAAAACGTGACAACACCACCTGTTTTAATTTATTTCTAATTCATGACAACAACAATTAAAAATAACAAGCAGAGTTGCAATTTAAAAAAAGTTTGTGTACAATAAACCGTTTCTGTGCAAAGATCCAAGAGCCAAAGCTGATATAGTTAATCCCCGAATTTGGGGCTGTGCTACCATGTCTAGCAAAATTGAATGTTTTATATTTCTTTTCAATCATATTTATGTGGATGATGTTGTGTCAAAAATTCATATTTGTTTTAATTTTTGTAAAGTTTCCTTTCGTTCCTAGTGAGTTTTATTGTAACGTTATACAGAGTCGAGCTAATGTTCCGGGAGAGCTTAATTGCTTATTATAAATCCTCAACTCATTTGTAATATTTTATATCATATAGAAATAATTTAGACGCTTTAGCAATAGCAGAACATTTATTCAGAGACCCCGCAGTATACGATGAATACCAGAAACCCAAAGCAGAACATAAAATTACAAACGACACAAAGCTCATAAACTTCGGTGAATCACTCTGTACAAATACATAGTTCATATATGCAGTGTCTTTTGTAATTGTGTTTATTACTAGTTAGAGGGGAAGTAACGGCTGTTACAACGTTAACTAAACGTAAACAAGATGATCGTAGAGCTAGTGGGGTTAGCGGCCAATTCGCAAGCTTAAGGTTAAGATAAATGAGTCTTATTTCCTTTTAAAATGGATTTTTCCATTAGCTTCTAACCCTACTAGCTCTACGATCCTCTTGTTTACGTTTGTGTTCATTACATTAAATAAATTTTTATCTATCTATACAGGCTGTCCGCGAAATAAAATGCCAGCAGTCAAGGGATGATAGGTTTAACTTTAAATTTTTGATATAGTTTTTTGGTTTTTTAAGAAGCAATATTGGATGAGTTTTCTTGTAGAGTTTGACCAAATAAGGTTTTTTAGAAATAATTTTTTTTCTCGTTTACGCTTACAGATAGACCCATGGTGTATTAAATGCTTTTGTTTCTAAATCGTTAAAGCTATCATCCCTTGACTGCTGGCATTTTATTTCGCGGACACCCTGTATATTTTTATATATATGTCCATCAATTAGTTTGTAATTTTTTTTAGTTGAATTGTTATTTAAAAGTTAGCACTTTTTTGTAGTAACAAATTTCAACAATAATATATTTATTAATTTAACAATTTTATTCGATTAACCTTTCTGCTAAATATCATTTCACACATCTCCTTTTTTACGAGTAGGTACATTTTGGGAAAATGATTGGCATTTACTTTCAAAATGCTAACAAAATTAACATTTATTGAAACTAGCATAAAAACTAAGTACACCGTAAAAAAAATTAACGTTTTCAATTAATAAATTAAATTAAAAAAAAACAAATTTACATATGTATTTTTGAAATACCTTATATAACGTTTTTCAGTAGCAAATATGCAACAATCTTTAAAACAACTTACGATGAAAAACAGGTAATTTAGAATTGCAACTGACGTTCTTTAAATGGTATGTTGTTATTGTAGTTGTTGGTGAGTAATCACATCGAATATAAATACATATACATACATAGGAACAAAGTAAATGTCAAATTTATTTTTAAACAAGAGGAATTTCGTAGTAAAAAATCGATAAATATGTTAATTGAATTTTTTCCTGTAACGTAAATGTTAAAATTTCGAAATAAATGGATCTAGAATGTCCAGATGTTAAATAAAAATCGTCAAATCAATATTCATCTCCACACACTATATAGTTTATACGCTTTAAAATTAAAATTTATTCACAGACAATGAAGAGGAGAGCGATCTTAACCGTACTACTACTAGTGACGGCTTTAGCTTTAATCCCGTCGAGCAGCGCCCAATGTCCGTGGCAAAGGGACGTCACCGAACTGCAATCCGCCTGCTTGTGCTCGTACAGTATCGGACGCGAATTATCCGTACAGTGCGACATAGTGCAATGGTCGAAGTTGATCTTCGCCCTGCAAAAGTACGCGACCGACACGATCTTGGACCTCCTGTACGTGAATAACTCGACGATCGGCGTGCTGAGGAACTCGATCTTCTCCAAATTAAAAGTGCACAGTGTCCAATTATCCGGATGTCGGATAAGGTCGGTGGCGAACGACGCCTTCGCCGGTCAAGAACAATATTTACGGAATTTAAATTTGCAAGACAACGACCTGACGGAGGTGCCCGTCGAAAGTTTAAGACGGTTAGAGAACTTACAATTGCTCGATCTAACCCACAATCGGATCAGGAGCATTCCGGACAACGCTTTCTCCACCTTAACCAAATTAACCACGTTGAAACTGTCGGACAACAACGTAACGTTATATCCGGGCGCTTTAAACGGATTAGATGGCAGCCTGAAGAATCTGAATTTGCGTGGAACGCGCCAGAGAGACGTCCCGTTGGCTATTCGAGGATTGAAGACGTTAGCTTTCCTGGATTTATCACAAAATAGTATTAAAGAATTGCCGGGGGTAGGCGGTATCAAAACTTTCGAAGATTTAGATTCGTTAACGGCGCTTAATTTAGAAAGGAACGTGATTCAAAAATTAGAAGAAGACTCCTTTTTTCGGGATCAGGAATACGCTAACGTCCTTGAGTTTGATGACGAATTTAATCCCGGATTTCCCGACGAAAGCGATGCAAACCTTAAGCGAATTACGAGTCCTGGATATCGGGTATAACCTCCTAACCGATCTCCCACCGGACGCGTTCGACGGTAATCCTTCTATAACGCTGTTAGCGTTAGACGGGAATCCCCTACCGACAATCCCATTCGCTGCTTTAGCCCATTTAAACAACACTTTACGCGGATTGAGTTTGGGCGGTAGATTCTTGCATTGCGACTGCAGACTGAGCTGGGTCATCGATTGGATCAAAACGAAAGATTTGCAAGTGACTAGCAGGGAGAAGAACCCGCAATTCTGCGGAAGTCCGCCCGAATTTAGAGACCGCGGATTCTACAGCATACAACCCGAAGAGCTCACTTGCAGTAACGAAGGCATCGGCGTCGCTACCCCCATCATCGAAGATACCGAAGATCACGAACCGAAACGGGCGTCGTCTTCGACGACGAAGGAACCATCGACGTCACGTTCTACCACTACGAGTACGACTACCGCGACGACCCCAAGCACGACATCGATTCTAACGTCGCCGTCGACTACCGAAACGACGACAGTCTCAAATTCGACGACGAAATCGACGAAATCCCATAGGAGTTCGGTGGCGCCATCCTGGAGGGGTCAGGCCAATTATCGCCCGTCCTTGATCACGGGATACGCGACACCTAAAGGTGGCGACGACAATAACGAAGTGATAGTGAAGGACGCGTACAGACAGGATAATTCCGTTGTGATAAAGTGGAGTTCGGAGATCGCGAATATCTTGGGATTCCGCGTGGTGTACAGGCTGTTCGGTGATAAGAGCTTCAAGCAGGGGCCGCCTTTGGAAGCCAGCGAGAGGGAGTTTCGTATTAAGAACGTACCATCACAGGTAATAAGAAATATATCTGACATATATTTTCGACATACTGTGTACCTAACTCTAAAACTAGACGTCAATCGTGGAAAAAATTGTTTTTTTGCTTAGTTTAGTTATTCAAAAAAAGTTGAAAATTGTCGACTAGTTTAATTTGTTCTGGAATAAATTGAGTTTTTATTAATTAAGCTACAAGTGGACACATATCTGGGATTAAAAGGTACCTAACAAGAAATACGGAAACCGCATTTCTGTTATTTTTCTTCAGTGTTTATATCGGATTTAATTAATTCATATCATTCTAGGAAATGGTTTATCGAGAAAACCGCAGAAACGCTTTCTCCGAACCTAGTTCTGTTACCTTAAGAATGTTAACAATCTTCGATATTTTAATTATAGATTCAATACGATTAATTAAATCCAATTTTTGTTTTATTACGCTTCTATTATCCTAGTTCATGGAAAGAGACTTTAATTATACCTGTAGTCAAAAAAAGCTCCCTTGAAAGTTACTCGGAGTTGAGACAATTATTAGAGGCGTTCCGCAGAGCTCCATTTTGGGTCCGACACTTTATTAACATATATCTTGTTGCGATTGATTGTATTTGTTTTATTTCCGTTTTGTGGACTAAATAATAATAATTATTATTTCCAGGAATGTATGGTGGTTTGCGTCGTTTCCCTAGAAGATACGAACGTGACGCCCAACACCGTCCCACATTCGCAATGTCGCGAGGTGAGAACTGTAATGTCCGCTTCCTCGAACATGGAGAAGATCACCATAGCGGCCTGCATCGCCATCTGCGGCACCGTCATCATAGCCGCCGTCATATTCATCGTCGCGTCGCGACGCCAATCCCGTAAACTGCACGACCTCCATCAACAACAGAAATTGGGCTTAAAGAACGGAATACCTATAGCCGGATTACCGGTGAATTGTTGCGCTACCGCTAGTCCCGGCGGGCCCTTATCATCGTTGCCTACTATCAGTGCTTTTAACAACAGTAAAGTATGTGCACATCTATCTATATCCTGTTAGTTAAGGGTGTTAGATTTAAAAACGAACTTTTAATTTAGGATTGGGATCAAATTTCCGGTTATAGCACGCACAGTACGCAACGACCGAGGATGTACGCGTTAGATCAACCGTCGTCGCTGCAGGACGATCTCCGTTCGCATTTCAGCTCAAAAGGTAACAAAGCACGCTCAATCGCAGACGGTCAATCACAGCACAGTTTCTCGAACCATTCGGGAAGGTACATGGCGTCTAACGTTTTTCCCAATAACTTGCTGACATCTAGGCAAGGTACAGTAACACAACAACTACCACAACCCAACATCATTTCCATATCCTCCTCGCGTGTCACAATAATCAAACAATGCTAAGCTTTGCTTTGCACGCATTCCTAACATATCGTTAATTTAATTATAATTTTTAGACAACCCTATATAGTACATCACATATTATATCGAACCCTGTATATTAAATTTTCGTTATAATTTTAATCCGATAGATTTGCGCCAATCGAGACAGTCTCTAGCCATGCATTCCGACCGTATGATGAAAGCACCGTCGCATCACGGACCGGCGCATTCGGTGACGTCTTCGACGAGACGCTCCAGACCAAGATCCCGATCGAGAGATCACCACAGACCGGGCAGCAGATATAGCATAACGGGATCTACGCATACGCTCAACAATTACTACGATAACAGCGATAATTGGACCGATCACGATATGGAGATCTATATGGCGAGGAATCCGACCACCAGAAACGGATTAGTACCGTTATAGCGAGGTTTTAAAGACTTAAATATCACGAAAATCGTAAATCTCCGTTGATAAAATGGTGCTACTGAGATTTTAAGTTGATTGGACGAAAAACAACTGTTTTATTGTGAATGTGCAATATGTATTGTGTTTATTTTTTTTTTTTGATCGCACTGTATGTAAATAATATTATTTATAAGCGTAATATAAATTATTAAATATAATCGTTTGTTTTAATTAACTTACCCAGGTATGAGGTAACTTTTTTCCCAGCGGTAGCGCATTTCCTGAGAAAATTCGTACCATAAATGGGCTAACGCTTTAGTGCCCCCGAGAGATTCCGCAGCTTGAGCTAAGACGATCGCTAATCTCCATACCAACGAGTCGTAGCTGCATGTTTTGTAACCGCGGAATAGATTTTCATGATTTTTTGTATCCTGCAAAATATCATAACTGGCATTACTAGATCTGAAATTTTTTACAAAAAAATTCCCGATAATATTCACAAAATTAATCAGCTTGGCTTTAATCCTAATCTGTACTTTAATCATATTACTATCGCCATCTAGTAACCAAACATTCAATCATTATGGCTCATCATTACAGATTTCTTTATATTATATAGATATCTGTAATGATAAGTGATAATTACAGATTTCTATATGTTGAAACATTAACTATTTAATCATAGATGTCGCAATGGACCCGGTTAAAAAAAATTTTCACATTTAAATTTAAAATGTTAACAAAAAATAAATAAATCACTTACCGATGGAACGTGTTCATCCTTTAATTTCTCCTTCTGAAATTGCTCGTTATTATATGGGAACTGCGGTTGATTCTCAGCATCGGGAAACAGAAAATATATCAGCGGTTCTAAATTATCTTCAGAAACTGGAGCGCTACTTTTCCTAGCTGCTTTATTATTAGCCGATGATGACGGTCTAGTTGCTCTTTTTAACACCGATGAGATTGTCGGAATGTGCGGTTCTGTTAGAACATCTAAAGGATTATTCTCCGGTGTACTATTAATGGGAGTAACGAAATCACCTAACACATCGTACACTGTTAAATTTATATTTAAAAGTTGGATGAATTCCGTTAAACATTCTGCCAACAAACAAACCGGTTGTTCGGACATTTTCACCGATACACTCCATTGTGGTGCTTGCATAGGATTCAAATCAGAATATATCTCTGTATCCACTATTAAATGGTCGGGTAACTGTGACCAGGTTGCTTTCAAAATAATACATGAGATTGGGTCGTAACTGACACCGAATGGTAGAATTGTTAAGGAAGTGGTATCAAAGCTTGAATTTTCCATATCGAGCATGTCCTGTTTCCAAACGTATTTACCAAAATCGGTTAAATGATACGTCAGTTGAACTGAAACGACGATTGGATCTAAAGGTGTCGGCGACATAATTTTAGTTTTGAATAGATCCAATAGACCGCTGAGATATCGACAGTGTTGCGGACATTTTCCCAAATGGATCATATCATAATTAGTGCGGATAGCATTTCCTTCGTAAACACCTAAATATAATCGCTGCCACTTATCCCGAATCTGCACAAAGATCGGAATTTCACAACCTGTATTCGCCACTGCGATAGTTACCGAACTCAGTAGTATTTTTATAGGGCTTGGTGATATAATTACAGAGCTATCGTGTGCTGTCAGTACAATATATTCCTTCAATCCGTACCAAGTAGCTATACACTTATCCACGTTAGAATTATCCCCATCATCCAATACGAAATCAAAATCTGCATCGATAGGATTCTTCGATTGTGACGCATTATCAGAATCATCTTCCTCATTTTCTTGCTGAAGTGAAATTATAGATTTGTGTTTGTAACAACTTAATTGGAATCTGATATCGGCGAATTGTATATTATCACTTCTACACCACCATTGTCCTTGTAATGGCACGTCTTTATCCGAGTCCTTAGTCTCTTGTATTTTCCACTCGCGTATGACTTCTTCGATACGAGATATAAAAATTTCCCATTCCGAAGCCGTCGTGAAATCTTGATGATAAAATTCTGCTTCGTCAATTTCTTCATTCATCGTAAATTTTTAATATTTTGAATACAAAGGAATAAATAGTAAACAGATGTTTTTGACGTTTATTTTCGAAGATTGAGGTTATGTTAGAGTTGAAGGTTATTATTGATTGATAATTTTTTTGTATTTTTTAGGTAATACATATGAAATTAAACTTTGAAATTTTAAATTAAATATTTAATTTAAAAAAATATATGTGTATATAATTAATTAATGTTTATAATATAAGTATGTCCATCTATGTTATATTAGTTGTACTAGATTAGGTTAGGTATCTTTTTCATTTATCGACACTTACAGTTTTCTCTAAAGTAGCTTTACCGATCAATTCTAATTTAGTACATTACCATTATAATAGATGACGCAAGCGAAAATATAGAAAAAGAATTCTATTAGAATCTGATAATTCAAATAACTATGTATATATTAGGTGTTTAAATAATTCCTATAAATTATTTACGATTAAAATATTCGTTTTTATTTAGTCTTGTTTCGGCAATACCTGGATACCATCAAGACGCTTCAATGCCCAGTGGAAAAACGATAAAATTAAAAATGAGAATGTTAAAGGTACAATTCCGGCTTGAATCCACGCCCATAAGCTACAAAGGTGACCAGAATAGTTTAAAGAAGAAAAATTAGATTAAATGTAGCAATTTACCCGTAATTATAATCTGATATATAGAAAGGTTTAGGTGTCGGAATTAACCCAGATTTAATGATCTGTACTAATTTAAGGGGTTTATCATTCACGTCTGTCTTAAGATGTTCTATTTTATGGACGATAGCTTCTCCATAAACGACCTAAAGACGGGAAAAATATTTTTTTAATTAAATTAAAATGCGTAAGTGTAGAATTATAATTACCTTTCCGAAAACAACATGATTGTCATCTAACCAGGGAGTTGCTATGGTTGTTATAAAGAATTGACATCCGTTACTGTCTGGCCCTAATATACAATAGTTTTGAGACAAATTATTAAATAATATTAGTGTGAATTTTTACCATAATTAGCCATGCTGATATAACCGGATCCTGAATGTTTAACGTTGAAATTTTCATCTTCGAAATGATCACCGTAGATACAAACGGATCCCGATCCGTTATTGAACAATATATCACCTCCTAGAAATACTTTTACTTTTAAATTGTTTGTTGGAGATGATTTACGAGTTCTCTGACTGTGCCTTTATCTATTCTTACTTACCTTGTATCATAAATCTGGGTACGACCCTATGAAATATGCTTCCTGTGTAATTTCGTCCTTGATACCATCCGTCGACAGAATTTTGAAATTCTTCACCGTTCTAGGAACTATGTCGCCGAATAGGCCGATTATTATACGACCAACATGCTCTTTATTTATTGCTATATCGAAATATACCTGCTCGGTCACCTTATACTCTTGACACTTACATAAAAAAAAAAGTATTGTCGTTTAACGATGACTTTTTCGATCTAATTAAGATTTACTTACATATATTTTCGTTAAGAATAATATAATTAGTGATGTTTGTATTAATAAAGAAGACATTTTCTTAACGCGATAGCTTTCGCTTCGCTAATTTAATTTGTCTCCGCTGTCGTCTAATTAAATTACGAGGTAAAGAAATACCGGGATCGTTGAAAAAATAAAACGGTTCAATCGATTCTGTTACATAATAAAAAAATATTACCTCTCGTAGTAAATACGAGACGTGCTCGGAGCAAACGCACAAAAAGAAACCATAATAATAATCGATTAAAAAAACAAAACAAAAATGTATGAAAATATTTACGCGATTATTTTTAGTGACTAACCAATAATATTTATACGATGTTGTCGTTCCGTTCTATAATTTATAATTTCACAATTAAATAGATTTAGCGGCCGGTCGGGTAAACGATTCCATCAACGTAAATGACGACATATATTGGCCAGACGGTTAATTTCTATGAATACCTACTCCTCTTCTAATACTACGTATAATGGGATGCACGATCTGTCTTGATGCGTTCGCCACAGGACCGTATTGTGTGATTGTCTAGTTTCTATTTATGGTCGTTTTGTTGAACTATGAAATTTGCATTTCTGCGATCTTCGCTATGCTGAGGTTGGACAACAGGACCGAATTGTGGGATTGTCTTCTAGTTTCTATTTATGGTCGTTTTGTTGAATTCCTTCTAGCCAAATTTGCATGGATTCAGTGGCGATCCAAGGGGAGGGGGAGGGGAGAGACACGGGGGCACGCTCCCAAACGACCTGAGGTTGGACAATACATTTCTAACAGAAAAATATTTTTAAATATCGTTTGGGATTAAACTTAATTTTTAAGTTCTTGCGTACGCCTATATTTTAGTTAAAAATTCTCCGTGGGTTTTAACTTATTTTCCCCGAACACCCCTTACCCGGGGCGGTATTCCATCCCCCTGGTTTAGCCCCCCCAAATGTTTTTCTGGATCCGCTGAATGGATTCCCAGATCTTCGAATTCTTTTAATTGTCTGGATTGAGAGCTGTATCAGAAAGTTCTTAAGTGAAGTGACCTTGAAGTCCTCTCTTATAATTGATTTTTGCTCGCACAAATCAAGGAGCATCAGCAATTAGGCCAAATGTGCGATTCTGCATCGTCTCTAGACGTCTAGCTTGTGTGTTAGATATGCTGGACAACGAGAGGGAAGTACCTATATGTGAATCATATTTGATGTTGATGGACTACAATCACTTGTGCCCCAACAGACGGATTTTGCGTCTCTCGAGTCCAGGAGTAACCTGAGGTATCTAACTGAAGTGTTCCGGGGAAGTCGGAAGTTATCTATGCTGATGTTGTCTGGAGGCGGTCTCAGCCTTTTCGTAAATCTTACCGCTACGCGTTTAGATCTATTTATGTTCAGCCTTCACTTGGACGATCATTCCATTCATATTCTTTTCTGAAGGCATGAATGATTCCCAGATCTTCGAATTCTTTTAATCGAATCCTGGATTGAGAGCTGTATCAGAAAGTTCTTAAGTGAAGTGACCTTGAAGTCCTCGGTCTTATAAGCTGATTTTGCTCGCACAAATCAATCCCAAAACGGAGCATCAAGACAATTAGCCCGAAATGTGCGCCCAGCTTGGGCCATCGTCTCTCGCGACGTCTATCACTTGTGTGTTAGATATGCTGGACAACGACTTCCTAGACGCACCACGCTGGCAGCCCTGAGAACTTACATATTTGATGTTGATGGACTACAATCACTTGTGCCCCAACAGACGGATTTTGCGTCTCTCGAGTCCAGGAGTAACCTGAGGTATCTAACTGAAGTGTTCCGGGGAAGTCGGAAGTTATCTATGCTGATGTTGTCTGGAGGCGGTCTCAGCCTTTTCGTAAATCTTACCGCTACGCGTTTAGATCTATTTATGTTCAGCCTTCACTTGGACGATCATTCCATTCATATTCTCGTCCCTGAAGGCAGTGCGTAGTGAAAGCTCTTATAAGCGGACCCTTATGGTTGCTGTGTTTTCGTCCAGTTATGAGAGATGTCCGTTTATGGGATAGCTCAGAAAAAATCTTTATTTAATATACGTTTTTAAGATAACGAATAAAAAAAACAGTAATTCCGTACATTCAATTACAATAAATAGCTTTTATAGAAACATCAAATTGCTACAACCATTCAGACATATGTCTCACATCATCCATGCCTTTCTATTGTAATGCTCAAGAACGATCCACTTTACCAATAACTAACAATATCTCTATTTCTTCTGCCATGTTTACACAAAACAAAATAGTGAGTCCTTCAGTTGACAGCTTACCACTACTTGTCAGATTTCAAGTGGAGAGTTTTACAAGGTAAAACACGGAAGAATATCCTACTTTCATAAGCATTCTAAATATCCTCTGGCGGATACCCAAGCAACCGGAACCTTTCCCTTGAACTGGTCGACGTTTACCTGACTTACATCTGAAGCTTCACCTTCTATGTGTTGAAAAGTAGGTACCTAATGCTACGTCTTTTACGCTATTTTTGTAGCCATCCATCTGACGCAGAAAATGCAGAGTATCCTATTTGCTGAGCTATTTCTTTTGCCTTGGCGTTTATTATAGGTCCAGAAATGGGTATGTTTTGGCTTCTAGCCTTTGCAAACGAATCAAAGCACATTTTATCTATACGAGAACCTTTTCTTCTGGTGAATTTTCAAAAATATTTGCAAATAAACTTTAAATTTTCGCTAGTTCACGAACGGAAACCTTTTCTTTCTCCAACGTGTTGATTATTTCAATTTTTTCGTTCAACAAAAGCATATTTTTGTGCAAAAAGGGGAACCACAAAAATGTGGTTTAAGACACACACTTGACATACCACTATGTAAAAACGGGAACACAAGATTTATCACGATTCATTTTTGGATATTGCATACTTAGAAAATGTTTTGTATCCATTTATGAGAGATGTTCTCCACGAAATGTATATATATTATTATATAGTAGAAATATAGTGTCCGCGTCCGCTTATCGGATAGTAATTTGTACTAAAAACGTACTCTAACACTTGTGTAGAGAAAATTTGTCCGGTTACGAGAGATGTCCGCAAGTGGAGCTTTCACTGATCGCAGTATTGTCCGCATAGATCGTAGTTTCAACCGTAGCATCGACCACGTAGATTAAAAATGAAGTTCCGAGGGGAGAGACAGCCGCCTCCAGAGATATGACACACGAAATTTCGCTCTCCTGCCTCGTTGAAAAAGTCCTGTCAGCAGGGTAAGACGACACAAGCTTTACCGTTGGCTTGAACCGCCAATCGAAGAAATCAGCTTCCAATTTATTTTTAAGCTCATTTAAATATGGCAGAGCAATAAAGTCACCGAAGAACAAGCTAAAAGTAGACGGACAAATACAATATAGTAGAAATAGATAAAGCAAATAGAGGAAAAACAATCAATGCCAACTTTCAAGAACTGTATGCAAACTGTAGAGAATCAAAACATATATATTGTGAGATTATTTCAATTATTAATTATGATAGAAGTACGCCTTTCGTACAATTTCCCGGCCTAAATCCGTCCCTGATCACCAAAATCAGCCGAGAGATTAGAAATAGATGAGAGGAAAGAAAGAGGATAAAGTGATAGGTGCTAAAGACGGGCAATAAAAATAAAACCACTCAAGAGTTGAATGTGATAAATATTTATAATTTATAATTAAACAGATTCTTAACTGGCTCGTACGACTTTTTATAAATACAGACATAGTTCAGTAGTATGTGTACCAGTTAAAAATATTTGTACATTTATCCTGAAATAAAAACATCTTTAAATTACTTACATTTACATACAGTTTTTTTGCCATTTTCGCCGTTCTCTTGTCATTTTTTTTAATGTATTTATTTGAGAGCGTATATGTATAATATGTATATATTTATTACTCGTTTGTTTTGTTTTTGTTTTAATTCACGTATGCATGTTTCGGGGGATGACCCCGCTTAAAAAATCAATTATTTATACGAGTGTTCGTTTAATAACGATGAGTGATGTAAGTTTTGAAGGAGGAAATTGTATGCGGATCAAAACGAAAATTTAAAAGAAAAGATGGAAGGGAGGTACATAAGAGATTTCATAACAGCGGAGGACAAAGACGATAATATCATTCATTCGATTTTAAGCATAATTTATGTCGATTTATCTTTTTTCATTTTTTTTTGTTTTTACAGTCTCATCAGTAACCACAGTAGTGTCTATACTATTTATAATATTATATGTACAAAGATTATCTCATTCTCATTATATCATATATGCCTAGAATGCCTCACGTTTACTTCTTCTGTTTGCATTTTATTCTTGTTTGTGTGTATTGATGTGTGTGAATGTGTGTGAATGTAATGCGTGTGTTGATACATGTACTTAACGACTAATAATGCTGGATCATCTCTCCACAATCATGATCGTCGTATTTATATCCATTCTTACAACAACACTTAAAACATATACAGCTGTCAGCGTCAAAAAAAATACAAATTATCTAAACTATGTACATACAAAGAAGGTGACGAGAAAAATTCTGTTGGTAGTAGTGATGGAAAATAGGATGGAGAAGGGGTAGAGGCAATATAAAGCTAAGTATATACTGGCGATGCCACGATACGCGTCCATAGGACACAAATATAATACAGTTCTATAATAGTTCTAATATACAAAATTGTCTCAGAAAAGAGGACTTGAGTTTGTATATCAGGATATTATGTTACGCAAGATTCTCTCCTTCCAGTAGTACTTGATCATTAATTAATTTTATTTATAATAATATGTATAACACAGCAAACGGTATACGAAATTATATATCATCTTATGTATGTATGTATATCGTACATTTATGTATATATATATCATAGTCGAAATCTTCATCGTAAGTATAATAATAATAATAATAATAATCATAAACATTATCATCATTAAATCTGTTAATGTGATAAGCTATAATTATTTTTATTTATTTATTTATTATTAATTCATTTATTATAGTAATAATTATAATAATATATTTTTTTTTACTTTATATTTATAATATGATACAAAACTAATAGTAGTACTCATAAATGTTTTTATTCTTCATATCGATTTTTCCCCTCTTATGTATATTTATTATTGATAATAACACCCAGATTTCTTCCACGTGATTTCTTAATTTGTTTTTGATAATAATTGATTATTCTAATCGCATCTTTATTAAGTTATAATTTAAAAATTTAATTAATTAAAAAAAAAACACAGCGGTATTCAGTGGCCGGATGTGCCGCTCCCTACAGCTGATGTATCACAGTATGCATTGCCCCGATCCACTCGTAGACTAGTTACAAAATACATTTACATTTATAGATGGCGTGTTACGAACACTTTCGCTCTTTTAAAATTGATGACGATTTTTTTTAATTTTGATTCTCTCTTTTTGTTTTATTTTTGTCTTCGCTTGAAGCTTTCCTAACACACCATTTTCTTTTTTAATATTTAAATAGCAGCTTAATCTTCTTAGCTAATTTTTCCCCTCTTATTACATACATATATTTTGTTTATATACATATGTATATGTTGATTTCTTCAAATTCAATTTTTAGATCATCGCGCGCAAATGTTTTAAAAAGACGTAATAATAATAATAATAATAATAATATTAATTTCACTATATTAGGAACATGTTGGAGGATGAATTTTTCTTATCTGTGATGTTTCATGCGGCCAGTCCTTCCCTGTTGGGCGGCAGTAGTTCGTCCCTGGGCGGTTCGCTGTTCGTCTTCCTGTCGAAGTGCAGGTCCCAGAGACGGTCGGGTTCGCGTCCAGGCGGCGGACTCGAAGGCGGCCTCTCCGGCGAACTCGCCTGCGAGCGCATCACTTCCGGGGGCGGATAGCCGAAGCCTAACAGGTTGTATTTGCTACCGGGCGTCCCCAATCCGTTCTGTGGGTTTTGTACCACTGAGATCTCGTTCAGCTACGAAAAAGAAAATTTCAATTAAATTTTATTTCACTAATTTCAGCTTTATTTAGGCTATAGAATGTGATGGTCTAAATAATACATATACAGTAATACCTCGTTTAACGCTACCTCGATTAACGCTGATTTACTATAACGCTAAAATAGGTAAAGCCGGATTCAAATTATTGCAGCATTTCTTTGATCCGTATACATTCGTATAATACGATTATTCCCGAATATGATTTATGCTTGTTTGGTGCATTTTAGTTTTGTAAGCTATTAAAGAGTGTTCAACGCTTTCTGCGTAAAACGTAACTAGTTTAGAGATTATTGTGTAAGAGAATCAAATCAATGTTTGTGCATTTAAATTTAATTTTCTTTAGATTGTAAAAATGAGTGGGTGTAAAGATAATAAAGAAAGAGAACTATTTCTGACAGCTGTCAAATTGTACGAAAAGAAGTTATTAGTTAATTGTACATACCTTTTGCTGCATGCCGTTAAGGAACGGAGCCGGGAGGTACGGGTAGAAGAGATCTGGCCTCCGTTGCAGAAATTCTGAATCCTTGGGCGTCATGGGAATGGGCGGCAGATCGAGTGACATGCGGCGACCTCGACGTGATGCTCCGTTGCTCCACATATGGGTGCCCATGTGTACCTGCCGAACACAAACACCATCAACGTACATTATACACGCCTACGATGCATAGTGAAAGAGATCCTACGTCCACGTTTCAATTTTCGTTTCTTTAATTTCGACTTAAACTTTCCAATCTGAACTGAACGCGCGATTATGTATTTACTTATATAAAAAATATGTATATTTCTATAGAATGTAGGTAATCATAAGTTATTTAGTTAGTAATGAGAGCAAATTGCGTCGGCGGCGGCGGCGGCAGCGGCAGCGGCAAAAAAAATGAAAGCGAAACGGACAAGTAGCAGCATCAGCAGCAAATTGAGGTTAATTCCTACCTTGAGGTTTCCTTTGGTGGTGAAGGCCTTTTGGCAAACGGTGCATCGGAACGGTTTATCACCCGTGTGTGTCCGCATGTGTATCTGCAAGGCTGAGCTGGACGAGAAGTTCTTATTGCATACGTGGCACAAGTGTTTACTGGCCTGCAAGCCTGCAAACACACACAAAAACACACATGAGGCCCCCATAACCAGCTAAGTTAGTTGCAAGCAAATCAATTATACAGTTTTGGTTTTTTTTTCTTTTTCTTACATTTTGCATTTATTTCGTCAATCTGATATTTATCGGCATGTAAATGAGAGAGATGAATGTTTCTGTTTCTATTATTTGTCGCATTTATCCAATGAATATTAAATATGAATTGTATGATGTTGTTAAACTTCTTCATCACTTCAGTTTACAATCTATTATACAAAAAGAATCAGATGCAATGTGAAAATAATAATAATCTGATGCTTCTTGTAAGCGTATTAATTTCTGTTAATTCAAGATTATATACAGACAGATTTTTTTAGAACACAAAAAAATATAAAGAGAGAAATCACCTTTCTAGCAAGAATAATAAGACTGGATCCTACTGGATTCATATTGTGCTTGCTAGTAGGGTGATTCCTGCAATGATAACTATAAAAAATTTAAATAATAGAACTTTTTTTGTATTCTAATTTAATGCTTGACTTTAGAATGAATTATTTTTAGTCGTATATAATGCACACAACACATTTCACATCATAATCACAATCATCACCACATCAATACTTACTTGGCGGTCGTTTCGGTAGCGGTAATTCGTTTTCCGTCGGCGCCCTCTTCACCGGTTCGCTATTACCATCCTGCAACGAATGCAGTTGAGATTGGGGATGGTGCGTCGGCGGCAGATCTGGTTCGGATTTTATATCTTTAGGCGGCGTTTGCTGAGGTTGAGGTGGAAGCGATGGTTGCAATAGAGGTGGTGGTTGCTGCTGCTGTTGAGGAGGCGATTGATGGATTTGTTGTTGTTGTTGTTGTTGGTGCGGTTGCGATGGAAGCTGATTAGGCGGCTGATTCGGCGGTAATTGCTGTTGTTGCGGTGGTAATTGCTGCTGTTGCGAAGGTGGTGGTCCGCTCTGTATTGGCGATTCGTCGCCCATCGCCGGCTTGTCGAACATATGCTGCGGCATATCCCTGATCTTATGCGTGAGCATGTGCTGCTTCATGTTGCCCTGTTGTGATGCGAACCGTTCGTGCGGACGAGAAGAACCGAGAACAGAAAAAGAGAACGATATGAGTACGATCGGATGCGGTGAGCGCAACGTGCATGAGAGCGCGCTCGCGCGTGTTCTTACCGGCGCGAGCGAGCTGCTCCATTGGCTTGAGGCAGTAGTGGCGTATCCAGGGCTCATTGGAATCAATGGAAAAACAGAAGGGATTTTCTTGTTTCGCGGCGGCTGCTTTCTTTTCCGCTCCCCTTCGTCCTGGATACGCCTCTGACCGCATACGCAGTCCTCACCTGCCTGTAAAACATACGTACGACATACAATACACACGTTTCATGTAATTAGAAATACGTCAAGTTTTATTACGAAAAAAAAATGAACACCCTGTATCTATCTGTGTCGTAATTAATGTTTTAGTAAGTTTCAAAACAAACTGTATATCTTTGTTTTATAGAGGATGTTCATTTTCGGGTCGCTTAGTACGTATTTACAGTATTTAGTTATGATTTCAAATTTTGTATGAATGTTATATTTTCACAAAACAATGACCTTTCTAACATTACTATACAGTTTAACGGAGCGTTAACGTATTTCTTTAATTCCTTCCCCTCACGATATAATGGGAAAAGGAACGAAGCGAGAAAGGACGACGGTGGGCTTCTCCTCGCTATGTAAAAATGAAATTCTTAATCGAAAATAAACCACTCCGACATTTGACATAGCTTATATTATAACTGGCTCACGGCCAACAGTTAATTCGAGATGGGACAAGTGATGTCGCCAACTGTAACTACAACACTTTACCACTTACTTAGCAGACTTTAATTAATGTAATAGTTACGTTATTATTGTCTGTCATTGTATATACATATGTATGTATACAGTACGTCCCTTTGTTAACTGTTTTTTTAACTCCAGATTATCAATTTGAAAGCTTAGTTATTATTTAATCCTATCCTAATATTTTTATTATATTTAGAATGTAATTCTTCACCTTTGTCGAGAACCCTCGATCGCAAACGGTACATTTAAAAGGCCTCTCCTTCGTATGGCTCCTGTAGTGGATCTCCAAGGCTGAATTGCACGCGAAAGTCTTAAAACACAAAGTGCAGGTGGTGTTCCCTCTCACTAAAATACATAAAAAGAAAAAAAGAAATAGAGTTATTATCAAAGAAAAGGAAAAGAAAACCTTCTTACCGGCCGGACCGACGGCTAATCTAAGCGGGCTGAAACTCGTCGATGTCAACACGGACGACGTCAACGATGATAGAGCGGACGTCATCAACGGCGAACTGCCTTGCGTCGGCGGTAGGAGGCCGAAGGACGAAAATAACGATGGTGGTCCGGGTATCGGCCCCGGACTCGATATGGGCGGTTGCGACGTCTTCGGCGTAAGATCTAAGGCGCCTAAGGAGTTTGATTCTGACGGCGTGGGACTGCCGACGCGTTGCGACGATGGAGGGCGTGGTACCTTTTAAATAATAATAATCCTTATTCATCCTGCAGATCGTTTCGATGTAGGGTAAGTCGTGTTTTATTATATAAAATGTGCTTAATCATGTTGTCGAGAAATCATTAATTCATGTAATTAAATATTGTAATAAATAAATAAATTAATATTATAAGAGCCGTCCTGTTTTTATTTTCGTCAACTGTACATTGAAGTGACAAATTTGTGGCGAGCCTTCGATATCACTTACAATTCCTATTTGTGCGTTTGTTCCGTTTAAAAAATAACGATAAAAAAAATTGTAACACTATAGTGTGAGTAATATTATTACGATTTAAATGTCTTACCTGGACGGTTGCTGATATTTGATTTGGCGACGATCTAATTTCGACACTACCCGGACTCGTGATGCCGGATTGCGTAGGGGACTTCTCGCCGTTCTGCATCGGCGATATCGGCGGCAGATTTCTCCCGCCGATGCTACCGTGACACAGATCCTCCGCCGAACAACTCAAGCCGGACACGTTCGCGGCGGCGCTCACGTTCGGGTGCAGGTGGTGATCGGGCGGTGAGGACGAGGCGGCGAACGACACCTGGTTATCCGAGGCGCTCATGTCGTCGTCGTCATCGTCGTCGTCGTCCATATAGTCCTGTTCGGACTTGACGTCCCTATCCATGTCCAGTTTCATGTGGAGCGGGAACCCTCCGTGACCGAGCGGAGACAATCCAGGAACTTGAAAGCTTTGACTTAGGAATGGATTCATGGAATTGAGATGGGGGAAGGCCCCCGGCGACGGGAAGTCCTTCACTTCGGCCGCCTGTATCTGTTCGGGAGTGAGATCGGTGGGTTCGCCCGTATGCAGCCGGATATGTTGCTGTAACACGAGAGCGTTCGTGAACTTTTTATGACACACCGGACACTGATGCAGTACTCTCATCGGCGGCTTCGCCCTGTGCACGCCCATGTGCGTCTTCAAGTTGCCCTTGGTAGTGAACGCCCTGCCGCAGATCTTACATTTGAAGGGACGTTCGCCGGTGTGAGTCCGATAGTGCATCTGGAGCGCGCTCTTGCAGGATAACACGCGATGGCAGATCACGCACTGGTTCGGATCAGACAGTTTATGTTCGATATTGTCCACTAACTGTTGCAGTTTGCTCGTCTCCGACGTCTTCGTCACTTCGATCAGGCTCTCCCACGAGTTGTCGTTGCTGCCGGGACGCGGCAGTAAACTGGTGTAGATGGCCGGATCCTTTGCAGGATCCGTTAACGGCGTCGTGGGGAATGGACCTAAACTACCTGTGAACATGTTACATATTATGTATATAAACACATCGACAAAAATCATAATTGTTTTTTTTTTCGATGGCACGCTATATATAATCACACAATATATTGTATCTATGTACAGGGTTAGTCACCACTAATTGCCAATAATTTTCCATAACGTTCTTCTTATCGCCCTGTATATCTGACTAAAATAGCAAACTGATATTTTTTGGCGTTTAAGCACAAGAGACTGAGGAAATAGTGATGACTCACCCTGTATATAGTTTCTATTCAGCCAAACGAAAATCTCATTCTCCCCTGTAAATGAGACGCTTATGATTGTAACTAGGATATCCCATTTATGGAGAAAAATTAGGAATTTTGATGTTATTGATTTCCAGATACAGATAAAAATTGATTGTTGGGTGCCATCTTCGAAAGGTTCTAGCTTCCTTAGGAAGCAATTTTTTTATTTTATGATGTAAGTACATACCTGACGAGGTACTACTAGGAGGTGACGACGTATGCCCGAACGGAAAATTAGCCGGCAACCTCTGAGTCGTAATGACATTCAACGGTCCAATCAACGGATTCCCCTTCTGCGACAGATTCTCCGGCTCGTCCTGGATATTTTCCGGCCTCTCGATGCCGGGACTCCGCTGTCCCAGCATATCCTCGTTACTGAATTTACTGCTATCTATGCTGGACTCGTCGTGGTAGGGTCCAGGCGACGAGAACCTCTCCGGCTCCTGCTCCAACTGTTCGTTATCCGTATCGATCTCCTGTTTGGGCATTATATCCGATATCGTTTGATTTTTACCCTCTTCCATCGCCGTCGTCGTCATCGTCGTCGTCGTCGTCGCCGCCGTCGTCATCGTTTCCTGTTTGATTTCCGGCGGGATATTCAGATTCTCCGGCGTCGGAGATCTGATCGGTTTGGTGAGATTCTCCGGCACGTCCTGTTGCTCCTCACGTTTTATACTGAACAGCTGATGTGAAGGGAATAATCGCGACGGTTCCGGAGGTCGATGAGGTGAAGGTTGTAACCTGTTGTTTAGCAGATCGGGCGGTGGCGGTCCAGGTGGTCTATATAGGGGTATCGTCGTCGGAGGGAACGGATGAGACGGTGGGAATCCTAGATGAGGGGGATGTGGCGGACCGCCGGGGGATAAAGCGGGCTGCTGGCCGAGTTGGGCCAACAGAGGCGGGTGATACTTGTCTAAATGTTCCGGTACCGGATTTGGATTCATTTTGATATGGGGGAATTTGGCGCTGTGCCGTTGGAAATGCACTTTCAAGTTACCTTTAGTGGTGAATCGGCTACCGCAAACGTTACATTTATAGGGGCGTTCCCCTGTATGGGAACGGATATGTATTTGTAGGGCCGAATCCGAACCGAACACCTTCCCGCAGTATCGACAGCGGTGCTTGAAGAACGGCTCGTTCCGACCTTTAGAATCGTACGGCGATGGGGATTTCCCTTTCCTGAACGCCAATTCGTCGGCTAAATTCGTGGCTAACAAGCCTTGACTGGCGTTATCTAACACTTCTTGCGCTCTCTTCTGCAGCATTTCTAACGTATTTGGTTCATCTAGCGACGGCGGGGGCTCGTTATTATGGGTGATGATGGTCGATGCTAACGATGAGGATATAGAACATAGAGGGGTTGAATCTGAGGCGGCAGCGACGGACAGGTCGTCACTTCCGGCTGCAACGATTCCGAAACCGGCAATTGTTGCGTTTCTATAATTTGAGCTGGAGGTGGCGGTAATAAAGGTGTAGGTTCTCTAGAGACGACTTGCGAAGGAGGCGGCGATTCCGCGGGGATAGCTTCGGTTTCGTTCTCGTTATTTAACGACGCTGGACTGCTGGCTTTCGATCTATTTATCGATAATTGCTGCTGTAATTGATTGATTAGCTGCAATTGTAGGACTTGCTGGTGTTGCAACGTGAATAATGTCGACTGCAAGACGGCCAACTCCTTGAACGCCGCTTCGTTCTCCGCGTTGTTCGCCATCGTCGTCGCTACGAATTGCGCCACCGCGACTTTCGTATTCTGCAGGGCTTCCAACGTGACGTGACCCGTCGCCGCCGGTAACGGGAAAGGGAATCCTAACCTGCCGCCCGTTTCATCTTCCGGCGACGCTTCCTCCAAACTATTATTATTGTTAGCGGCGTCCTGGTGATGCCTGCGCATCCTCTCCAGGCGTTTACCGCCGGTCTCGTCGTCTTCGAGATCGTCGTCGTCCTCGGAGACGACCATGTCTTCCGGATCCGAGTGCGCCGGTTCGTCGTGCTTCTTCGCCTTCAGCGAGCATTCGGATTTGTGCGTTAGGAACTCTTGGACATCGGTGAACTGCTCCTGGCATCGCGGACACATCAAGGCGTCCGGATATTGGATCTCGTTCAGGTTGGGCGTCGACGATGCGATGTTGATCACGTCTTCTTCGGAGGATGGTGAAATTTCACCTGCAATCAAGAAGAATTTATATATAAGAGAAAAAGTAGGATAATAATCTAATCGCAGCAAATTGAGAAATACGGAATCACACTTCATTTAGTTGGTAGTATGTCGATGACTTTCCCGCGTATGCTTATTTAAATATGTGCTACACGATGTTGTGCTGCTTGAGTAAATCTATTTAATTATTCAATGAGTGTTATTCCTTGGCGTGTCGATGATAGAATTACCAAATCTCGATACGCTTTTATCTATTAAAAGATCGATAATATGTTAGGTAGGTATACGGTGTGACCGAATAATGTTAAATGTATTTTTGTTTTTATAGAAATATATTAAATGTGATAGAGGTGAGAAACTATAGTGTGGGAAAATCGAATTTTATCAGAGAATTGTTTTCCATAATCGGTGTACCGTAGAATCATAAAAGTTAATTGTTAATATATTTAATTTGGCGTAAAAATATATATCGATAAATAAAAGGGGATTGTTGATTTTTAATTCGATGATGACTTTGCTGTGGCTAACTCCGATAAAAAAGTAACAATTTTTTTATAAGCCAGCATGCAAAGTATCTACCAAAACAAACACAACCGCATAAATCACATTAGTAGTAGAAACATTTTCGGATATCAATCATGCATCAGGACATGAGAGAATGTGTCAGAAATATTTTATTGTCCGGATAAATTTCTTTTTCTATTTTGAATGAGATTTATTAATAAATAACGAATAATTTATTACTGAAATAAAAAAAAACCTATCTATACACAAAATATCCTACTTTGTAAACCGGATAGATAATTAAATTTGCAGGAAGTTAATTTTGAAGCCGCATTTATACAGAATCATTTTAATAAAGTCGACGACAGAAAACTTCGTTCATTACTTTATTACTTACATTTTTGTGCTATAATAAAAACTTTCGGGGGGCGTGCGGACGGACTACAATTCATTTGCATATTTAAACTAGCGAATCGAAATTGGAGTTGCTCCAATTGAAATTGCGTTGTCATGGCAACGTTATTTTCACATTATACTGTTTACATTTTTCAAGTTTGTGGAATTTGTACGTTACTGCTGCTCAAATTAAGACAATTTTATTAAACACTGTAAATTTGGGATGAATTGAATTGTCAAAATTACACGTACACACAAGCTACCGCTATTTAGAGAAACTTACAAAAAAGGAGGAGGAAAACAACGAAAAGAAGAAGAACGGTTTTGAAAAGTTGATTGAAAAAAATTGAATATAATAATATAATACTGAAAGAAGAATATAGAGAGTCAAAAGTTTGAAAAGAAGATTGAAAATTTGAGAAACAGGAGAAAGAGAAACGTTTTTGAGAATTGAAAGAAAAAAGATTTGGATTGATTTTGAAAAAATGCCGGATGAGAGAATATAAATAAGATTTTGAATAAGAGTGAAAAGTGAGAAAAGGAAAAGAAGAAAGAAAAGAGGAGACGAAGAAGAAAAGGAAAGAGAAGGATAAGAAGTAGAAGCAGGTACAAGGTGTTTTGGGGATAAAAATATTTACATATCACACAAATAATTAAGGTAAGAGAGGGTGGGTTTCAAAATTATTATTGTAAAATGTTTAATATATGTTTTTCTTATTATTTAATATTGAACACTGCAGTATATTAAGTTCTAATGTTTTATTTATTGTGCGAACGTAAACATTGATATCTAGTTAGAGGGCCACTGGTTTAGGATCATCTAAATCGACGTTCAGTCATTGATATCTATGTATTGAGATGGCTGATAATAAGGTAAAAACGATATGGCATATTATAAGGGCAGAAACTAGACCAAGTGAAGACAATAAAATGGAAGCTATGGATCCGAATGAGATAAATAACTTCTTTCTGAGTGCTGCAAAAAAGTTAACGACAAACATACCAGGGCTAAATGAAGACCCACATCGAATGCTAGAGCGCCATGGAACCGCTGTAAAGAACTCCACTTTTATGGAACAAATAGAAGGAAGGGAGATCCGAACAATAATATCTACCTTGAAAAGGAAATCTTCTGAGGATATATATGGGCTATCTGCGGATATACTAAAACAAGTAAGCGAAATCATCGCCGAAACTTTGGCAGTGGTCTTGAACAGGTGCATGAACGACGGAATATTTCCCAGCCAATTAAAATTCGCCAGAGTTGTTCCTGTTTCTAAGAGTAGAGGAAGTGTTGACATAAACAACCGCACAGGCCGGTAGCTATAATACCGATACTAGCAAAAGTCTTTGAGGTAGCAATAAAATCAAGGTTAGTGAATTTCCTGAACAAATATGATCTGCTTGTAAATAACCAGCATGGGTACAGAACATCAAGGTCCACAATCACGGTCATGGTAGAGATGCTGGAGGAAGTTATGGAGGCGTTAACAAATAAAGAAGAAGCAATGTTGGTTTGTTGTGATCTGAGTAGGGCATTCGACTGTGTGGACCACAAATTGCTACTTAACAAGCTGTGGCATTATGGAATAAGAGGATCTGTCCATGCGCTGCTTACTTCATACCTAGAAAACCGGACACAGGTAGTTTAATGGAACGGAAATAAATCTAGGAAACAGGGAATAGAATCAGGCGTTCCCCAGGGCTCGGTATTGGGACCTTTGCTATTCCCAGTATACATAAACGATCTGCCTAATTCCGTCACCAGCGGTAAAATTCGCTTGTTTGCGGATGACACCTCCATTTTGAGTCGTAGTGCAAACAGAGAAACGGCGCGGGAAAGTGCTGATACAGCACCCCGTGAGGCAGAGCAGTGGTTCGGAAGCAACAGGCTGTGCATGAACAGCAAGAAAATGCGCTTCCTCAGCAGAATGTATCTCCTTTTTGGGATTAACGCTGAAGACAATAAACCATACCGGACGAAATTATTGATTGCAAATTTAAAGCGGCGATGAAAAGAATATTAATCCAGAATCCGTTGTACGAGTGGGAAGAATTTCTAAAAATTAAATTTTAACTAAAAGAAACTATATATTTTATCTGTTTCTCTGTTGTTTGTAGCATAGGCATTTCTCTGTGTTTGTTCTATATTTTATATATTTAATTGACAGTGTCATATCATGCGGTGAAGACAATAAACCATATTATTATTATTATTATTATTGTTCGGAGTCCCATAATGTTTCGGTGGAATAGCTTGACGCCCTATGAGATTACTTCGATGGATTTTGTAAAGGGTGTCGTCTATTCGAAACAGCTATAGATAATAAAATTATAAAAAGTTTCTGTCAAGACAATATAGAGAACCTTCTCTTTCTTAGAATACCTACTTAAAGATGAAATGTATAAAGGATGATGAGAGCTAGCTTTACAAAACAGAATTGGTTTCGTTATTTTTTTTTTTATGAATTAATAACACTACCTAAAAATATTGTGTATTTCTTTAACGAATAAGTACCATAAATTTTAAACTGCTATTAAATTGAGTGAAAGATAAAAAGAAATGTTGTTTCGGTGTAAACACCTGCCGTTTATATACTAATACAAGATTTGCTTTTATTAGAAATCAATTAAGTCGAAGAAGCAGTCAAGAAGTGAAACAATCTCCCTTAAAAATAGATTTGTGACAGCATTAGATCATTTACAAATTTGGCTATCCGCCAAAAATTCTTCGTCGACGATATTTGAAATTAAATCGAATATACAGTTACCTCAGAACTCCTATTTAACACATATAACATAATCACTAAATAAGTAAATAAACTTATTAATACTAACGGTACAGAGCATTGCTAATCATCATCATCATCACTTTCTTTCGCACTGCTGTTCAATAAAATATCGTTTCGCGCGCGATTATTGAACACAAATAGAATCACCGCAATTTCGCCATCTAATTTTCAGTCATCTACGGATGCCGTGATAAAAATTCGATCGTCGTTTTGTTCCCTGAAAATCAGTGGCGTACGCGGCGCCGCGCCTATATCTTTATTGGTAGGGCAGAACGAGCACAACTGGTGGCATAGGTCCAATTATTATATTAAATGAGAATATGAAAGTGGCGGGGGTAATATCCGCAGAAGTAGTAGTAATGTGGCGGTGGTGGGGGGGCAGATTGGGCAAGCGCGGGGCTATGTAGTATGACAAAGTATCGAGGATACCAACCAGCCACGTACCACGGTTATGACAGCTGGGCGTGGCCATACATTCATAAATAAAACGCACTTGTTGCTCACTCATAATCCCCGCCCTACGTTTATGAGCTGGGGCGACGCCCATAATTCCATATCGATAATATTTCCCCCTGGCCTTGCTCGTTCGCCTTCTTTCAGCGGAGAGACGGAACCGGCCGGCCTATACACTACCTGCAATACCTACGGTACGTAAGTACGCAGGTTACGGGGCTTTGTGTTTAGTTACGATCGCCGTACAGTCGGGTTTACATCTCGGCGGCCTTTTTCAATTTATTGATGGAATAGTTTCAGGTTACCGGGATCATACAGAGAGAGCCTCGATGTATTGTATACGTATATGAGATGGAGATATGGGGATTGGTTGTAAAACGTCAATTGCTTGTGTGTGTGTGTGTGTATAAATACGTATTTATGTTATTCGGCAGTTTATGTTACGAATATAAGCTGATGCCGATGTTTTAGATTTATCAGAGATCCCTTTTGAGAACGGACGACGTTTGAATAATGAATGATTTTTTGTTTACGTATCATGATGATAAACATTTACTTTGCGCGAGGAGTTCAGTCGAAATCCGTGTAATTCCGGAATAAACGGAGATTGTTACGTACCGAATATTTTTGGCACCGTATCAAAAGGAATAATTATAACATAACCGGGGTACCTATTACTGGACGGTAATTATTTTTTTGCGTTTTAGATACGTTAAAAAATCAATCAAACTGTAATCATTACACATTTCGCTTTAGCAGAATTATACATAGATACAGATTTACTGGACGTATAGACGAGATTTATTAAGTACTTCAGGATTGCTTTTTTAAAACTTTCTTTGCAATATTTCATATGTAGGTTTAACATGTTCTATTTTAAAAACGAAGAAGAAAACTTAGTAGACTTTTAATTGTAATATACCAGATTCCTATGAAGATTAGTATAGATGGACAGATCGAGCATCATTTTTGCTTTAAATTTAGACTTACTATTGATTCCAGAAATACACTTTAGGTATCTCTTATAATATTAAAAGTATAATGCTTGTGGTGTGGTGATACTATGTCGAAATATTGCAATTGTGTTGAGCAATTATATATAAGTAGAAAAGTGCTTTGCGCTTGCTCAAGATTTCAAATCCTTAGAGGATTTAGAAAAGGATTTAACACTGCATCTGTTCTTGCTGACATCTTAAATTGTCATCCCCTAATTAATAAGGTTAAAGATTCTGTTATCTGTTCGGTAGACCAGTGGCGTAGCCAGGGGGAGGCCCGGGCCCCCTCCGAAATTGTACTGTATCCATAATTCGAATTTTATCGAAAAATTTTAAAATAATTTTTTTTCGGTAGAAACGATAAATCTAAATAGATCCGAGGAAAATAAGTATCTATTGCAACAGTGCACAGTGCATACTCACACAGAGTTGCCAGGTTGGGCAATTTATCGCAATTTGAGCGACTTCTGAGACAAAATTGCGACAACTTTTTTGTAGAAAAAAGTTGCAAATTGAGCGATTTCAAATTGTTTAGGTTGCGCTTAATTTGATTAAGCGCTGTGACAACTGTCAGAATTTGGATGATTTAAAAATGTTAAATATACTTTAAAAACTGTCGTTCCTTTTTTAGTTCTTCAGCCCTTTTGGGCTCCTCCCAAACCAAAATTCTGACTACGCCACTGCGGTAGACCTCAGAGTGTTATACTGACTATAAACATGTGTCATCTGTTACTGACGTTCTATCTGGAGCTCCACAAGGTTATACGACCACTCCGACCACATCTTTTCCATTATTTATACTAATAATAACGTCCTAAAATCAGTACAAAATTGTACAAAACGTTCAGGTTTGTGCTGATGACAGCCAGTTAATTTATTCGTTCTTGTACGGTATGAGTATGAAACGACTGTGACTGTCACCATAAGGAAGGGAAAGGGGAGAAACTGAAATTCCACACGTTCTCCTTAGAGAAACATTTATCTCTCCTGGCGTCCTGCGTCAAGATGAGTAGGCTATGATACTAGGTGTTGTATAGGAAAATGAACAGGAGAGAAACCAGAAGACAATTGGTATTAATGTATTCATTTCCATGCACTTTAGCTACTATAAGAATTAACTAACACAGATAAGAGAGCCAACATCAATAAACAACAATATAATGCTGTCCAGTCCTTACCCCTTATATGCTTAATGATATAACATCCAAGCGTCCATGCGCGAAGTACGCAAATCATAAAGTGCATTTTTCCATATCTTGTGGTGCTTCCAGAAGTACTAAACTCCCACCACTAGAAAGAGTGAAAAAAATTGCCTATTTGTTGTGCAAGTCTGAAGTTGCTGTCTTCAGTCTTATTCGAGATACGAATGTGTAAATTTCATCAACTTCAAATCAGGGACGTGCGATTAAAAATGAATGTTAGGAGTATTAGATAGTGGTGCAAATGTGGAAACGTGTTGGTAATGTGGAAGCACAATTTCTAGGGCTCTGGAGCTGATGCCATCTAGTTGTGACCGTTTCAACTTGTTACTGAGTTTCCTTAGTTAGTCTGTAGGAGCGCTGGCAGCCACTCTGTTGTGTATTGTCTGTGAAGTGGTTGTCCAAAGTTATTCTTGAATATTCAAACTTTTAAGGTAAGTTTTTAAAGTGTGTTAATCACATAGTCTACTAAGCTATCTCTTAGCGCTTAGGCGGTTATTGGTAAGCAAAAAATACGCTACAATCTTGTGCAAGTAAGTAAATTCCTAGCTTGAAAATGTAGCATAGTTTTAACTTTATAGTTCAATGTAGCGATGCTGGTAATGTGGGGGAAATGCGGAAACGTTTTTTTGCGGAGAGGCTTTTTCAAATGATGTTCGGGGGGACTTTGGATTAGGTGCTTACTTTGTGATTCATGGTGCCATACTTTGTGCTCTGGGTGTGAAAATGAGCATTACATTTGTGACTTTTGCAAGTGAACATTTTATCAAATAGTTCAGTTTTTTGTTTACAATTTCAGTTATTAAGCCGTTGTATTGTTTTTGTAACATATAATAATAAAATGTTCTAATAATTTACGGTTTGGGACTGTTTTTCACCTTAAAACTAATGTTTCCACATTACCAGCACATTTTGAAACTCGGATCAAAGAGTAATTTTATCATTGACAATTATTATTACAATGTAAACGTAATTTTTTGCATAAAACCTAAAGCGGTTATTGTTAATAACATTTTTGTGAAGTGTTTTCCAGACTTTAGAAATATTCTATTGGTAAACGAACTAGTTATAGAAAAAAATTAAACAGGGTTTCCACATTTGCACCACTTCCTCTAATGAAGGGGGCAGCGTAGCCACAAAGGCTACGAATTTTGACGAGAATGGCCAAGAAAGATGGAGCGTTTCCCTCTATTGTAAAGACAAATACAAAACTGCCATGTGTTAGGGAAAAGTCGTCAAAATACACAAAAGTATAGCTGATGTGCTATGGAATCTCGATAATGAAGTTCTTCCTATATCCATCAATTTATTGAAAAGAATGCGAAAGAAAGCAGCGTGACTACCTTTTATTTCTGTATTGTTAATAAATAATATCTCTTTCATGAACAGCGAATAATAAAAGAAAACGGAAATGTGAAAAAAAGAGAGATGCTGACGCTTTTCTAGCATTTAAATATTTTAGAGATGACAACATCAGCCATGTCGATTTCACTAAAACTCTGGCATTTCAAATGATTACAAAAGATTGGGAAGAAGAGAATCCAGCCGGAAAAATCATATTTTGCCAGCGGCTCATAACGAAAATCAACGTACTGATCAAAACTGGTACAAATTTTCCGACAAGAAAAGACATCAACGTAAGTGTGTAATTTGTTCTGGGCAACCCAAAAAATTACTTCTGTCATGTGGGCAAAAAGTAAATTGTGTTCACCTCAAACAGGGCGAGAATGTTTTGCTTATCATATTGTAAAAGGAGTTCCGCTACTTTATACATATTTTGTTCTTTTATTATTCCATTTAACGGATCAAAATTTATTTTTGAGAAATGTTTTTTATTTTCATTTGATGTTAGAACTCATGAGTGGTTAAAAAAGAATTGTTTCAGATCTCTTTTTAGTACCAAGGTTGACTGTAAGTATGGACTATGCCTATAATATTGGCATAATATAATTGGCAAGTTTAGAATTCAAAAACTTGGTGGTCAAGAGCATTATGTGCGCGTGAAGGATGTTGCTTCTGAAAAATCGCAGCTAGTTATAGAGGGATACCACAGGGTGGCAATCTCGGACCACGGTTGTAGGTATGTACCTACATATGTATGTGATGTTTGTTTGTTCATGATATTTTTAAATTTTAAATCGATTGGAGCAAAATGTAAGCATACATGGTAACGATAGTTATAATAGAAATCGAGACGATCGATTCTAACGACAAACAATCATATTATCTAGAGACAGTTTTAATGTGGTTTTTCTGTTGCGGAGGATAGCGAGTTTTAAATTTAGCGACATATACATGTATGTATGTAAGTGTACAACACACTCGCTACCGCTGCGCATCAGCATTGTGTTGAGTTCGTTAGTGTCAAGGTAATTTAACTAGACGTCATAAATAGACCGAAAAGAAAAACGAGTCCGACTAACTATGCATGCACGCGCTTCTGCATGTTGTTCGCCAGCCCCGGAGGCATCAGCACGCACATACACATACAGACATACTATGTTAGTAGTTATATAGAAGTCTCGGGAGGAGAAAAAGAGACATCATCGTCGTCGTCGTTGTCGTCATCATCGTGTGTCTTAAGACGGTAAAAGCACGTGCCTCGTTCCGCACCTAACAACGACCGAAAGACACCAGAATTAGGGAAACTCTCATCCGATATATTTATCTGCGGAGGGTCACAGACTGACAGACAAATGGTCCAACTCATATACGTACGTACGTGTACGTGTGTGTATATAAATTCCCCCGCGTGTACGACAAAATAAAGGAAGAACGGCAGCATCGGATTCGTATCGGAACAGACGAGGATGGGACGCCCGGCGAAGTTTCAAACTTCCGTTTCCAAACAGAAAGCTGGAAACAGACTGCCGATGCCGTTTTAGATGTGTCATATGCGAAGGGATGAATAAATATGTGTGGCTCGTTTGTATCCCTTTTACATATTTTCGTTTTATAAACATGTGCGTGTCCCAGCGTGCTCGTTAAATCTGAAATAATAATCTTAAAAAGATGTAGGTACGAAAATGGAAAGATTTACTTTCCATATTTCTCTATTATAGTGCACATTAGGTAGAAGAAATATTAATTATCGAGTACAAATCACTGAGTATAAAACATTATTTTTCATCTACATAATACGGATATAATTGGAACAGTACTAAAACTATATAATCGTGAGGAATTTCAAGCACGGTTTATTAATAGCTGTAGTGGAAACTGTTATAAACAACTACAATTAGACGATTGCGACGTATAAAGCATGTTTTGGGCAAACACCACATGATTGCGGTTTAAGTTGAGTTATTATGAAATATATAGCAAATATTCGAAACTGATACTTTTAACAAACTATTATAAACAATTATTTTGACGTCTAACGAAATTTTGACCAAATTGACAGGTCGTGAGTCACAGCCTTTAAATTTTGAAGGTTGATGTGAAAGTTGTCAATGTGACAGCGATTAATGTAACTGTAAGGGCCGATTGTACATTGCGAGTTTAAGCCCGAGTTCAGCTTAAGCCGAAGTTCAAATTTTACTTGAGTTGTACAATGCGAGTTAACCACCAAATTTGACGGCTTAAGCTTGCGTTCAAGTACACGTAACCTCACTTTTGTGTTGTGATACGATACGATCGATAATAATTTATTATTACCTACAAGTAGTGTTTTACATTTTGAAAAAGAATATTGTTGTTCAGAATATGGAAAGATTTATGGATTTAGATTATGAGAAGATGTTAGAACTGGTAGATCTTATAAATCGACAGAGACGTCGCAAAGTATGTATTTCGTCTTCGTGAAAGCCAATTTGAAAAATGGAATCATTTGGATTTTATACGAAGATTTCGATTTTCTAAAAATGGAGTTCGTTTTATTCTCTCTTCTTCCAGTAACTTCATTTCATGTGCTGCCTTTTTGTTCATAAGCTCAACTTCCAAGTTCATGCTTTTCTCTCATAAATTGTAACTTGAGCTTATGTTCTTTTTCCAAAAACTTATTTTTTGAAACTTCTAATTGGCTTTTGGCTTCAGCCCACTGAGAAACCCGACTTGTGATACCATGTTGTTCAGCAATTTTTGTGTTTTCTACGATAAAGTACATGATCACATTACAGAACAAGATAATAATGTAATGTTGCAGCGTTTTATCAAATCCATTGAACAGCTTCGATCTCAATATGTAGACGCCAAACCAAAACACAAACAAAAGTGACAGTTGATGCCGTTGATGTTTCAAATGCGAATGTGCTAGCTGTATTAACAGAATAGAAACGTTCGTCAAACAGCATTTGTAGAACAGACCAAAAAGTTAAACTCAAGTTTCGTTGAAATTTTGTTGGGGCGCTTTTGCGCCATCTAGTGAGAGGTATTAAACTTAAAACAGATATCGATCTTCAAGTGCAGGAACCTCATTTGTTATTGAAAAATGACAAAATAAAGCACATAGTTTCTGAATATTGCTTTATATTTTCGTCAGGCATACATTTTTGTCTTTGTGGAACACGAAATTTTCTGATGCTTTTCAAAATATTAAAGTGTTAACAACTCTATAAAATCACTAAGAGCTATTATTATAATGGAGTATATTCTGTGTAGGCAGCTCTTTATTTAGTCAATCTAAATCTTTTTGTGAAATGATTCGCTCTACAATGAAAAACTCAACGTTGTCTTGGTGCTTCAACAATAGCGATAATATCATCTCCATCTTTAACGGGTCGATGGCCGCAGTTGTTAGGCGGCTGACTATTGTTGTAAGAGGACGATAGGTGCCGGGGTTCAATTCTCTGGAGGGACGGTGACATTTTTTCAGAGAGTTTAATCCCGGATCGACTTGCCATTCGCTGTTGGGAGCAAAGTGATTAACAGCGCGGCATCATAAAAGGCGATATGATGCTGTCACAAAGCCAGTTAAACACAACTTACACACACTAAACTACACCGCAAGAGTTGCAGCGATAGCCAGACAAGTGATACAGCTTACGGAGTCACTGCAACTAAGCACCCACCACACATTAAAAAAACAAAATCTTCTTAAAGACATCGAACATTTTCTGTAGTACTTGCTCTTGTGTTCTTGTGAAATTGACACAAACGAGAGTTTAGTCCTGTCAGAAGGAGCTTCCTGAAAAACAGCTGTACACGGCGTTTGGTCCTGCTGGCAGGATATCAATTGAAATTTATTTTGTCCTTCAAGCAGGATTTCGTTGCTTCCGGCAGTACACGTGTATTAACCATAGGCGTGGATGTGTGTGTGAGACTGTATAGGGATAAAGATTATAGATGTATAAATAACTCGAAAACTACTGAAGTCATCAAGTTGAAACTTGCACTTTAAAAAGGCAATTTTTTGTGCTCTTTTAAATAGACCACTTCATATCTAAAATCACACATCTTATTTTAGGGCCTGCCGGAAGGGCAAACTGTCCTGTCGACAAGCCCGTTGGATGTTCTATCATTAAACTTGAATTACATTATTCTTAAGGATAATTTCTATCGTAGGTACAGTATGTAAAATGAAAAGGAAAATTTCTTTTGGAACGCGAATTTACTTTCTACTAGATTAATTGAAAAGCTCGGAGATCAATGCCTGTAGAGCTTAACAATTGAAAAAGAAATTGACCTTGAGAAAACTAGAAAGAATATAGAAATAAATTTTAAATATTGTTTTGTAATTACGGAAGAGATTTGAATTTGCCACTAGGAAAAAAAAAACTGCGATTACAAATCACAGAATGAACTGGGTTCGGTTATTATTCAGTCCCAAAGCAGTCACAATGGTGGAAATTAAGTAAAAAATTATTACATCAACTTCCTGCTAAAGAGCACTACAATTTGCATCGTCTTCTTCAGTATCCAATTATAAAAAAGTTATTTGTTGTGTTGTAGATTGTTAATTAAATATTTTATCATCTTGACTTAACATACGATAGTATATATCTAGAATTGATAACTATTTAGGGAAAGAAAACGATATCCATCCTCCAAACAACAGCCACAACATACATTTATGAAGCATTCGAGAAAATGATGAATATGAAGATGAACATCTTAGATCAAAGTTTTCTTTCTGATAAATTACAAAGCGCCTTGCACAGCATTAATCATTTGATTTTCCTAAACGGTTTTTTCGGATTATACATTCATCTAAGTATTTCGATTCTGCACTTTGGCGCTTCATTTCCCGATCGCATTAACGATACAACGTTCTGTCGTCAGTCACGATGTTTTTGATAAAATTTCAGTCCTGTTTCGACTCTTTGACGATGTTTTTCGAGTCTGGAATTTTATGCAATTTTTTGGTGGTCTCGTCCTGGCTTCCTTGTCAATCATGTTTTCAATCGTAGGCACTAAAGGTTGTGTTCCTGGATTATCAGCAAAAACTAAACAATTTTCTCGATATATTAAAAAAATTATTAGAAAATATAAAGGTGTATAAAAATTGTAGTGGTTTAAGTTCGGTTAAGATGATAAACAGCTGTTTAACATATTATAAAATAGGATCATAACATCGTAAAACTAGAAAGAAAATTATATACGCAGTACAACAAAACGAAAGCAATAAATTATCAAGTAGGATGGGCAACATTACTCACTCATCTATCATTTTATAATTTTATTTTTAAATTGTAAGTTAACAGTACTACATAATGCTTTAGAAAAAAAAATCGAATCAAAATAAACTATTATGTTTTAAAAATCCGGTAGTATCGTACATTTCTGGCATCATTTCATATCTTATTCTTTACAACGGGAACAAATTATTTTTTAAATTATATTATTTTTAGATGATAACCCGTGTAATTTTCTCGTCGTTTCGCATTTATTTTCGTAGAGATAAAGTCCCCCGATTGTTCCGGTGTCATCATAACTATACAGTGTGCGTGTGTGCGTCTTCTTTTTCTTCTTCTTGGCAGACGTATTATTATTTTAACACGATTAGATTTTTATATATGTGTACGTATGTAGGTAGCACGTGTCACTCGAATGCATCTTAAATTTAGCAAAAAACCTAGTCGCGAGCTTAAATTAATGAAATTAAGGCAATTCCCTCCGTTTCGGTGGATAACCATATGCGTATAGTTCATAACGGATACGTATTAAGGATGGAACATAAATACAAAAATAAGGAAGTTTCGAGCACGACGATATCCGGTTCATCCCTTCATCTAGCATCCCAGTCGAAACCCCCTTTTTTTACTTATCTATAGCCCCTGTAGTAATAGGCACGGGCGCGTGTATACAGTAATATATGGTATACACACACATACCACCCAAAAATAACACCGAAAACTCCGTTTCCCAAACAAAAATCGTCGCCCGCATCGCTTAGATAAATACGGAAATATTTTGTAAATAAAGAGGAATTTCTATCTCTCTCCAACCCTGAATACCCTACATATATGTATATATGTATATATATACGGTGGTGGTGGTAGTAGTATATGTATGTATATGTAAAAGAGAAAAAAAGTGCGCCTTAATGATTTTATGTACGGGTGGACTGTCGTTGGTTTCCCCCGAAAAAGTCTCTTTTTAATATATTCCAAGTTCGAACAAAAAAAGGTCATTAAAAACATCGGGTCTGACGGTGCGTGTGCGGTTAAGTCGTACGATAATTTGTGATTTTTTTAAAAAAAACGGAATATGGGTAATTTAGTAGGGAGGATACGTTATTAATGGGCCCGAAACATATGTTGGAATATTTTATACGAAAATGAATTTTGATCTCAACTAATTTATAGTATCGTAGTAGCGGTAGCAGCAGCAACAGCACAACAACAACGCCAATACCAACAAAAAACAGCAACAACAGACACAGTGCGGCGTGACTGTTAATCTGCATGTCTCATCGATGGCATTCCTTATTTGGCGAAAACCTACACGACCCATTGTTATCATTAAACGTATGCATTACATGTATATTTGCGCTGTACATAACTCCGATCTACATTGCTTTGTTATAAGCAATTTATTTGATTATTCCTTCTCCTTAAGGCTTAAATAGAATTGTACGGACGCACCGTGAGAGCTTAAAATATTCAGGAAAAACAGAAGAGACGGCCAAGCGCAGGATTTCGATTCCGATTCCGACCGACGTTTATATTAAGTTTGTTCCCTCTATATAAACATATTTCCAAAGATATATAAATTAAATTTATCTACTGTCTCCACAAAGTATGTATAGAAAGAGGCGTAGAGTTGTTCATTTAACATTCACTGTTTCAGATTTATTTTTATGGGTTCATCGTCTCCTATATTTACTACTTTTAAAAGAATCGCGTGCAAGGTCAAACCAAACATTATACTCGTATATATTTAAACATTTTTTTTATCTTAATTCGAATGTATCAATGGGATTTCACTAAAGAATGAAAGTACGCTTTAACCACACATATAATTATAAAAATATTTATTCTTATTATTAGATAGTATTAATAATCTGAGTTGCTTATTAAATTTAATAATCACTAATTGGGAAAATTGAATTTACATAAAGCAACATGTTTTGTATGTTATGTTATATTTATCTTTGTAGATAGTTTGTTTACATATTTGGTTGTTGTATACACATATCTACATATTATCAAGTTGTATATTTAGAGTATTATTTCCGAACCGTAAAGAATGCAGTTCTGACGCAACAAAATTTAAAAAATAAATCTCATGTTCTAAGACAACAATAGGAAGCAAAAAAGAAAGTGCTTCCTTTTAGAAATTGAAACGAAGGAATTCATCAAAATCTTTCGATTAGTTCATCGCAAAAGGACGAACAAAGTTTATATACCTGATTAGTCTAGGTGTTGGTTTCTTTACTATAAAGGACAAGCTGCAATACACCAATCCATGATCAGAAATTAAATCTACAGAAGTAGTGCTTACAGAAGACAAAATATTGGAATCAGATAAAAAAAATAGCGTCAAAAAGAGTGCTCATCATCATATTTTTAAATAAGGTACATGTACCAAATAAGGCCACGTTCATAATAAGGCCAGTACCGTTTTTTAGGCAATATACAAACCCGACCTTTAATTTGAGTATCTCAGCTGAAACCGCATGTCGAACAATTGTTCGTTGGCTATTATAAACATAACCCCACAAAAGTGTCTGTGTAATGGAAGGTGGTTGATGTTTCGTGAGCTGCTCTAATTGTTGAAAAGCTCCTTGATAGCCGCAGAATTGCTCAGGTATGTGAACATAATTTTATCTTGTTTCTTTTTGGTGCTAAAAATATTATTTTGCGAAGGTGCGTTGTTCCAAATAAGGCCACGTGGGTGGCTTTATTAGGAGCAGTGGTCGTATTTGGAGCCTATAAAACTTAACTAAGACTTTCTTTATTTGCTTAAAACTTTCAAATTAATTATGTCGAAACTAGCCAAATGAATAAGATACCATTTTTTACCTCTTTGCAGTAGCGAAACAGTATGGTATTCCTCGACCTACCCTGAGGAAGCACATTAGAACATTGTATCGTATCAGAATTCACGTTATGTTAACTTCATCCAAAGAATAAATATTTTTTCTTGTGTTTATACAGCCGATTTTTAATATTACAGAATGGCCTTATTATGAACATCATGTGCCTTATAAGGCCACCGAACATCATCTTCGTTTTTTTGGGAGAAAATTATATTATAAGTAAGTAGCGCGAAGATAAAAAATAACACATCCTAAAAGATGTAGCCCTAGGGTAAACCGAGTTTCGGTTCTCCATTTTGAAAATTGAACGAAGAAAAAAATATCAAACCCTTACGGTGGCCTTATTTGGTACATGCACCTTAGTAATCGCTGAAAATCGTGCTTTCTAAGTCTAAGCCTGATGTTCATAAGTTTTTGTGATTTAATACAGTGCAGTGTTCAATATTAAAATCAAATAAAATAAAAATAAAAACATATATTAAGCACTTTACAATAATAATTTCGAAACCCACCCTCTCTTACCACCGGGCTCGTGGCCTAGTGGCTTGCACACTTGCCTCGTAGTCCGGCAGTACCAGGTTCGAACCCCGGTGCTTCCTTTCTGAGTTTGGTTTTCTGTAGTTTTCCAAATTCCACGGCAAATGCGGAAAGGTTACATCTTAAGTCTCTACAGCCGCAGGCGTAATAATAACTCATGGCCAGCCGATGCCCCCTGTAATTGGCGCAAGCTGTTGGGGGATGCTAAGGCATGAATTTTTATTATTATTATTATTAATTATTATTATTATTTGTGTGTGATATGTAAATATTTTTATCCCTAAAACAACTTGTTCCTGCTTCTACTTCTTTTCCTTTTCCTTCATTTGAATCTTTTCTTCTTCGTCAACTCTTTTCTTTCTTCTTTTCCTTTTCTCATTTTTCTACTTATCCAAAATCTTATCTATATTCTCTCATCCGTTTTTTTTCAAAATCAATCCAAATCTTTTCTCTTTCACTTCTCAAAACTTTTCTCTTTCCCCTGTTTCTCTAATTTTCAATCTTCTTTTCAAACTTTTGACTTTCTACTTTATCATGTCTTTTCTTCATTTAAAAAGAACTTTTTTCTTTCACTTGACTTTACTCTTTTTCAATCACCTTTTTCTGTTTTTTTTTCTGTTATTCTTGACTTCCTTTCTTTAAAGTTTTTCTGAATAGCAGTAGCTTGTGTCTATGTGTAATTTTGACAATTCAATTCATCCCAAATTTACAGTGTTTAATGACTCTAACGAATTTTGTTGGAAATGATCGAAATGACATAACATGACAATAATTATACCAATTAATTTTTATTGCTGAAATCACATTTTCTTTTTGTTGTTCTTGTTCTTTAATATGGCCAACATATCGAAGGGAAAAATAATGTAATGCGATTTTCAAGATCTTCCATATTTTCTACAAGAGTCTTGTACACCAGTGATTTCATGTAGCCCCAAAGATTGTAATCACAGCTGTTAACATCAGGTGATCTACAATGCAAAGTTGTAGTAAGAAAACTTTTCTTAATTTGTTTAAGATATGATCTTATCCAATAATATTTGATTCACCAGAATACAATACTGTTGTTTCCCTAAAATATTATTTTGCAAATTGATATTCTAGAAATAGTAATAGAACTACAGCTTGAAGAGAGAAGAAGCAGATGTCATATCATATATTGTAACTGATACATCCGAAAAAAACACTCTTCGATTAGCATTCTATGTGACAAAGACAGCTAAAATAAACGAACGATTGAATGAAGAATTCCATTTTTCTAGTTGTCTTAGATCTAGTTCTTCAACATTAAATATTGCTTTACCGGAGCTTTTACTATCGATTACACTGCAATAAAATATGAAGAGAACTACATATCTAATAAAAGAAGAAGAAGGTATCAGTTTTGCACGAGAGAAATTATAATCCCCTATCCGATACTATCTTCTTACATTATCCTTTAGAAAAAGAGACATTCTTATTAGACGTATACAAAAGAAAAGTAAATATTCGCAAAAAGAGAGATATTTATACAAGAAGATGATGATGATGTCTTTAGAATCCCTCAAGCAAATAATACCTACCTTTTAATGTACAATACGTGTACCGAACGGTTTTATCGAAATGACAAATCTCGAAACGTGAAAAATTCCAACGACATCCATCCACATATAAATACTGAAATAATTATAAGCGACGACCGACCTTCTATACGTATATTATAGTATAGGAGAGAAGAAGAACATCGTTTTCAAAAACATAATGCTATTAGTGAACGAACGACAAGTATTTATAAAGAGCCTTTCTAAGATATTCTTTTCTTGTTTCCCGTCTTTGTACACCGCAACGAATTTGTCCTCATATTTGTCGTCTTTGTTCGTCCGCATTGTCACCGGTACAGACGCAGGACTATAAGAACTCCTTTTCCTTCAATAGTAATACCTACCTACTTATATGACCATATATACATATATATCTATAGTGTTATATGTATGTAGAGAGAGAGAGAGAAGAGAAACCTTCTTCTTATTTTATGTCATTATCGTTTTTCAATGCGCAATATGTAATGCGAGATGTTTATCCTCCATTGGTTGGTGCGTTACCTGCAGGCATCACAAACATTACTGCACAGGAGGATATAATTGACCGCATAGGCATGGCTCCAAAAATTCCCTGTCTTAATACTGTACCTACGCCGCATATACATTACATCATGTGTATTAGGTAGGTACCTATAGAGAAAAGACAAACAGCAGCTATATTTGTGTCATTGTAATGTCATCGAGCTATAATCTCCGTTTAGTCTAGGTAGAGGTAAGGTATGTATGTGTGCATGTATCTATAGTCGTTCGTAGTTCGTACTGATGTATCGTGTCGGTCGTCTTGTTATTATCGTCGTCCTAAATATGCCCCAGATTATTGTCCAGGTATAATTTTGGACCTTCGACAACCGGCCGTATATAATCCGTTCTCGATTCCTTTTTAGCGTGTGACTGATTGGCTATAACCGTCCTATATATGTATGCTATAACAACTTGATCGTAACTTGTCGTTTCGTTTGGAATATTTAAGAAATGTGCTGTGAGGATGTGGGATGCTTGTTACATACAAACATCGCGAATTCTGTACAGCATCAAGAATTGTTATCCACTGTATATATGTACACATCTACAGGAACATCCCTATAAAATAATGAGGAGATCTTTTTTAAATTAATATTAATTGTAACTGTTTCAACGTCTATAGGAAGATTCAGGTAAAAAAAATGATACTGACGGATTTTAATTTGAAAATAAATTTATTAATATTACATGATTTGTTTCTCTAAGAAAGAAATCCAGAGATGAAAATTGCAACAAAGAAAATTCATAGTTAAGACGACAATAAAGCTGAAACCCATACAGAAGTAGATGATGAAGATACACAAATTCACGATGAAAGACTAGGCGATCGTTTGAGAAATCACTCAACTTTAAAGAGACCATCTTTTTAAATTAGTGTATAGTGATGATGGTAGAAAATGCAACTAAAGTTCTTGAGATATTCGAAGAAACATTTAAACATGAAGAAACTGTTGAGTGGAAACGGGCAATGAATTCATTGAAAGAGGACATAACTTGGGCCCATCTAAATGGGTACCATCCAAATGGGTTTATTGACTGAAAACTAAAGCAGATGGCAGTCTAAACAAAAACAAGGCTCCACTTGTTGCTCAGGGTTTTAATCAACGTGCATGTATCGATTACAGCCAAATAACATTCAGTCCAGTTGCAAAAATGACAAAATAACCGATCTATTTTAAGTGTTGCTGCAAATGAAGCAAGCTCCGACATGCTAGGGCAAGCTGATCCATGCTTGTATGTTCGAAATCAAGAAGGCAGACAGTTATCGGTGGCTTTTATATATTGGTAGCAACTACTGAACAGACTGACTTGAAGATGTTTTTCAACAAATTAAATGAAGAATTTAAGGTCATAACATTAGTGGTTGCTGATTTCCCGGGCTTACAAATTGAACGAGACGAAGATGATGAATCAGGAAAAAAGATTACGAAATATAGTAGTTTCCATACAGAAAAGCTGCTTGAGCGTTGATGTATCTGATGATTGTGACAATACCTGATTCAGTCTGTCCAGAACTCTTGAAAATCTTATTGCTGAGGATATATCAAGATAGAAAAAAGATTTTAGGCACTTGGCGGGAACGACAGTAGTAAGGCTAAGTGACCATCAACGCAACCAGTCCTCGTAGACACCCTGTTTAAGCTGTCATAATTATGTCATAATTATAACAATTTGGTGGTTTTACACAGGTTTTAGCTGTCCACGAGGACTGGTTGCGTTGATGGTGACTTAGCCTTACTACTAACGACTAACTAAGCAATCAAGTAAAAATTAAAAATAAAAGGTGATAATTTGAAATGCTACAGCGATGCAGATTTTGGAGAGTGCAGTAAGCCAGGCCGATGCGATCGATATCTGGGGTTGTCATTAAGTATGCTTTAACTATAGAGGTAGGAATAATAGCTGCAAACGAAGCTGTGAAGAAAATCATTTGGTTACCAAGATTATTTAATCAAATCATATTCCTATTTTACAAATAGACATGATTCGATTGAAAATTTTATGAGATAAAATGGGATTAGTATGAAGTACAAGACAGTCATCGGAAAAGACGCATTCTAAGTACTGTAATGAAGATTCTCGAGCAAATAATAGATAGAAGATTAAGAACAAAACTCGAAAATATGTTACATGAGTCGCAAAGTGGGTTTAGAAAAGGAAGCAGCGCAGAAGACCTTTGTGAAACAAATAATACAAAAAGCCTCTAAAGAACAGAAGAAAGTATTCTTAGCATTTATAGACTTGGAAAAAGCATTCGATAAAGTACTAAGAGAAAGAATATATTAAGAGAAAGAGGTGTCAATGGCAAAATAAGACGATTAACTCAGAAAATATATAACAACAATACTAATGCTGTAATAGCTAACAATTTAGAATCGGAAATATTTAAAACAAAGGAGGGACTGCGCCAAAAAGGAAGTCTAAGCCTAATGCTGTTCATTATCTATTTGGACATCATCATCAAAGAATGTACAAGCAAAAGTAATAAGATCAGATTTGGACACCTTAATTTGAAGGCAGTCCAAGTTTCGGAAGGACCATTCGTAGACGATAAAGTAATTATAGCCGACAATGAGGAAGGCCTGAAACGTAACCTAGCAACATTGAATACGACACTAAAAAACAGTGGAATGACAATGAATAAAGTAATGGTAGTGGAAGATAAGCAGGTAGATACGAAAATCGAAATAGAAGGAATTGAAATAGAACATAGTAGGAACATTTCAGTACTTGGGAGTAAAAATTGATGGAAAAGGGACCCAGGACGCAGAGATTAGAAGAAGAATAAATTACACGCAGTAGAAATGAAATATTTAAGAAGAGTTAGAGGAGTTACAAGGATGGATCGAATAAGAGACTCGGAAATACGAAAAGATTTAAAAATGTAGTCAGTGCTAGAATACATTGAACAAAGACAGTTAGGATAGTGGAGACATTTATATAGAATGGAAAATACAAGACAAACAAGAAGGATATGTGAAGCAAGAATAATGAAAAATAAAAGAAGACGAAGGTCAAGGACAATATGGAATGATGTCAAAGCAGAAATACTGTGAAGGAAAAACAAAACATGGATAAGTATAGAAAAAGTATTACCACCCTATGTGTAATTTATCGGTCTGGTTTTAATTTTTGTCAAGTATGACACCGAAATTCGGTTATTGCCGGTCGATAGCGTCGACATATGGTCATGCGATGCCCATTATTATACTTATACATTGACGACTGGCTTATGTAGTACCTACCTCTCCACCACCATAGAAACCTATTATTATCTTTTGTGACGTGAACGATTTTTTCTTCCCTTTCGATAATTTAGGCTGTCGCATTTAACGGCGTTGAACTTTTAAATTTAACCCTGAATACCGGAAAGTGCGGGTGACATCCCAACCATATAGGAAATATATTGCCATAAATTAAGGGTGAATAGTTACGATAGAAATCGGAAACAGGGTATAGATTATATATCTTTACGATAATTGTAATTGCATTCTGTGACTGACGGACATCTGCATGCCAGTATTACTTTTAAATTTAGCCGCAGGTCATGTTGCACTTTTATATCGACATAGCTATATAATGTCCGTATGGTGTGTGCATCGTTTCTTCGACGTCATTTATAAAGGTTACCTTAATACCTGCACGTTGCATGTCTATCAAATCGCGCGATAGTTTTAGTTTGATTACAAGCCTCTTGTTACAACCATTCATTTGCATTATATCTTAAACTTGTAAGTACATATCTTGCATCGGATTAATGTCAGAAATACGTTATCTTTAATTTTAACTTATAATTAATTAATTTAACAATACATGTTGTAATACATATCTATAAAAAATAACAAAAATAGAAAGTATGGATAACTAATTAAGAAGCCATGCTGCAATTTTTCGAAGAATTTTCTCATCGAATTACAGCCCACTCTCACACTCGCTCACACGATCCACGAAACAAAAGAAGAAACTGTTACACACGCACAGCTCCACACAAAAAAAAAAATAAAAACGATCGGTAAGAGAGGGCATTGTTTAAAAACCCACTAATTATAATGGTGCTCTCTTTCTCTCGTCCGCGTCTCCTTTTTCGTTTCGAAGGCATTCGACGACCTGTGCGCTCAAGATAGAAGAGGGAGATTTATTTTTCTTGCATATTGAGAAGGTTCACCTCTCCGTCCTTTGCCTCGTTAGGTACGTTTTATTCGCGATATAATTCAGATCTGATGTGACAACTCAACCGGACGGAATCTATACGGGGTGATGTTTTAAAGTTTAAAAGTGGCCACCATTATTTCTTCCACCATATATGCGCCTTTTTATTTTATTTTTTCTTCCACTATACATATATATATATGTATGTATACATACATATATAACATACTTATATAAAACACTACACCTCCCTCTCTCTCTCGTTCTACCAGCACCGACCGACATTTCCACGAAAAGATTAATTGGTTTCAGCATACGAGAAACTTACATATACATACATATTAAAACAAGCGATGTAGAGAATCAAGAGGAAGAAGAATAAGAAGAAGAAAAAGAGGAACAAAAAGGAATATTTATATTTTAAATGATGTCGTTGTTTATGCATGTATGGAGAAGAGGACGACGACGACGACATCGAAAGAGGGAAAATAAATTTGTGTAGTCGTGTGTCCGTGTATATGCGCATCGATACCGAGATGGCAGCACTGTATATATAGAAGGCAAAAAAGATAAGATTTGTTAATGTTCGTCCCGACTAAATTTATACCTATAAGGTAGAAGAAGGGCGAGTCATTATTTATATTTAATTAGTTGGGATTTATACGCTCTATTATATGAACGTAGTAGACTATAGAGAGGCTACTACATAGAAGAGAATGGACGTCTAATTAGTATATGTTTTTCGGATAATATTTCATTCGTATTTTAACGGGACCGCATCGTCTTTTTTCCTCCCCCTTCCTCCTCCTCTTCTTCTCTCCGCGAGTGAAACGTGTTTTGCAAATTATTTTGCGGTTATGGCCGATTGCCAGCAAGCGACGAGATGGATGTGTATGTATAAATATAATAAGTGTGTATTGTTTGGTTACGTGAACTTTAGGCGCGTGGCATTTCCGCGCTGGGTCATTATCGTGGACTTCCATTCAATTTTAGATGGGCAGCTAAATTTGGTCAGACAGATTAGATCTTCAAATCAATATCAATTTACAATACTTACATTCATTGTATCGAATCGACATCATTTCATGTTGCTTCGTTGTTTTAGTAAAGAAAAAAGCTCTCTCTCTCTTTCTTATATTGATTGAAATAATAGTTTTTTTTTAGCAAAATGCAAAAAGAAAAATGTTTAAAAAAGTATTATTACTGAGACTTTGTAGTTTGCTTCTTACTAACTGCAAAGTCTTCAGACAAAGCGATAAAGTAGCAATCTGGTACGTTTGTCATCTTTTTCTCATATTGTAGCCTTACGAAGATTGGTCCGAGCTTGATTTTCAGGAATTAATTCCTAATTTTTCAGAAGATGAAACTAACATCGAAACATCTGTTTTGGAATGCTGGAATAATCGTTAGTAGTTCATTGTGTTAAGTTTTTAACTTCTGCTTTATATTTATCATCTTTTTTTAATTTAAGGAAACTGCTGACATTTCAGCAAGCACCTAAAATCTATTGTCAAAGTAGGTTAGGCTCCGTTAGAAATGGGGTGGCATGGGAACCTGTTTCACAGCGACCTTTGCAGGTCTATTGTGATCCCTTTTTTCCTTAGAGAACACTCATCTTTGAGTTTATGTATCCGTTAGCTGTGCTCATTGCTAGAAACCTTGTTCTTCCTAGGCCATCGCAGTGGCACAAAACATGAACTGGGGTTTGGTAGAATCTGCAGAGAGCATCATCTGTCAGGCCGATGTTAAACATATGCCTATTCAGTCTGCAATGACCGATCATCAGACCTACTATCACTTTGACAGTCTTCCTATCTTTACTCACTAGATCTTCAGTAAACTAAGACCTCTGCTCCCTTAGAAACCTCTTTGCCTGTCTTTGTCCTGGTGATCTTTTGATTGTCAAAGTAACCAATCTATGAAGTTTTTCCTCTAGCTCCATGCAACAATGCTACTAAACCCTTCACTCGTTTATGATTTGATTCGGTACAACTTTAATAAAGTAACCTGAAACCTAAAACTCTCTTTTTTTCGTGCAAGATTAGGTATAAAATGTGTTAGAAGATAGATAAGGTATGCTGCAGGATTCAAGGATGTTTTCACTGTTGTACAGATCTACTTTCCAGACCAAAATGTTAATGATAAACACGACGAGTTGCAAAAACAATGCAGTTTGCAAATTTAGTAGACGAAATTAAAGACTATTATCTTAATGGCGAATTCTCAAAACTTCATGAGATATAATTGATGAAATAACTACTAACAACACTTAGGTGATTTAGGAAGAAGCAGGCGGTGAATAGGTGATGTAGCGCCATTCAGGTCTCTTCCTAAAAATTCCTCCTACAAATATTACATCAATCTAAAACAGCAACATTTTGGTCGTCCAAACAACCACGTTATGCTTCTGATTTGATTCTAACACAAACCAGCCTCCAATATAAGTAAATATTTCGGAAAATAAGTAGCAACAAGATAATTTTTAATAATCATGTTCACGTACGAGTATCACTAACATCCATCTACCGTATAGGTAGTACTTGCGTACCTACACTATAGTTAGGTACTAAAAAGAAGAAAAAAAGAATTCTCTTTGTTTTTTAGACCGGTCCCATCAGCGTACGCCATGTTTAGCTTGTCCACGTTGCTTGCGCCCCAGCGCACGGTTGTGCGGCGGAACTGGTTCCTTCGGCCGTATACTCTTCTGTACTGGATGTATGTATGTATAGGTCCCGTCGTCCGATGTGCACCTACCTCGTACAAGAAGTTATATAAAAGAAGTGGTAGCTATATACTTAATTATGCCTATCTTATTCGCGTACTAACCAACTATTCTATTCTCATTCTGCGGCCGACGCACGGTCCGGTCTATTTATTGAGGTGTTCGAATCATACTCGTACGTGTCTAGCGTGTAATTTCTTTACCATCGTTCTACTAGAGGAAGCCGGCGGCGAGACGAAGAGGTAACACACAGGTGAATAGTGCTGCGCTAGTAGTATAGCCTCACAACGTAAAGTGTATCTATATACAACATATACATACAAGAGAAGACAAACAGTGCAATGCGGGGACATAAGGGGGTAATAAAGAAACTTATGAACAGACAAGACAACAAGAGCCCACGGTGGTAGTGCAGGTAGGAAGGGCGGCGCTTAGTCTAGGTGTAGCCAATCTCACCTCGTCATAACTCGTCCAGGTAACCAATGGGAGGACGCATACTTCATTGACCAGTCACATAAAATACTAATGACACGGCGGTGGTTATGCATATGTATGCCCGGATCGTTGTAAGCGCTACCACACAAGCCTCACGACGAGTAGAATATGAGCAGACTTTGTGTGTCTCTACCATATATATATATACAGTACCTATATGTAGTTGAATGTTACTTGTATACGATGCGATGATCGGTTTTGTTTTAGAGTTTTTTTCTTCCTCTTTAGGTGATTTTTTTGATTTAAATAAAAATTGGAAATTATTGGCTCCTCGGGGATTTTTGCCCAAAACAATTGAAACTGTTGTTTTTGGTTACCTAAACATCTAAAAACGAAAGAATTGAGTTAAGATTTTGAACGCCTCACCACTTGATATTGACCAAACTGTTTACTTAGTGGATCAGCAAATTCAGGAATCGACACATTACAAAATGGATTAGGTATACAGAATCCATTTCATCGAGAGTCTTTATAAAACTATTCAGATGAAGAGTATATATTTGAGCAACCAAAAACAAATATCCATCAAAATCATTGATTTACATTATTTTAAATTTTCTTTACTGACCAATTTCCTGTATTTTTGGCTTTCTAGTTGAGAAATTTGAAATATCACCTAACGACTCCATAAATGACGTCGGCCTATTATGCTTAAATGTTACCAAGAATATTTGTAAATACTAATGGAAAAAAAAATATTTTGACATTATATTTAAAATTTGTTTGGGAATCATTATTTGGATATTGTAATTGGGGTTGTAAAAAAATAATTGAAAAACAATAAACGAATATGGATAAAAGATGGGATAAAGCGTGGAAGTATTTGATGGGATTCTAAAATTGAGATCCAAAACCATTCGAAAATGTTATGAAATTATCTTCCAAAAAATTTAGGAAAATTTGAAACGTGGATCAAAGCTCAAACTTTATTTTCGAATGAAAAAAACATTAACGATATTAACAGGTGGCTTCCATACAATATTTATATACATACATACATCACACATGGTTTTGTCTTAGGTTTTCCTATTGGAACTGATTTTAAATTGTTTTTGTAAAATGTTGTGCAAAATTGAGTTTTATGTTTGCAAGATAAACCCATCTTTTTTCTAGTAATAAATTAATAATTGTTCTTGTTATAATAATGTCCTAATAGAAACTTACCCCAATTGAGTAATTAATATTTTTCCAAACATACTTTTTCCATCCTTAGTATTCGTATTTGTCTCTACAGTTTTTCTTGAGAATTTTGATGGCAATCTCGACACTAAAACGGGAATCAATTATACCAGGTTTTTTTGGTTTTGGTGTTCACATATAGGGTCTTGGTAATGAAACGGTATTTAACGTAATTGTCATCCATTATTTCTGTAAATTTTAAGTTTGAGTGAGATGTAAGTTTTGAATTTCGAAAAAAAGAAACCACAATATCTCGAAAACGGACGACTTTTCCATAAAGCAAATTAGGTTGTATCTATTGCAAATGATTCTTTAACACGCTGTATAAATCGATTTTGTTATAGATTTTTAGCAGTAAATCCGAATCATAAGCAATGAAGATATGTTTTCCGGGAAGTGGAATTTTCTACATTATTAGGGAGCGATAAATGGAAGGCGTGTTTAGGTTTATAATTTGTTTGTTTGAATTTGTACCTACTGGAGCCAATACTATGGCAAATGATAGTATCTATTTAAAATTCGGTCATTTAAATGAAGTAATCTTGAATGCAGCCTTAAGATTTTCATCAAATTATTGATTTAAAATTGATTATTAGAGATTTTGTAATAAAAGCACAACACCTTATAGTTTCAAATTTTGGCAAAATACTTTGTACCATTACAATCAATCAGAAATTCAGGGATATATATTCGCAACTTGTTCGCAAGTTAATAAATGTAAATTACTCTAGCAAAAGCACTGTATTGTAACAAAATAGAATGATTGGTTTATAAAATAATTCGTCCATAACTTGAAATAATAAAAAAAATCCTTGAATCTTCAATAATTAGATTATGTTCTAGGACATGATTGGTTAATTGCCACCATCAGATAGAATTTACATAAAATACATACAGGGTGGCCATTGGAAAATGTTACGAAATTATTTTCCATTTAATTAAGATAAAAACTTGAAACGGTGGCTTTCAAGCTCAACTTTAGCACTTTCAACATCAACTTGATAATACATGTCAGTTTGTTATCTCTTTGATGCTGTAATTCGCTTTATCCTAATAACAGAAATAAAAGTTCATTTTTGAGCATCATAATGAAATGTAATGATTTAAATTGGTTCATTGCAAAAGAATCAAAAGACCTTTCAATCGAGTTTGGCTCAGTTTCACCATCTTTTAATGGATTGCAGATGAATTTGCTTGTTCGCCTATAAATGTTCCCTAAAACAAACTTGACCTGTTCTGAGCATTTTATTTTTCCAAACATTAAATGCCCAAAATCAAAGCCGTATTCGTTTTCGAATGTCCACCCTTTATAAATAAAGATATAAAAAATGTTAAAATACAGTGAATAATAGAATAAGGTTTTTTTTTGATGAAACACATGTTAAAAAAAGGAAAAAACTAGCGATAAATATAGAAATATTTTGAATGTTTTAAACACGAGGTTGTGGATTATAGAAAATTTGGAATTTGATGTTAAATTAGGAATCTAAGTTGAATAATGAAATTAATAAAATAACAAGAATGGGGAAATGGGAGACTAAAGCAATAAAACGTGTTACTGGAATTAAGTGAGTCAGAAAATTAAATGTTAAACAATATACGATGATGACAATTAACTGAAACATGTGCTTGTTTTTTTTTGTTATTTCAATTTATTGATATAGTAAATAACATCGCCCATATTAACATGAACATAACTATTCTATACCTAACTATCTCTTAATATATCTACATATGTTATGATCTTTAAATGGAAGGCGTGACATTTAATATTAAAAAATAAATAAAAATATTAAATGTCAATTTCTTCCATTGAAGAAGTCTTATTAACGAAAACATAATTTTATACAGCGTGTCCAGCCTAAGATGCAACGGTCCATAGCCGACTTATTATTAATTTTTCCTTAACATTTTCAAATAAATGTTGCCTCTAATCAAATTCTATTATTTTAAAATTAGTATCAGTAATGGCGGACTTCCGGTTCTACTGTTTCGAGATACTAACTTTATTATTTTAAATGGAAGACCCTATACAATTGCAGTTTTTGATCCCTTATTAAATTTAAAGGGCACTTTATTAAGCAACATTGTGTCTAAGTTGTAACGTTTCCGAATTACGTGACGTTTTTTAAAAAAAATGACATCTGCAGCGTCTTGGATGTTTGGAAAAATAATTCGTCCATAACTGCGAAATAAGAAACATGCGGTTTTCAATTTCTCTTAATCATCGAAATAATTAGATTTTATTAGAAAATTCTGCATTTATGTTTCAGGGTGATTAAATAGGGATCTGTAATTTTCCAACATTAAAATCATGAATAACTTGATTTTTTTAAATAGAATGGTATAGAATTTTTACATTTAAATTAATGATAAAATTTGATTTTCTTCTGTTTTTATATGGATATTATTATATCTATTTCCAACGGTTTTAAATATTTCCGATTTTATCTCTTTTTTACCATCCCCACGTACTGCGAAATACTGGCACCTTCGCCTCGCATTTCACCAGGCTTGGGACTGGCAGCAGTAATACTGGCATGCTTAAAAAGTGGCCAACAAAACACAATAGAACCACTAAAAACAAACAAAACTCGAAAGAAAAAACATTTAGAATTTACAAAAATGTGTTCTGAAACATTGGAGATTAACCTAGCACGGATAATAAAGAGTTTTGGGCCCTACACAATTGAAATCGCTTTTGCAAACAGTTTTGAACAATTCTGAGCATTTCTGGCGTGACTTCTTGAAACGCTCTTAAAATACGATGGCGCATATCATCTTGAGTTGTTGGTGGCGTCTCATAAACTTTATTTTTAATAAAACCCCATAAAAAGAAATCGCAGCTTGTAAGATCTGGCGATCTCGGGGGCCATCTGACAGGTCCTCCACGTCCAATCCGGCGGTTCAGAAAAAGACACATCCAAAAACTGACGAACTTCGACAGTATCGTATGGTGGGACACCATCGTGTTGGAACCACATCAGTAGACGTGTAGCCAGTGGAATATTTTCTAACAAAACGCCCATACTATTTTGAAGAAATTCCATATAAACCCTACCCGTTGGTTATGAAAAAACGGGACTATAATATGTTCCCCAATGATACCTGCCCGCACATTCACTGACCATCTGTATTGACGACGAGCAGCAATAAATCGATGGGGATTTTGTGTGTCATAATAATGGCAGTTGCGACGATTTACAAATCCATTTTTGTGGAAGGTAGCTTCATCTGAAAACATCACTCGCTCGCGAAAGTTCGCATCATGATGATTTCTTTCAATTGCCCACTGACAAAACAACAGTCTGGTTTGAAAATCGTCTGCAGTAATTTCCTGGAGCAACTGGATGCGATACGGATGATACTTATGTGCTCTTAAAGTGCTGTGTACCGAAGATTTATTGACATTAGTCATTCTACTTATTTCGCGCACACTGGATGCTGCATTTTCTTGCACTGCTAACAATACTTGCAACTGATTTTCTTCCGTCAGTTTATTGCCCGTTTTGTACGTTTTACAGATCCAGCACCTGTAAACCTATCCAGTAGCGACAGAAATGCTCTCCTATCTGGATGCCTTCTATTTGGGTAATAGTGTGCATAAATTCTTGACGCTAACAAAACGTTTCTGTTACATTCACCGAGAACGAAAACCATATCCACTAATTCTTCTTGAGTAAGCGACATTTTTAATTGTTATCTTACGAGATAATACTCTGAACGTCAGTTCTGACACTTAGAACACTAATGACAGTTAGATGCCTAATTTGTTTCGAAGCCTAATTTGATTTTATATCGATGTAGTATTTTTCACCATTTTGTTTGTTTCTAGTGGTTCTATTGTGTTTTGAAGCCACTTTTTAAGCATGCCAGTATTATTGCTGTCAGTCCCAAGCCTGGTAAATGCGAGGGGAAGGTGTCAGCATTTCGCAATACCAAAAGCGTTGGAAATAGACACAATAATATCCGTATAAAAACGGAAGAAAATCAAATTTTACATCCATTTATGAAAAAATTGGTATACCATTCTATTTAAAAAAATCAAGTTATTCATGATTTTAATGTTGGAAAATTACAGATCCCTATTTAATCACCCTGTAACATAAATGCAACAATTTTCTAATAAAAGACGTGACCTCTTTCATGATTAAGCGAAATCTGAAAACCGCATGTTTCTAACTTTCGCAGTTACGGAGATATTTCCAAACATCCAAGACGCTGCAGACGTCATTTTTTTAAAAGAACGTCACGTAATTCGGAAACGTTACAACTTAGACTCAATGTAAGCTTAATAAAGTGCCCTTTAAATTTAATAAGGAATCAAAAACTGCAATAATATATAGGGTGTTCCATTTAAAATAATAAAGTTAGTATCTACTTACAGTAGAACCGGAAGTCCGCCATTACTGATACTAATTTTAAAATGTGTAGAATTTGATTCGGGATGGGCAACATTTATTTGAAACATTTTTTCAAATAATTAATAATAAGTCGGCTATGGACCGTTGCATCTTAGGCTGGACACCCCGTATGTTCTGGAATAAATTGGTATCTAATTAATTTGTTGTTTCATTGAAATACTTCAGGAATTGAAAGATACTTAACTATCTCTACAATAAATGTATTAAACACACTTACCACCTTTTCTTTTGGTTTTAAACATTGATTCAATTCTTGCCTAAATATAGTTTGTATTTTTTAAGGAAGTAGGTATAGGTAATACAAACTGAATAAATAAAACTAAGTTCCGTTTCAATGCAAACTATAAACTCAAGATTTTTGCTCTAGTACCTTTTCACCTGGAGTTAATACAATTATATAGAAGAAAAATATGTTTATAGGATCCCAAATCAAAATTTTATAAAATAATATACAAAAAAGAAAACCTTTATCTTAAATTTAAATGCAGCTTTAGGTGTGTATATTTACTTTGGCATGTTGTCGGTATCATTTAGAATAAAAAGTAGAATCAAATCTATTTATAATCTCATTAATTGTCTATTACAAATATAATAATGTAAAACAAGTTTTACACGAAGCCAAATTAATGTGATTTGTAAGGAAAGCTATATTTTTTTAATTTTTATTTCTAGTTTATAGTTGTGTTTGTAAATGAATTAATAAAATTTTAAGACATAATATGCACGTTGCTCATATGTATAATAGAATAGAATAGAATAGATAGTTGCTATAAGAAAACCTATTCATTCCTTTAAAACGCTGTCTAACCAAAATAAATGGGGCAGATGCATCATAAATCTAACCTTTCAGAATAAACAGTTCTATTTAGGTAGTGGTGTGTGAAATTAAATATTTGTGTTTTTTAAATTAAAATTATACATTTTTTTAACGATTACATACAACTGAAATAATAAATAGAAAGCTTAGCTAAATAAATCTTATTTCTATTTTAGTGAAACTTCAAGTTAAATCAAGTGACATACGATTTTATAATTGGCGCCAATATCTTGAAAAAAAAAAAAATCTAACGTCAAACTAATTTAGTTCTTATGAGGTTATGGTCGAATGGAAATTCGTTGTGACTGTTGAGGGTTGAGAGACCGTCTCCTCGAATCGAGGATGCCCACCCTCCTAGAAGACGTAGAAGATTCACCGGGCACTTAATTTATCTCGTCTGTATATTATTCGATTTGTCGCAGGGGTTTCTCGGTAGTTGAACGCGAAAAAGTCCGAACAAAACGATACTAAAGAGGACGTCTTGTATACTATACGATAAGAACAATAATAGTGTTATAAATGTTTCTTCCTTGAAATATAGGTTTAGTGGGAGCCTTTGAGTTTGAGGAAGTTCGGAATTTCGGCGTTCACCTTTCATTTACGGATTAGACCATTCGATCGGACCTCAGACATTCAGAAGTGGCGGTTCTTCTATTGGATTGATTTCTCCGGCCGATCGGTGTACTGGTTGAGGTTATTAAGTACCTGTGCGTGACAAGTGGAATATATTCTCGTTTTCGGATGAGGGGAAAACAGTAAATATACATTTTTTTAATTAAGTACTTTTTTTTTGGTATAAACTTGCTTTAATTGCGTTCGTAGATGTAATTTAATAGCTAATATTAGATAGATTAGATTATTTGTAAATTGTCAATCATCGCTGTCACATTGACAGATAATGTACATTGATGAAATTTGCATGGAAACGTCAAAGTGACGTGAGTTCGCGTTCAAAATTTTAGAAATCGAGATAAAAATTCGTTCAGCATTCAGGATTGAACGAAAACGATTCGATAAATGCACATTTATATAAAGTAAGTGGGATATATCTGGTATATGATCAAGCAATGCACCGATCCAAGGTAATCTTGCTCTCCGATCATCGAGATACATACACTTCGCCATCCGAGCGATACGCAGAAGCGAATACAACATAAGCTTGATGATCGGAGTTAATTAAAATTAAAATAGTGCGTTCGCTACAGTCTAACATATACACACACACACTCACACAGACAGACATAAAAGAGTGTGGGGACCTGTATTCGGCCAATCTGAGACGCGACGATATTGCCGTTGTATTGGCATTGCCTTATAGTTTAAGGTAGTAGTTGTAGATACGTGAAGAAAAAGTATCATACCACCGAGAGAGTGGTTGTGTGTATCTGTTCGTATGTATGTCTGTAGTATATGTTTGTTGAGAAAAAGCGCAACAAACACAGAATACGGGGGCGGAGGGAGTGAGCAATGGTATAAGAAAGGACGATAGGATGGAAGAAAGAAATGTGTGTGTTGTGGTGTGGTCGCTTGGGCCGGCGATTGGGACCCTTGTACTCGATGAGAGGCCGTGCCCAGTCAAACTTACGATGTACACGGGCAATATCTCAGTCGGGTACATATTGAGCCTTGTTGTCTTCTTCGTGTCTCCCTTCTAACCGATATCGTCTCCTCGTACACACACACGTATGCATACACCATTTACCTGGCCTTCAGGTTTTGTCCCGTACTACAGTCTTATGTTATTATTGTTTGGTGTTGAATTATAAAAAAAAGAGGAATTAATTAAAAATCAATTTATTCTAGAACTTAAAATATTACGTTTTAGATTAAAACATTTCTTCAGTGGAAGAAATTGTCATTTAATACGTATGTGTTGGTGCCAGTTTGCTGCTGATGTTTCAACAGTTTAACTAGGTAGCAATAAAGTCTTATTAACTGGAAAATCAGTGTTTCTTTAGTATTATAATATGAGGATGGAGATACATCATTTAGAGCATGATATACAATTTAAAGCTATTGGAATGCTTGCTTGAAAATGGTTTAACTCGAAGAACCATCGCAGAAGCTCCGTCTCTTGGCATCACTGATGAAATAATTTGGTTGTGATCTAAATTGTTTACTGACCAATAAAATTTTAGATTATGTAATTTCACTAGATCTATACAAATGGAAATAATTTTCTATTTCGGTTCTATTTGTAGGAATCCAAAAGCTATCTCTTGCTTGAATTGAATGTATTTGTTTTTTTTTCCCCGGTTAAATTACATCAAAAACCCAGAGTTAAAAGAAAAAGTGCTAGAATTTTTGTCTAATAAAGATAAAGATTAAACACACATTTAACACTATAAAGACAACAAGTTATCCATTACTGCATAATTCATAAATCAGGAGATAGAATACATTCAAATGTAAAACATTGTATCTGCTTTGGAGCAACTTAACACCGAAATTAATCCGAAAACATGAAAATGTTATCCTAAAAGAGTTCTATGTGGTTAGATTGCACTTGCTTAATTCCCACATAAGCATTTTGTTAGAGAAAGAATAAAGTTCCTGTTCTAACACGAACAACGACTATTTTGTATACTTTGGTTAATGAAAATGGCTACTGCATTTTATTTACGCATCAAATATAGGAATCATAAGAACTGAGTGAAAATAAATAGTGACTTACTGATAAAAGAAGTCATATAGATGATAAAGATAAGTACCTAGTATAATTAAATTATTATAACATCTGTAATAAATACAGATCAATATTTTTTACCAGCATACCAACATTGTGACGGTTTTTATAGATAGTGGGTGGCAGCAGGGTGTCGGAGGCCTCGGTGCAAAAGTCGAAATGCGTTCCTGAACTGCGATTCCCAAAAGCTAATTTGGAACGCCTGATTTCGGATATCACGGTGCGGTTGCACCGACCTAGCCCCTGGTGACTGGTACTGACGTCAGTAGGATAGCGCGAACAACGAACTCTAACTCTTCTCGGGGTAACAGTTACCACCTCACAAGTAAAGAATTTATTCTTTTCGAGATAAAAGTAACACTTCTAAGAATAACTGTAACTCCTTTCGGGGTAGGGTTAGGTTAGGTTAGGTTAGGAGTGGGGTGGCATGCGGGCCTATTTCACCGCGACCTTTACAGGTCTATTGTGATCCCCTTTACCTTAGAGAACGCTCTCTAGTTTCGCCTTCTTAATCAGACTTATCATTTTTGAGAGCGGCTCTTTTGTGTAGCCGTTGGCTGTGGGGTTCTCTACCCCCATTACTAGAAACCTTGTCCTCGCTAGGCCGTCACAGTGGCACAAAACATGAACTGGGGTTTCTTCTTCCTCTTGACAGAATCTGCAGAGAGCATTTTCTGCCAGGCCTATGTTAAACATATGCCTATTCAGTCTGCAATGACCGGTCATCAGACTTACTATCATTTTGACAGTCTTCCTGTCTTTACTCAGTAGGTCTTCAGTTCCCTTAGGAACTCCTTAGCCTGTCTTTGTCCTGGCGATCTTTCCCACCATTCCTTCGACTTGTTTTGTGACCATTCGTAGATGGACCTTTTAATTTGTGATTTGGTAGTGCCGAAGGAAGGGGCCGCTCCTATGAAAGGCCTTGACGAGCCTCGTCTGGCCAGCTCATCGGCCGCCTCGTTTCCCTTCACTCCCATGTGGCTGGGGACCCAGGCCAAAGTAATTTTCCTTAGGGTGCCCGCCTCATTTAGGGCTCTTACGCAGTCCCAAACCAGCTTTGAGTCAGCACTTGCGGAACTAATCGCTTTAAGTGCTGCTTGGCTGTCAGAGTAAATAGCGACGCTTTTTCCTGATTCGGCCCAATCCTTTCGGGATAACAGTTACTACATCGAAAGATTGGTAGTTCTCCTTCAGGACAACCTGAGTAGGCTGGGTAACAGCCACTATCTCGGACTACCTCGGGACTAACACTTTAAAATACAGCCTTGGTCATAAGTATTGAGCACCGTACAAATTTAGCACGTGTGCGACAACTATAACAGTAAATAAACCCTGTTGTTTACGAAGTATTTTGTCAGCCTCTCTTTCTCCTCACCTTTTGGGGTTACAAACATGGGCTTGCCTGCTCAATCGCCGGATCTGAATCGCATCGAACGTCTAATTAAAGCGAAAAATCAGGCGTTACACAATCAATTCAAAAAACGAGTTAAAGGATAGCTTACGCCTAGAATGGAACACTATGTCCAGAAGTCCCGAAGAATGTAAGAAACTTGTGAGCTCTCTACCCAAACGAATTACTGCTGTAATTAAAGCAAAGGGTGGGCCAAGTTGCTTTAATTTATTTCAATTTAATATTCTCTAAAAAACTCAAAGTTAACCTGGGTGCTCAATACTTATGGCCAAGAATGTACATAAGCAACTACCGCAGGGACAATGTTGTTATCACTTCTCAATATAATACTAGCACTTTTATTCTAACTCCATTAATTCTAACACCAGAAGCGGATGGACGCGAGGGAACACGCGAAAAAGTGTTAGAATTAACTCCGGATTTTTATGTGTGTATCAGCATATTTCATGTGCAATGAAGACCTGGTTAAATTTTAATAAAAGGAAATAAAATTTCTTCTCGATATATATTTGAAGTTAAGACACATCAAACACTAATTTTCTCTGGCTGGAGAGATGTATCAATATAATTTTTTTTCTGTAGTCCACATCCTCATATTCTATTAATTGATATAACCATTCAGATAAAACTATGCTTCATCGAAAACAAATCTACCAAAATATTAATCTTTGTAAAATTTCATGAAATCAAGTCGTGCAATAAAGAAATATATAAATGCAAAACCAAACAGTTCCCAAAAGAGTATAGCGTTTGCTCATCACCCTTTGGTCCATCACAAAAATAGTATTCTAAAAGAATCATAAAGGAATCCCATAGCTTTTAAAATTTCAAGACAAGTTTCTCTTCAATTCCCGTACATTCATCACATCTATCTAGGATCCGCCATATTACCAAAACGAAACACAATGGCGTTTTAGAATAATGAACGTTGCAGACGCAATATGCAAATGAGGCAGGCACGCCATCTCTTTCATCGTCTTCGCGAACAGTTTAACATCAGTACCGACCCCCCTGATATATTCACGACTATATAGAGGACCTTCTCGTTCTTTACAGCCGTATACTAGCACTTGCGAACTCGGGCTATATTAACTTACACACGAGGTGGAGGAATGGAAGAGTGAACTTATGATAATATATATTAACGGGCGTTTTACTACACACGGGGACACCGCGGCCGTTGAAAGCTGGACCGTGTAAAGTCTATGGTATACATAAGGACATATAGTATTGCGGGGACGACCCGACCGTCCATAAAGCGATTTACCATCGCCACCTCTCCTTCAAGCTCGGGGCAATAAATATTAATAAAGTGGTCGAGCGGTGCGGCCGGGCCGGCGCAAACTGCATACCGCATGTGCGAATATAAATTTTAAACTGGACGTGCGTTGTCGCTTATATGTTCCTCTCGTCTGTTGTCTTGGATGTTGATATACGTGTTCGTCGTTGACCACTGTAGATTTCACTGATTCGACCAATATTTTATTGTGATAGGTGTATGTACGAGTATATTGTTCGAATAGAATATACGGGATACGGTTTCAATGACCTATCACTTTCTTGTATTGCTAGAAATGGAGCAACCTTTTATTTATCCTTATAAATATAAATATGTGCTTTATTTTTGTACGTTGACGAAAATTAAGTTCACTTATTCCCCTAATATTCCCGGGAACTGTCACCAGTGACATCAGTATCGAATTCACAATAAATTAACGTTTCAAAAACTGTCACTCCAAGGTTCTAACAATGATATCGATTTATCTGTCAAATATGTCATCTCAAGTGTCAAGCAATTATGTCAGTCGATTTATTTGCCGAATATTGCGAAGAACTGGTTCTTTAAATGTCAAACAATGCCATATTTGACAAATATCTCAAGAGCTGTCACTTTAAATGTCAAAAAAATGACGTATCATTGCTGAAATCAGAATTTGACGTTCAATCCAAGTATGTAAAGAAATTTCAAGAGTGTCATGTCAAAAATGGGTTTTCAGATATTACAAAATGATGCCAATTTTGATCTTTTTCGATACCATGCGGAAAGCGTGACGATTCAATTTGTATTAAAGTACATTTGTATAACTTTTTTGTCTCTCATATCTAAATTTATTAACACTAGCAGCACCGGAGCTGTCAATTTGGCGGTTTTTCAAATTTAAATAAGGATATCTCCGAGGAAAGTTTTACTAGACAAATGTGCTTTTAGGACTTTTTCAAAATTATTATCATGATTATTCCCTAAAACGTTGAAACATGAAAAAACTAAAATAAATGAGCTACGACGTCTACTTCCTAGAAGCACCGATGCTGTCAATTTGACCACAGTTTCCTCGAATGATAGGGTATTTTATAGTTCGTAGAATTGACCCGGAGAGAACTCTGCGAAATATGTATCGTTGTGATTTGTTTCATCGTGAGCTGTCATACGTTGAATTATTGGAGGAATTGAATCATTTAGCAGAGGTTGAGGCGGATTATGAACTACCATCCAATAACAATAGCACCGATGAAGACTCAGATTTTGTGATAGATGAGCCAGAATCTCAAAAATCGAGCAGCGATTCGGATGAAACTACATCACCTTTGTCTACGCTGACCAGAAGAAGCTTGAAGCTTTTATTGCTTTGTTATATGCTAGAGGCGCTTACGGAGCTAGAAAAATGTTGGTAAAAAAACTTTGGTCAAGTGACTTGTTCGTTTTGTCATGCGAAACACTACAGATCTCAACGATCAGCGACAGCTAAATTGTCTCTTGCGTCCGAAATTTTGAATTCGTTTATTGAAAATTGTATTTTATATTATAAGCCAGCCTACTAGAACACGATGCCTCTTTACACAATATATGGCCAACAAGCCTGACCAATTTGGCATCAAATTTTGGCTGACAGCCGATGTAAAGTCTAAATATTTGATAAACGTTTATCAATGCAAAATAATGTATTCCTGTTCAGTTCCATGCATCTAGATGTTGAAATAGGGAATGGAGAAAAAAAAGCTGCATGAGACGGTAACATTTTACCATGAAATAAAATTTTTAGTTGGCTCGTCAATATTCAACAAAATCAGCATCGCGAAGATGGCCACTTCAAGTTTTTTTCAATATCCTCGAGATGGCAGCCATACAAAGAAGCTACAGGTAAAACAATTAGTCGACAGGATTTTATATTCAAACTAGCAGAAGAACTGAGGGAAAGCTACATCACATATAAAAAACCACCAGCAGGGCCAGCTTGTCCTATCACACAGAATCCAACACAAAATAAGCGTCGACAATGTCAAGCTAGATACCAGAAAAATAAAACCAAGGAAATATGTGTACTATGCAAGAAAACAGTTTGCGGTAGTTGCACAGGAAAAAATGAAACTTTATAAATTTTTGTTTATATTGTCTTACTTTTTCTCTAAAATAAAAAGATATTTGCACAATGGGTTTTACTAAATAAAGTACAAGCGGTCATTTCGACTGCAATGGAGCTTTTAAGTAGAAAAAATTTCTGGTGCTTCTAGTGTTAAAGAATTCAGAATAATTGCATTATTTCTACTACCACTTATTATACAGGGAGTCTCTAAAAGTTTTTTAAATAAAATGATACCTACCACAGATTCTTGTAGGTGTGGTTGAGTTTGGTATAGAACATTTTGCAATTTCTTTTGGGGTTAATGTTGAACAGGAATTTGTTATGCAAAAAAAAAAAAACGACAAAACAAAAGAAGTCCAGCAATAAAAACCTAAAGACAGAGAGCAAGCAAAAAATACAAACAACCAAAACAATTCCTTTCTTCATTTCTCGCATACATTTCTGTAAACGTTGATTAGTGATGCTAGCTTAACCTCTTAACCAGCTAATGTCAATGACATGTATAGGTATTGCTCGGCGTCATTTGCATATAGATTACACCCCAGCGCACAGATGCACTGTGTCTAATGTGCATTTGTGCTGATGGTCCTCTCTCTTTCGCTTTCGCGTCCAGTTGTGTCTCGAAATGCGGCAGCAGAAACAGCATCGGGAATCGTTTTAGCTTGGTTAGCAGCCTGATGGCAGTCAATGCAAGGAGCGTTTTGTGTCGGGCATTTTTTACGGTTGTTTCAAGTGCTTGTTCGCGAACGCTTCACGACCATTTTACGATCACGTTTGCAGCGTTCTGCATCTTGTGTTGAATGGTAATTAAGTGCGCCCGACGAACTATTATATGCATGCAGCTCGGAGCGATACCATTACACCGAATATACCTACATATTGGTTAAGATATTTCGATTTTAAATTAGGAATCCGATTAGATTTGAATGATGAATTCCGTCTTGTATAGTAGCAGAGAGCGCGGAACAATACTATGATGAATACAGATTTTGAACTTTGAAACGTTGCCAACCTGCTGTAAATTTAAGAATTTGACAGGGAAGATGTTATTGTTGACTGGCGCCAAATTAATGGCAGTTCCTTTCTAAAATACACATTTATTCGTCGAATATCGGAATGAATTTATGTTAAGAGGTGATTATTGTCGTTTCGTCTCCTTTATAGATGATAAAAATATGTTAAATTTTTTCAACGTGACATTTCGATCATGGTTTAATCATAACATTAGCACTTTTTTAAAACATTTTAGATCGTTAAGTTAGTAAGTTAGAAAAATTGTGTAGCCGGCTAATGTAATTAATACCATTGTTACGATTAGGTGTGCCGTTTGGTCTCTGGCCAGCGCAAATTATATCAGCCAGAGAAGTGTTGGCCATAGTCCACGGTTATTATCCGGAACTAAATCTGAACCTTTGTTATATTGTGTGTCCAATAGGTGAAAGATGCGGGGGTGTCGCGTGCCTCAGATCCATACATAAAACTGACCACATGCACGTAGCATTAAGGGACAGCTGCATAGTATCCTATTGTCGCCCACGCACCCTCACGTCGTCTCTATACTACCTCTCAATCCGTTGATCTTTGCCACCTAATTTATTTCATTTCAAGAGTGTGTCTAACGTATACATACATACGGACATACCATCTACCGTGCAATATATTTATACAAGGCACGGGACATAATGTAGTACGTATACACGTATAGGGCCCTCTTCCCCGAATAGTTCCTGGAACCATATAGATACCATTTACTAACTGGTTAGGCTAAAGCTAGAGCAAGACGGGTAAATATAAACGTTTTTCCCACATCTGTGTCTAATATTTCGTCAGATATGTATGCATGCATGCAAGTCTTCCCGTCCCTTTCACAGAATGCGCGCGTGCATCGTGAATAGCTGACGGGTATTTATAGGAAATACGAGAAAATTGTTTCCTAATTACCTAAAGTGGATGCGTTCGCCTGCGCCGCAAAATTTCCTAATTAGAAATAATACGTCTAAATTTCATCATAGTGAAACGTCAAAAAGTAATTGACAGCTGTCACATTCTAAACGTCAAATAATTATTTATAAATATGATGATGATTTGAGATCGAGATAATGCAATTCGAATTACGGACTCCATTAGGCTGCTATATCTAGAAATACAAAGACGTTGCTGGAGAAAAAAGGCAAGTTTCTAGTCTCCGTGTGTGTGTGTGCGTGTTTGTAGTTGCAGATGGTTGCAAGTCGTTTGATGTCCGTCGCTAGCAAAGACTAACACGGATTGATTGTCTTTTTATAACGCGTATACATGCGTATCATCGCCGGAAAAGAGCAATCCTAATTATAGATGGACATCTTTGATCTGCCTAACTTACATATATACAAAAAGGATATTAGAACAGAATAAGACGAGTTTATAGCAAAAAAAAACAGACAATCGACAAATTTGAAATAATACATAATTTGCTGTTTAACTCACGAGGGTTAACAATAACACAATATTCCATTAGCCCAAATCTTTTCGCGATTTCGACCTTGCATGTTTAGGCTATCAAATGAGCTATAATTTTCAAACGTCTTCTTGTGAATTGTCTCCAGAATTAACTCTGGTTTGAAGTCTCCCATACATATGCATATACCTAAAATGTGCAATAATTAGGATAAAATGGCTGAGAGGTTATTGTTGTTGATATGATTCATTGAAATAATTTCAATTCCGGGTTGTGTTGAGAGATTGGCGTTTGGTGGCATCGTCGTCTTCAGATACATGTTAATGTAGTCTCATGCACTTCAGGCTGTTTTCGGCACTATACATGTGCATATTATTCTATTCCTTAGATGTAGAAACTTTGGTTGGGGATTTTCCCTTTCTATTCTTAAAAATAAAAATAAATAAATGAAAACAGCGATTAGCTTGAATTATCATTATCTGACTGTTTTTTTTAAAACAAACCAGAGATTGTCCTGTTTTACCATCTATCATTGTTGATGATAGAAACTATTTTGGGATCAGTAGGGCATGGTGTAATTATGAACTGCTAAATCTGGAACCATTAATGGGCCATCCTACCCACAACTCATCAAATTGAAGCGATATTGATCCAAAATCGGCCGGAATGGGCGACCAGACATGGGTCATTGTGTTTGCATTATGACAATGCTCGGCTAGGCCGAAAAAATTACTTGGAAAATAGCGAAAATCTTATCCTACCCATCCTGTAACCCAAACATTGCCCCCTTTTGACTACCACTTGTTTCGATTCAGCACCTTAAAATAACTTAACTTTAAAATAAATTTTAGATGGGATTCAAATTCAACCTGTAACGGAGTGAAAGGGGATGGCAAACTTTTTCTAACGACAACGGTTTATACCAGAAGGACTAGACAAGAGGATATAATTAACCTCGCAAGACTATGTTTAAACAAAACCTATTTTCTATGGAATTGAGATGTCTACGAGCAGAAAGACGGCGCAGCCATGGGATCACCACTATCACCAGTCATCGCTAAAATTTTCATGGAAACTTTTGAAGAAGAAGCCATCAGCCTTAGCGACAAGGAACCGAAATGCTGCCATATTTGTGATATGGCCTCACGGTATGGACGACCTACACGCATTCAAGGATCATATCAACGGACAACATGCCTACATCAACATCACGATGAATATAGAAGAGAATGGTTGCTTACCTTTTCTGGATGTATTGGTAAAACGCAACGACAGTGGAAAATTGGGACATACCGCAAGAAGACGCATAAATGGGATCGATATCTACACGCAGCGTTACATCACTATCCACAACAGAAAAGATCACTGGTCAGCACACTCTTACAGAGAGCGGAAATGATTAGAGATGCACTTGCAGAAGAATTGCTACAAAGCACAGGAGATTCTGAGACTAGCCGGAGTTAAAAAGAAACAGAAGGATGATAGGACCACCGAGGACACATCCGAGACCATCTAACACGAAGAACGGACACGGTTTAGCAGACTGGAACGGAGCAAGGACTGGGTATACATGTAACGAGGAGCAGAAGACATCAACATCGGTCTTTAGAGGACTTCTGAAGAAGCTGACAGTATGAGCAGCGAAACGTCAAGTTTGCATCTTCATGGAACAGTGGCCGGGAAAGCCTACATTCGAAGATTGAGACGTTTAAATTAGAGATTTTAAAAATGTATTTTTTTGACGTTGGTTGCTTTGTCTGACTTTGGAACATATGCATCTTGTATGGAACTAACATTTTACTGTGTTTAGATAAATTAACATAAAACAACAAATGAAACATATGGATTAAATGAACTGTCAGTTTTGTGTAAATATTCAGATATCTTGATGAAAAAAAAATTGTTTGGTAAATGTAGATTAAATATTGTATCGGTCGAGTTTCCGAATTAATGTTATGAGAATTAAGTTTGATGGGGGATGGAACGTAAATAAAAATTAGCTAAATGCTTTTAAAATGTTTGAAAGTGTTTTTTTTTCATTGTATAATTGGCATTAGGAATGGTGTTTCAAATTGAAGATATTGGAAATATTATCGAATACCCGAGATGTGTAGATTCTGATGCTATTACTCATCCGAAATGGTTTCTACAAAAAAATTCTTTAGAAGCCTGCACGTATGTATGTGTAGTTCTCGCTTGAAACACTGCACAGTATTAGTAAGTATAATTAGCGGCAATTAGGTAACATTATTTAGACGTTCAGATCGGGCTTACGCAAGTGAATAATTCATTTTCATAAATTCCAGATCATCATGACAGATATAGTCGTGTATATCGATCATTTTATCATTGAATAATGGCCGCCGTCCAAATCCGCGGTACTGCATACGTTTATTACGTAGATAAAATAGCAATTAATTATAGACAAATATTTAAATTATACCGGGTATTTATTCAATCTACTAGCGAACGTTGAACAGGTGTAATATATTATGGAATTATATGACCGACCGGGTATGTAAAGGATCAGTAAATAAAATTTGTACCGTTCCATCTTTGGATTCAGCGTAGGCTGAATTTAGATAAGAAAATGCAATTCTTTTTCGATTTCACTTCTTCCATCATCCGTGACCTGTCTTAAGGTTCGCACCTCTCTGCTATGTACACCTGAAGCAGGAGCAGCCCGGCTATCCGACTCCGCGCGTCTACACATCCATTCGGAAAGTTATTTTTAAATCGCCAAACTTTGAGAAAACCCGCGCACCAAACACCGCCGGCGACCGCGACAACCACGGCGACGACGACGTGTGAAGTGAATCACCTTGACCCGTACGAATTCCGAGACCAATTACACGGATACACACACACACACACACGCACGCATGTACGGCATACGCTTGGATTCTATTCGGATTCTATTCGCTCGATTCTAGATGCAATTTCTGTATTACTCACCGTAATCGATCAAGCTTCCGTAATATGTATGAGGTAACTAGATGGATAAGTGAAGAATTTTGCCTTGTTTTCGGGTAAAATCGGTGTGTGTATGTGTGTGTGTAAAGTTCACTGATCTCCTTGTATAAATGACTATAAATTGAATGGAATTTATTGAATGAAAAATGCTTGTTTGTGTTTAAAAAATTGTTTTAAAATTTCCTGTTGTATTACTCATATAAGCTGGATATCTTCAAGATCTTGCTCAATTTTATAACCCAATTTTGTTTAATTAGTTTTATATTGTAGTGTAGAATGTAGAGTAAGTATGCCTAGCATGGATCATTTTATATTTTATTTAACATCTGTCATTCCTTCAATTGAAAAACTGTTCAGAAATTTTTGTTATTTAAAACAGTGTTTCTATAAGAGATTGATTTCATACAGCTTGTCTGTAAATACTGTCAAACGAAGGTGAAAGTCCGTATGGGATGATGCATTATCCAGGTAGAACATAATTCCCTTTTCTAGAACTCTACTGAACATTTCAGATCAACATTTTTCATCAGTGTAGCGACAATTTAGCTGTAACTATCTTTTGTTCATCATGCTTAATTGCATTTACTAAGCCCGTATCTACTTATGAATAATACCGCATACATAACCTATTCCATAGCTGCGTGCTTCTTGATTATCGTAGGAGTTTCCTCGTCTTCGTGAGTTCATACCCGACAACTCTCTTGGCGAGGTAGAAACGTCGAAAATGGAAATTTAAATTTCATTATACTCTATTCATCTATCATAACTCTATTCCTACATTTCTTAAACTTTTATCTATTCCGTCATTCTGCCGTGAGTTAAAGGCGCACTTTCTGTCCTTGTCTGGATTTTAAAACTTTTTCATTTTTCTGATTTTTATGTTCTTTTTGTGTAATTTTATTGTATTATTTCCATATTGCATGTGTGGCTCAAGAGGTGAGCAGTCATCACTCACTCGGCTGATCTTGAGCCTATTAGCTCAAATCTGTACCTACATGTATTTCTTCAGTTTTGATTTATATTTTTGTATCTTTATATTTATATACATACCTATCTGTATTTTTTTTTTTGTTGGGCTAATAAAACACTATTATTATTATTATCGACTTGCCATTCGCTGTTGGGAGCAAAGTGATTATCATAAAAGGCGATATATTGTCATTTCATTTTGGAGTTGCAATAAAAAGTAATACAGCTTGGAGTCACTGCAACTAAGCACCCACCACACATAAAAAAAAAATATTATTATTATTATTTTGGAAAAAAAATTGGTGGCCCATTATTTAAGACATCTAAAGTTTAATAACAAATTTTTGGACGCTCTGTATTTTGGTTCGTAAGAGGACAGTCTGCTTCTTTTTGATGAATCTAACAGTGTCGTGCGAAGAGCTAAGTTTTCATTCACATATAAAGTTTCCTTAAAACATTAGAGTTTTTAAGCATTTTCTTAATTCAAGTTCGCAACCGTCATTTGATCCTCTAATTGAACCGAATCAGATTCTTCTAATTCTCGGTTCCCCAGTTCTATTAATTGATCAATGAACAGTGTTTCTGTGAAATTTTATACCAAAACTGTCCAATAATTCTCACAGCATTTAAAATATTCGATTGCTTCTATAAGTGTTCTATAAGGAGGGCTGGCTGTTTTATCTCTTAGCCTCGTATTAATCCACAAATGATCGTCCGGTGTGTTTAAACGATAATTGTTTTGGATTGGCAATAATGTTTTTTTTTATGTGGTGGGTGCTTAGTTGCAGTGACTCCGTAAGCTCTGGCTATCACTGGCTGTTGTGACAATGGCTTTGTGACAGCATCACATCGCCTTTTATGATGCCGCGTTGTTAATCAATTTGTTCCCAACAGCGAATGGCAAGTCGATCCGGGATTAAACTCTCTGTAAAGATGTCACTGTCCCTCCAGAGAATTGAACCCTGGCACCTATCGTTCTCCCACAACGATAGTCAGCCGCCTAACCACTGCAGCCATCGACCCGTTTAACATCAGTTATAAATTGTTAACTTAACCTTGGTCCTTAAAAAAGGAAGCTGTCACCCAAGATTTAGAATTACACTTCCAAATCACGAGAAAGTCAATTTTATCTGTCAATGTTCTTGAATTTTCTGAGTCCTAAAGTAACATCATCAGTTTAAGAGCTTTAAAATCTGAAAATATTTCTAGGCAACGTCTTAAAGAATCGTCCAGAACCTTCTTCTAGGTTAAATGCGTTCGAACCAAACTCGTATTATTTTTGATTTAGTGTCTAACGTGTTATCAGCATGTGTATTGGAGGAAATTGAATCTAATTAATTATGATAGTACATTAGAGGATTATATAGAGAATAATCAACAATATGAAATGTAGTGTAGTATAGTAGAGCCTGCGTATTATTTAATTTATCGCTTTCCGATGCAGACACTAAATAAGCAATCGATTTTCTATTTCAGGATGACTTTTACGCCATTTAATTAACATTAAAACCTTGTAGTTTCAGGTGGGTACAGACGTATGTACATGCAAGATACACATATACACGTATCAATAGCTGAAGGATAAAGAGAGACGGATATAGATACACAAGTCGAGATTTCTTAATGGTGGTGGTTGTAGCGGTTTGCGGGGTAATATAAGGTCTCCTCTATTATGATATCAAACGGAGTTATATAGCCTTATTGGTGATTGGTGGGTTTCATTGTGCTCTAGACAGCTATATGAGCAATAAAATGCCGCACCCAAGTCTAGTCGATATCTCTCTCTCCGACGTTTGATAGAGATTAAAAACTTCACGTTCACGATTATTATTGGTGGGACTCTTCGTTTAGAACGACCGAAAAAAATGTAACAAACAAAGACTGCAACGCAATAAAAAAATTGTTATTATTTTGCTTATTATTTACCTACATACATATAGTGGTGAAGAAGAAGAAGAAGATAATTTTAAGGGCTCTATCTAGATAGGTGTGCCGCCCTACATAGATTATATGTGTGTATATCCGAAGCAGTTTTTATTGGGTAGTATTTGCACCTGTTTAACGACCGTCAATTTTTTCCCATTTTACGATCCGTCGAAATACCTTTTGTCATAGATAGATATAATATTCCTTTTTCTAAAACGTTTAACCTCGCCATCCAGTGTGCTTGCTACCAATATTTCTACGGCTTTTTGACAGTCGCTCGTAAATTTTAAAATGCGGAAACATCGAAATGCTTTTTGTTTCTTCTCTCATTGTGTGTGTGTGTGTGTGTGCCTATATAGGTATGTACTACCCCCGTTCGTCCTTCGCTATTCTCTCCTTTCGTTGTGTCGTCGTGTTTTTAGTGCTCCAAGGATTGTAAAACTTTATGATTGTCCGTCTTATGAGGACGCGCGGTTTTCTGTTCTCTGTTTCGTTTTGTTATTTCCAGAGAAACGCTTTTTTCCGTATTACTACTTCGAGGGAACGGGTCCAGATTGCTTCGCAGTTAAAAGGTGTTCAATGTAATCCTAGGGTTAGAGGTTTTACGATGGAATACTACAGTGTCACGCTAAAATATTTGCCTCTATTCATCTCTTAGATATTTATCTTCTAACTCCCGCTTCAAACTCAAATAAAATAAGAATTAATTAAGCACCGATTCATTTCAGAACATTGTGTAACAGTGTATATTGGTAATCATAAAGTTATTTCTTTAAATATTGTTTCGTTTGACCGATGTAGCATTTGTTACTTGATTGCAAATTTTGTAAAATGTATACAACAAAATTTTTCTCGCAACTCGACTGCAATTGCGTCCGAGAAATCGCTACAAAATTCCCTAACTAATTAATTACCTCAGTACATATTTGTTAACGCATTTTTCTCTTTCCGTTCTCTTAAGTAGGCGTTAAGCATCGTATAAGATTTTCTGCTTAATTATAAATGGTGCACGTATATGAATTTCACGTGTAACCGTCGCCAACATGCGTTTTACTTTTGATGATCGTTATCGCGATCATAAATTTTACCCAGTTCTTCGTTGATTTATACACGTAACGGTAGCGATATATTCCGTAAACGGTGAATACTTACCTACGTATAAAGTGGAAAGAAAAAATTAATTATGAACGTTTTGTTTAAGTTCCCTCTCTGTTTACGACTTTTACTTTCAAAATTATTTCGAATTGTTGAGTTCAAGTATTTAAAAACTATTACAGAGACGTTCCTAGAACGGGTGTAATAAAAATTGCCGTGCTGGCATTTCGACAGTACAATAACGATAAACACCCTATGAGGTTTTCTTAAGCTATTTAAAAGGGATCATCAAGGGTTACAAAAAATAACCTTGACTAACGATGGTGCTAGAGATACACAAATATTTTTGTTGCTTCCTAGCTTTTGCATATAAGATAGGAAAGGTTCGAGAAATTAAGTTGTGTTAGTTTGTGAATCCAGAAAGCTTGTATTGAAATCTGTCTAAAAATTATATATATGAATAAGAGAGATATTTCTATTGTGTTCATTTTCTTCTACATATATAACGACAAACAAATAAATAATAGATGAGAATTGGTTGCGACAAAATTGGTCAAAACGAAGCTGGAGCAATATCAATTGTGGATCGATTCACTTTGGATTTCAAGAGGACTTTCGAAACTATAGATAGAGATATGTTAATAAAAAAAGTTGGAGCACTATGGTGTTAGTGGCGCAGTAGGAAATGTGTTAACAATGGTGTGCCACAGGGCTCAGTTTTGGGACCGCTATTGTTTTTACTGTATATTAATGACATTAAAGAGTCCATTGCAGATGAGACGCTTTTAAATTTATTTGCACAGATGATACATTGCTATCTGTACCTATGAGGTAAAAATTTGGATGAAACAATTTCAAAAATGCAAATTGAGTTAAGTAAGTTAGAAAATTGGCTAGAAATAAATAAACTATTTGTAAATATGAAAAAGATAAAGGTTATGATATTAGGTAATAAGGATAATGTTAATAGTAGGAAACTGAAATTGTGTGGAGTGGAATTAGATTACGTAAAAGGATATAAGTATTTAGAGGTTATAATTGATAGTAGAATGACGTTTAAAAATCATTTGAATTATACGATTAGTAAAATAAGTAAAAAGGTAGGGTTTTTTAGAAGAACCCTAGCATCTATAGCTAGTATGTTACAGTTGTTTCCAGTTGATTTCATTAATGTCAAACGATATTCATTTTTTTGTTTTAAATAGCAACATATATATATTTTTGGCTATATTCGGATTGGATTTACGTCTTTGTGTTCATTTTTTATAAATTTTTGAGTGTGCCATGAAGTAACAAAAATGCGATCAACGTCGATAAGTGTCAATGTGAGTTTATTGAAAATTATTTTCAATGACAAACTTAGGATTATGTTGGCTTCATTGTCGATGTATGTTTCTATTGAAAATACCATTGTTGCTAAAAGTGCATTCATCAGACCAAATTATCATTCTGTAAAAATTCGCATTTAAATAAAAACAACAAAACTGTATTCTTCAGTCAGGATCATTTTACGAGGGAGCGTTTTTATATTCGCGGGTTGCAGGGGGGTGATTATGCGCATTGGGGGCGTGGCCTGTGCAGCGACTCATAATTAGTATAAATTCGAAGTTTCATTGTTATTAGACAGTTAGTCTTTGAGCTATCGTCAACCAAGTAACATAATCAGGAGTGAAAAGTGAAATATGGAAAAAATCGAATATCGTGCCGTTATAAAGTTGCTTACCAGGCAAGGAAAATCAGTCGCGACCATAATGAATGAGATGTCATTGGTTTACGGCGACTCTTGTCCAGGAAAAACCATGGTGTACAAGTGGCATAGTTTATTTAAACAAGGAAGGGAATCCCATGAAGACGACCCGAAGCCGAGCAGGAGCATTGAGGTGACCACGCCAGCACTTATCCAAACAGTTGAAAAAATTGTACTCGAAGATGCTCGACTAAAGAAGAAACAACTCGCAGAAATGGTTGGAGTATCCGATACAACAATTTTTAAAATCCTACACGATCATCTCGGCATGTCTAAGGTCAGCGCAAGATGGGTGCCGAGAATGCTCAAGCCGCCGCAAAAACAACAGCGCGTAGAATGTTCGCGTGCATTGTTGGACCTCTGTAATGAAGACAAGGATGGTGTATTGAGTCGAATTGTTACTGGAGACGAAACTTGGGTTCATCATTATGAACCTGAGTCCAGACAAGACTCCATGCAGTGGTATAAAAAGGGCACAGCACCTCCCAAGAAATTTAAAGTGTCACAATCAGCTGGGAAACTCATGGCAACGGTATTTTGGGGCTCGGAAGGAATATTGTTGATTGATTATAAAGATAAAGGTGTTTCTATAACCGGAGCTCAACAACGCGCCCGTCCACAAGAGCCGCGTTGCGTTAGCTGCCCTGCATAAGGTGGGCTTCGAAATTGTGAATCACCCACCCTACAGCCCAGACCTGGCCCCGAGTGATTATTACCTGTTTCCGAAAATGAAAAAACAGCTGCGGAGTAAAAAATTTATTGCCGATGATGAAGTCAAGTAGGCAGTTTCGGCGTATTTTGCAGATAAAGAGAAATCATTTTTTTATGAAGGTATAAATAAATTAATTGAAAGATGTGAAAAATGCATCCGTCTTGTAGGTGAATATATTGAAAAAGAAAAATAATTTGATTTTTTTATTTCCACCCCTTATCCCCCATTCCGCGAATATAAAAACGCTCCCTCGTATTCTAATGCCATGAACATTTCGAACTTGGTACGGTTCAAGTTTGTGTTTTCTTAAAATACCATGAACTGTTGTATTTGATACTCCAACATCACGTGCAATTTCGCGAATCGAAGTTCGAGAATTTTCTTGTACTGCAAGAAGAACATTTAATTCTTTATCTTTGCGTTTTAGGTTTCTTAAATGATTCGTTTCAATTCTCTGAAATATTTTCGAATCTGGAATTTCTCTGTCCGGAAAACGAACACTGTAACGATGAACAGCTTCTCATTTCATTTTTACGAAAATATGTTTTTTCTTTGTAGTAAAACGCTCAAACAGAACAATAAGAAAAATTTAATAAACTCACATTTTTCAAGAACTGTTTAAAAAATATATATCGTTGAATTCAGACTAAAAAAAATCCAATCTGAATATAGCCAAAAATATATACCTTCTAAAATAAAAAAGTTGACTATCGTTTGACATTCATGAGAGCAACTGAAAACAAATAAACAGTGCTATTTTATAGCATTTTTAATTCTATTAAATTTGTTTTTTGTTTAAATCAAATCGGACAATAAATAACGGAATTATTATACATTTTTGTCAGGACTAGAGAATGAAAAAAAATTAATTTTAATGTGAATTTTCGAAAAGCAAGTTACGACTGGTTGCTGTGGTTGCTTTTTGGACCTTAATCCGAAAATAGCTGTTAAAAAGTTAAAAATGGTTTATAAAAATAGAGCCACGAAGGCGAATAAAACAGTGTTTAACCAATATTCTAAAAGACCAAAAATTTGCTGCTGTTAGTTCAGGAGTTTCAGGAGAAGAGAATAGGGTAGATAAATATCTATAATATATCTCTACATGAAAGGAGGATAACAAAGTGTGTATGCATGGAAAAATAGGGTTTTTATTGTCAAATTTACTTGAAACTTGGTATTCGTGTTCTCAAGCTCATTCATGAAAGACGAATCTGGAATTGTTTTAAAATTCAACCGCTAAGCTGGTGAAACTATGTGACAGAAGATTCAAATTCAGTCCTTAAGGAGGTGGTATATCAACCAAAAGTAAGTTGTTAACTATATTTGACTTCATTGATTTATTAATCATTTTTATCATCAAGTATAGGTTTTTTTTTCTAGTAGGTATATAAAGAGTGATCATAATTTAAACAGTTTTCCATTCCACCTTTAAAGGAATCCACACAAAAACTAGTACGCTTGTAAGGGAGAATTTAAAAGCTACAAGAGATGAAGATAAACCTTCCACAGAGAGCTGCACTGACAATAATTTCATCTGAACATATCGCGATTGTTAATTAACGTGAGACGTGATCAGCGATTATAAATTTCATCGATGGGACAGTGCGGCTCTTTTACACAAACACAACTAGAGGCGATAATTTAAACCGAATGCGATTTATACAACCGAAGAGGACATTCCGAATAAATTCTCTGCAAATCGGTTTGCAAATGCAATCACAGAAAGATAATCAAATCGAAACAAAATCTTCTATGTTTTTAGTATCAGAAGCGATGAGGACGGATCGTGAGAAATGTACATCATCTCGATCTTTGCGACCAAAATTCGTTCATTTCAAATAGTCGACATGCTCATGCGTATGTATGTAGAAGTGAACGTCACCTGTCCTCCTGTCTTGAAGATCAGCTGCTTAGTCAGTTGTTCATTTGAATATTTAAAGGCGACTACTCCCCCGCTTTCTTCCGGGGTCACACCTGTTACTTGAAGAAGAAAAAAGAATAACACTCGAGTAGAGTTGTATAGCAGTAGGTGCCCCTGGCATTCGATATAGTGTATACTACTTACAACAATAATACAAGCGTATCTCTCCCTCTGATGCTAACATAATGTTATGATACGAACATGACAAGGATAGAGTAACAATGAGGGGAAAAAATAAACACTTCTCCGCTAATTGAATGTTTCTCTTTTTGTTTTTTAAATTTTAGAAAGGATGATTTAACACTTCGATATGAATATTGATATAAGAAAAGTGTAATATTTGTTGTTTGTAACGTTTCTAAAACGAACCAGTTCCAACCGTAACATTCCTATTAATTAGAGCCGTTTTATTTATTATACATTCGCTATGAATCGCGCGCATATTCGTTTCAAAGCAAACTCCAAAAAAGGTAATCGCCCGGCGAAAATCTCAGAACATCGAACGGTTAGTTTTAACTCTTCGGTAATTAAACACAAACTATCGTTTTAATCTTGTTTTTTTTTTGTTTCTTTTTAATGGATTCAACCCGAGCAAGCAACTCGGTAATAGTAATATCAGAACAGGCATCGCAGGCATCCTGCAAGGGTTCTTTTGCATATATCCCACTGTACCTACAACTTGATGATGGCCTTTGTGCTTTACAAATCGGGGTATCTTCCGTTTAACTAATTAGACGCAATCGAGAAATAGAGAGACAGAGAGATAAGGAGGGAGGTAGAAATGCTGCTAAACCGCGAAACGACTGCAATCGATTCGAACTAAACATGTCGTATCTTCTATATAGTGTATGTAGTAGGTATCGGGTTAAAGGCGTTCTAGAAAAATCATTGTTAGTTGTGTATTTATACGGGGAATCGGCGGAGGCCCATTAACGCTTCAGCGACGGTACCTCTCTGCGCCTTATTTGTAAGAGACTAAAAGTTCGCGTGTAGTAGTAAATACGCTTCTAATTGAATCCCGGGTAGTTGTAAACGTAAATTAACGATTCCGATAGAACGGTGTTATTAGCGATCGTTGGTTGGTACCTTAAGTCGCTGCTGCTGCTGCTATTACTAATCTTGTACTTATAACTATCTGGTTATGAGACGTGTACAAACGTGTAAGGGACAAAGAAGGTAGATTTGAACGGTTTTAATGAGTCAAATACAGTTTTATATTAGAACACTTAAATAAGTAGGTATAATGTATGTGTACGAGACTATCCATTCGATGTGGACACGCTGTATAAGCCGGACACGATATAAGTACAGCTAGGCGATAACTCATCAGTTAAAACTAGATAAGCTGCTTTTCAAAACCAGATTCAAGTCTGGTGGCGATTGATAAGTCATTGCGTGGCCGTATATTGTCCCTGGCTTATACAGGATGGTTGATTTTTCATTGTCCAGCCTCTATCAGCTTTATTATCAAAAATACAAAATCTCAAAATGGTCTATCAGATTACATCATTAGGAATCTTTCATAGCTTACTGATGCGATAATCAACTTTATTTTTATTAATGGAACACCCTGTATATTTTATGTAAAAATGAATCCGCATTAAATTCTATTTATCATGATAGGTCACAAGTTGACATATGTGTAGGCATTTGTCTACGGAAACGAAATAATAAGTAAAAGTATGGAAAACTAAAATTTGCTTTTTCCAATATGAATTAAAAAAAAATTAAATACTGCTTATAAGCAGTGTGTCTTATAATAAGTGTTCAAATTGTCCACCATTACATTCTAAACATTTGTAGGCTCAAGTATAATTATGTTCCTCCTGGCGTTTTGCAGCATTGCAGGTGTAATTAACAAGCAAGCTGGGGTAATTTTATTCTTCAGTTTCTGAAGATTTTGAGAAGGAATATCATAAACTTGGTTTTTCAAAAAACCCCATACGAAAAAATGAAGAATTGATAAATCAGGCGATCTGGCAGGCAACAAAATTGATCCTCTGTTGGCGATCCAGTTTCGACCAAATTCATTTTGTAGATAATTTGTTACTGCAGCTCCATTATGAGGTGGGGCGCCATCACAAGTCTTCTCTTAAAGCTAATGGAAGATTGGCTATGTAGTCTTGAAATTCATTTGGGGATGTTGGGATCATTAGCATGTAATGTTTGGACTAAATGTAATTGAAAAAGCTTTAGTTTCTGTGTCTTGGAATATTCAAATCAAACGCCACTTGTCTTGTAGAAGTTCTTGGATTGGCTCTAAAGTAAGCTAAAATAACAACTTCATTACCACCGTGGCTATTTCCTCGTCCATTTTGAATATTATTTATACGCCTTGAAGAGGTGCGTGAGGTTGTCTTCTGTCAAATTTTGATATAAGATAGCAGCCTGACGTTTATTGTTGTTTGATCTGTGAAACCAGCACAGCATATCAACGTTTTCACTGTTTGTGAAGCTCGTGTTCATTTTTCTTATACAAAATACTAACGTTTACTTAGTTAAATAACAACCGCAAACACTACTAACTAACTTATGTCAAATATTTACAGGTATAAACAATAGAATGTCACAGTCGACTACTATAATTTTATTTTTTCCCATTATTAGGTATAATTTAAAGGCAGTTCCTTACTTATTATACATCGTTATAAAGAGAAATTAATTTAAAATCATTTCCCGTAAAAAATACAGGCTATTTCGTTTAAAAAATTAAAGTTGTATCGCTACTAAAAATCAGTAAACTATGAACGATTACTAATGATGCAATATGATAGACCATATCGAGATAAAAAACATTTTCCTCGAACATTTATTTGTTACATAAGCTGGATAATGAAAAACCAACCACCCTGTATAGCGTGTCCATCAATTAATTATATCAGCATGCTGATTGATTGGTGTTTCGAAATGGGTTGCCAGGATTGCAGACATAAACCCAATAGAAAAATCTAGAGATCTAGATCTAGAGTCTAGATGAGCAAAATTGTGTCAGGTATCAGATTCCGAAATTAAGTACTACTAATTACTGGGAAGAAAGAAATCTCTCCTGTATAAACCAAATTATTTTAGAAATCTGATGGTTTCTATGCATTAGAAGGTTAATGACTGTACTTAATGCTTGATAATTCAGGGGAAAACTCAGACGTGGTGTGCTGTTTCATAAGGACTGCTAAGCTGTGTTTCAACGGCCACAATTCATAATACTGGCTGCTGTTGGAGATTTTCTTCTTCTTAGTGACTTTCATGTATTCCTCAAACTCAAAAAAAAAAACCGCCAGCGTGTTGATGAGACAATGATGATAGAGGTGATTGAACACAATTTTTGTTTTTCTGAGAACGTTAACCCTTTTGGTCACTATTTATTTTAGTTCAGAGAAAAAATCTGAGTACTACAAAGTCCGATTTATTTAGAATTTTTTGATATCACTTGTGAAGGGTTACCAATCCCCGTTCATTGGCACATGTCATCAATGGACGACATCATGACTAAAGGGTAATAAAATATCAAATGGGCAGCAAATGGATGCCAACAAACGTTTTCATTTCTTTCGGACAGGTGGAACCAAATCTTTGATGCTGGATTATGGCATACAAATTTGTGAACTCAACCATTTCTTCAAACAGTTCGTAGCTAAAGTATTGAGAAAAAAAAATATTGTACTTTCTAGCTCAACGACATCTTCAACTGTTTTCTCAAACCACTTGATGTTTGGAGTTAGAAATTGGACCCCTTTCCTCCAACCAACCTTTTCTTTGGGAGTTAGTTCATTTTGCGTCACGAACTCCTTTACTACGTCTTTTTTGTGTGTTGAAGCTAAACGTGGGGTGCTTGAGCGAAGCTGAGCTTCAGTAGGTACATCTTCCTCGACTTGTTCAGTTTCCACAACTTCTTCAGATTCCTGGATTTGTTCATTTTCTTCTTCAAAATCTTCATCACTCGCAGGTAAAGACTCACGTCCAGAGCTTTCATTGAGAGGTGGATTTTCATCGTTTTCGCTCAGGTCTTCAATTTCCGATAGATGCTCGGCCAAGTGCACCATCTCCCCATATGTCAATCGTCGGTTAGACGATATTTTTAGAGATTATCTATATGGTAATGAATAAACATACGAACTATCACTTAATGTTTGAGGTTATATTACCCTGTACAATAATATCCGTGTAGTCACACTGTATTTATTTGACGACGTCCAATTTTGCAAAAATATTGTCCAAATATAAGCTTAATATACTAGTGTCTGTCACGCACAAAAATGTAGTGTACAGCACCCTGTAACAAGTCGTCCACCAACATAGAAATTTTAATTTTTTATTAGTCAGTACCAGGTGGCACCATAGTGCATTGTAGGGATTGCCAATAATGTGTTCAATTGAATACACCATGACCGAATGGTATTTGCAGCTAAAATACGGTGTCGTCAATGACCGAAAGCGTTAAACCGCTTTACTATCGTTGTACCAACTATATCTGTTGAATAATAAAAAAAAATCGAGCTTTCCAAGTCAAGTTTTATTCTATGTCAGGGACAATAATTTCTGAACTACCCTTGTAACTATTAAATATACATAAATATTGCAAAAAAATTGAAAAGAAAAAATAAATATAATAAATAAATGATTACAAAAATAAAAAAGTAAGACTAATTTATTTTAAAACAATCATATTTGAAACATAAATTCCTTTCAAAACATTTCAGTATCGATATCGAACATGCGATTCAATCTACAGGCTGTGTATGGAGTGTAATACTCTAATAACAATATTCATTAGCAATGCAAAACGCGAAGTAAAAGCTCCCCGTTTTGCGCAAGCTCGCGGACAGCCCCAGTCTGAGAGGCCTGTATATTATAACGAACGCAGTGTAAAATATTTTGTTTGTGAAATATCTAAATCGAAAATCTCGTGTTTATGAATAACAAATTTCGCATAAATTAAAGCCCGTTAAGCGTTCAGAGTTCTGTTTCACGCTCGCACACAGACACACACTAGTCGAGCAGCGAAACATAATAAAACTCAACTCGCAGTTCGTTCGGGCTCCGTTTCTGTCTCGCTCTCCGGGTTTATTAACGCTCTGGATAGATAGAAAATATGGCGGTGGTGGTGGTAGGTATAGCGGTGGAACGATATGTTTGCTTTCATCGCACAACACAATGTATTTTCTTAATTTATGATTGTTACTAATACACACTTATTTATCTGCAGGGCCGGTTGAATAATTGGAACCGCTTCCTTTCTACTTTCGTTATATACAACTTCCACGGGGAATTTATTTCGTTCTAAATGAAAAATTTCGTACACAATTGGATTTTGTGAAATACACAATGTACACGTGTTTCTGTTACCTTTTTTTTCCTTTTATTTATTTCTGTTTTCGCCTCTAATATCTTGACCTGGAATTATACAAAATTCATTCCGATGCGAAAACTTTTAACGAGACTAAAACGGGGAAACATGAAGCTTTGACGTTGAAAGCGGCAGCAAACTTGCTACTCTTCCTGTCGCCATAGATATACATCGCAATGAATAATTGATAACGAAATATCCAGTTGTCAATTTGTACCATCATGTCCTCCTCTCGCCGCCGTTACAACGGCTTTGTAAACATGCTTACAGATATAACATCATTAAATTGTGTTTTCCACTTCGACATCGCCGCACTGACACACACACACACACACACTCACACACATACACCAACTTGATCGGGAGGCACACAGTTCCGGTTCTCCGTTCGCTCCGATGTTATTGTTGACGTAACTAAGAAAGACGTTAAATATTGTTTTAAATCGAACATCCTGTATATTTCGTAATTATATAAGGTGTTCTATATAAAATAACGCGAGACACCCTGTATTTTGATTTATTGTTTTTCATCAAAACGTACACAAATAAAACTTTACGGCTTCAATTAAATAAATTGCATTCCAAAACTGGCGTTGGGATCGATCGTCGGTCGAGCTCGCCATATCCTCGTCACAATAATATCGCAAAATATATATTATTCACGGATATATCCTCTATATTGTACATACATATTATATGGAATATAAACGCAGTTATGCACACACGTATGTACATACATACACCGCGATATTGTCGATGGAAAAAGGGGGTATAGGTAGATAGGTAGGTAGGTAGCAGGAGGGTGGTCGATTCGACACCGCAAAACTGCCAAACTGTAATGTTTTTAAATAAATCAAGCGGCCGAATGGCGAATTTACTCGGCCCCACCTAAATCACGACAATAAAATGAAATTAACGCCGCACGGAAAAGCGAAAATATTGTTCCAGTTGATTGTGAATATTTGATGGGGTTTTTATATGTTTTTTTTCTATGTAGTTCTTTGTATCGGCTTTATATTGTGGAATTCCATTCAATCGTATAAAATGAATTTTTGGCGAAAAGAGATCTAGCAAGAAAATTTTTTCACCTGCACAGTTATGTTAAGGGGAAAATACACGATTCAATTTCGTTGAACAACTTGGTTGATTCAACCGAATTGTACAACCAAATTGAAAGGATGAATGTATCCACGTTTCAATTAAATTGAGTGATTTAAAATGGCGTCAAATGACATCGTGCGGATCGGGGTTGATAAGGTGATAAGGTTGATAAGGAGGTGTCTAAAGACGAATTGAAAAAGATGCAGAAAAAACAGCAGAGAAAACATCGACGTTGGTGGACTAGATCGTGGGTGATGCGTCGAATTGAAGAAAGGAGCATCGTCAAATTTATTGGTGGAAATAGCAAAAAAAAAAAATTAAAAACAAAACACTATTATGAGAGAAGCACTTCTAGCAAAACTCAAATCATTTTGAGATACGAGGGAGCGTTTTTATATTCGCGGAATGGGGGATAAGGGGTGGAAATAAAAAAACCAAATTATTTTTCTTTTTCAATATATTCACCTGCAAGACGGATACATTTTTCACATCTTTCAATTAATTTATTTATACCCTCATAAAAAAAATGATTTCTCTTTATCTGCAAAATACGCCGAAACTGCCTCATTTTCATCATCGGCAATAAATTTTTTACCCCGCAGCTCTTTTTTCATTTTCGGAAACAAGTTAATAATCACTCGGGGCCAGGTCTGGGCTGTAGGGTGGGTGATTCACAATTTCGAAGCCCGCCTTATGCAGGGCGGCTAACGCAACGCGGCTCTTGTGGACGGGCGCGTTGTCGTGCAACAAGCAGCACACCTTTCGTCAATTTTCCCCGTCTTTTCTCTTTTAATGGCTTCTTTTAGTAGCTCTAATATTGAAGCGTAATATTCTCCGGTTATAGAAACACCTTTATCTTTAGAATCAATCAACAATATTCCTTCCGAGTCCCAAAATACCGTTGCCATGAGTTTCCCAGCTGATTGTGACACTTTAAATTTCTTGGGAGGTGCTGTGCCCTTTTTATGCCACTGCATGGAGTCTTGTTTGGACTCAGGTTCATAATGATGAACCCAAGTTTCGTCTCCAGTAACAATTCGACTCAAACCATTTCTCCTTGTTTCTTCATTTAGTCGAAAATCACTCGAACACTCTAGTACAATTTTTTCAACTTTTTGGATAAGTGCTGGCGTGGTCACCTCAATGCTCCTGCCCGGCCTTCAAGGAATTCCCGAGATGAAATAAACTAGGATTTGTAAAATGGTTTTTCCTGGATAAGTCCAAACCATTCTCATTCATTATGGTCGCGACTGATTTTGCTTTCCTGGTAAGGAACTTTATAACGGCACGATATTCGATTTTTTCCATATTTCACTTTTCACTCCTGATTATGTTACTTGGGTCGCTTGGTAGCTCAAAGACTAACTTGTTAATAATAATGAAACTTTGTATTTATACAATTATGAGTTTTTGCACAGGCCAAGCCCCCAATGCGCCTAAACCAAACCCGCTCATTCCGCGAATATCAAAACGCTTCGTACCTTGGCACAGATGATTCGTTTGGAACGTTAGAAGTTTTATACAGAGTATCAAGATGTACTATTTAGAAGATTTGTGCCTGAAGTATGTAGAAAGAAATAAATATAATAATCTTTATTGATTAGTACATAAATACAGAGTGGTTCCAGTTTTAAACCGAAAACTTGGGGAGCAAATAAAAATACAATACAATTGTTTAGAATATAGAATTTTAAAAACCATTAATATCCTCAAAATGCAATTTGATATGAATTATATTAGTTATGGAGAACAAAAGAATCATATCTGCATTTAAATTGCATGTTAATATCTATGACTATTTTGGAGATATTGAGAAAATATCTGTTGTTGGTTCAACATAGCCTAGGTCACCGGAAGGTTGTGGTGTACCAGCAGAAGATTCATTGTCGATGTAGTAATCTGTAGTCATAGTAGAACTAATGTTACTTGATAAGTATGATGGATGGATCATTGCCTGAAAGACGCGAAAGACGCTTGCAATTTTGCTTGACAGTTTAAAGCTCGGTAAAGCGGCATATTTTTCAATTGAAGAGCCAGACCTTTGCAAAAGAAATCAAATTCAGTTTCCTGGTGGTAGGTTTGCTGTGAACTTCTGTTATCTTCTGAAGTTTATTAATACACCATTCAATTCGGTTGAATCAACCAAGTTCTTTAACGAAATTGAAGAAGTTGCACTGTATACCAACATTTACTTGGGCAGCATTTCGAGCAAAATTGACATTATTGCTAGTTATTTTAAGGATTATTTTAACAATAATGTTGAATTGGATGTAGGTAACATTTTTCTCAGATCAAGCACTGATTCATCTTTCTGGCAATGTTAATAGCCAAATTTGACGCATCATTTACATCGTATAAAGATTAGAATTTGGGCAGCAATGTCTCGAAGACCAGCATTGCCAGATTGCGTAGAAATTAACTTATCAGTAGGAATAGTTCAATGAGAAAGATTAGTAAGTAGAGAAATATGGCCAATTCACTCACCAGGTTTCATACTATTGGATCTTTAAAGTAACAGATTTTTCTACAAAGACTATTCCATTTAGTACAATACCTATTACATTAAATAACATTTTAGGCACTTTTATTTTTAGTTTATCTAAAGTGTTTATAAATTCAGTAAAGCGAAGACTTTTTCCGGAAATGTGCTCGGACACGTCGATTAGTATTTTAAATTGTCCACTTTTTCATATGACAACATTTTATACAGCGTGTCCCAAATTTAAGATATGACGTCATCGACAATTTTTTAAATGGCAGCCTTAATTTTTTAATAACTATTCTTCAAGGGTATATCAATTTGGACAAGCGTACCAAATTTTACGTTTTTATTCCTTGTCATTAAAAAGATATTTAACAATAACTAATTTGAAAAATGAAGAAATCTGATTCAACTTTATTTTTAGTTTAAAAATAGCACGTCAAAAGGTTTTTGTTTATAATTTTTTTTGTCAAACCAGGTTGACGTCTTATCACAATGTCAAAAAACAAGGTAATAAAAATAAGTAAGACGCGAAGCTAGTATTCGACTCGTATTGAGCGAGGACACTTATTAGTTTATCGTTTTGTAAGAAACACCATTTGTTGAAAAATCGTTATTTAACTGAAACCCATAAAATTGACATTTTAATGATGATTGGCTACAGAGATAGGTCAAGAACACAAAATGAAGTTACTTATTTATTCAGAAGAGAAGTATTCTGATTTACCATCCATATTTCAAAGTACCGTAAGCAAAGAAGTAAAACTTAATGTACTTCTTTCTGTTTAAAGAAAATCCTAATATCTCCACGAGAACTCGAAATTAGAATTCTTAAAACGCACAAATTTTATCCTTATAAATTGATAATCCTCCAGGAACTCACCGAAGATGATCCAGATGGAAGACTTCAGTTTTGCGAACAAATGATGGATGTACTAGAGAGAAATGTTCTAAACATAGAAGACGTTCTATTTTCTGACGAATCAACGTTTACTGTAAACGGTGAAGTAAATCGTCAAAACTGTCGTTATTCGGCAGACAACAACCCACGATGGATGAGAGAAGGCCACACTGAACATCTAGAAAAAATAAATGTTTGGGTAGGCATTGTTGGTGATCGAGTAATAGGACCAATTTTCTTCCTACTAGTTCCGAATTTGGCTACTCTATTCCCTGATCGGTTTGAAGCTGATGTCCATGGTTTCAACAAGACGGCTCATTTTGCAAGACCTGTCCGTGAGTATCTAGATGATGTGTTTCCGGCCAAGCCAGCCAGGTCTCCGGATTTAACACCAATTGACTATTTCTTAAAGAGGCACTTGAAGACAGTTCAAAATGAGTTTCAATTCCGTTTGGGGTATTGTCAGGAAGTACACCGACAACATTTCGAACATTTATTCTAGAAGAGATACGATTGAGGTGAATCAGATTTCTTCATTTTTCAAATTATTATTGTTAAATTGTTAATGACAAGAAATGTGCAATTTAATATACTCTTTAAGAATAGTTATTAAAAAATTAGGGCTGCCATTAAAAAAATTATCGATGACGTCATATCTCAAATTTGGGTCATTCTGTATAAAATTTTGTCAGATGAAAAAGTGGGCAATTTAAAATACTAATCGACGTGTCCGAGCATATTTCCGGAACAAAGCCTTACTGATATTTTGCTATACTGTATATTTATGCAACGTAATGAAAAACTCATTAAATTCCAGTTCAGGAGATCAAGCAAGCTATTCAATTGAATCTTATAGGAGGGAGATCACGTTTTTATATGTATCGTTAAAAATGACTCATAATCCTACCAGGTAGGTATATAAGGAACACAGTCAGATAAATAGGTATTTAAAAACGATCCAAAATCAACACATCTTGTTTATTCGCATAGTTCGTTACGAAATAAACATTTCATTTTGCAAGCGAAACCTGGCAAAAACGAATCATTCTTCGATTCTTTTCAATTCAAACACATTTCTCTTCTTTATTTTTATAGATCGACATCCTTGGGAAGACGACAAGCTAATAAATCAACAAAGTCTTTCTAGGTTTTAAACAACCCTTTTGAGGATGGCTGTCACTTTTAGTGCGAATATCTGTAACACAGCACGTGAAAAATATTCTCTCCTTGTGACGTTTTTATTACTACTGCAAAACTAACAACGAGATCACCTCATCATGGGAGGTATCTCTCCCTTCATTGTTGTGCTTTTCTATCACAGTGCAGAAAGTATTATTCTAGTTTACAATACAATAGGGTATTCGCAGAATTTATATACGAGTTTGAAGAAATTTTCGTTTAACAATAAAATCTTTTATAAGGTGGTTAATTGTATATACAGGGCTACAGTAAATTAGTTCTTAATCGTTAATAAAATCTAGCAAGAACAACGACGGCGACGACGTCAACAACAGCTTATATCTACTCAATTCTCGTGTAAAACCTGCACAAGCAACGTAATTACTTCGAACAGAACATTAGATTACGTGCAAACGAAAAGCGAAAGACCTGCGGTATAAAAACACCGCGCTAACTCGAGCCAATTTGCTTTCAAATTTGATTCCCATTCAGATTATTGCGCATTAGTTAACGTAAAACCGCACGAGATACACAGAAATCGCTGGAAGCTCACGAGGCGCCTTGTGTACGCTCGGACGTGCTTGCAAACACACACACAAACACACATACATATATGTATGTATATATAAACACAAATCGCACCCAAGTCGAAGATTCGAATCTGTCCCATTCGGAGTTTAGAAAATGCGGATTGGCGTAACGTACTCCGGTAAGTATCTATTTACTTCTAGCGTGCATGCGCTGGTTTTGCAAACAGTTATTCTCACAGTCAAATAATACATACACAGTTCTACAATGCTCATTTAAGAGGTGATAGTTCCAACGTTGAAGTCAAAGGTCTCGTGGAAATTTTATTAAACGTAGTTTCTTAAATTTCACCACAAAGCAAACAAACAAGACATTATACTGTATGTACATTTAACCGGAGGTAAAACGCAGGTGTACACTCCCTCGCCTTAAATTTTTTTTTATCCGTCTCCCCCGGGTTTCCGATTCACGAGGCGTCCTTCCTTCTCCAGTTGACTGGCCGTCTCTCGTTCGTTCGTTCCACCTCGACCTCCGACGATTATGAAAACAATAAATAAAGTCACGTGACAGGTGCTCGAGCATATGATGTAATCGCGAAGACGTATGAAGGCACGAACTTGCCCGGAACGAACCTATTTAGGACGGACGCAAACATGCACATAACATACACACAGATAGTAAGCGGCAAGATCCTGACACACACGAGAGAAAAGGGAATACAGTTAACTTCTTTAATTGAAGGAGAGGGAGAAATTAGACTAAAATTATGTAAATAATTGTGGATTTATGATGTCTAACAAAGAGAGATATTAAAAATGTTGTTCGGGTATATGTTTAGTGTAACTGTCTGCACTTACATTAGCCGAAACATAAATATTTAAAGTGGTCGGTCTATCAGAGTTAATGTAATATTTAGTTTAAACCTGTGATTAATCGTGTAATATTGTATGTTGAACGTGTGTAATTGCCGTACTCTTGTCTAAACAAAACCGGCGCTAAATTATGTTTACTTTCCTTTTTGTCCGGGGCGTTTTTCTTTCCTCCTTCTTGTTCTTTTGTAATGTATTAGGTATATAGCTAATGGATGTCGCAATCTGTTATATTGTCATTTCGTAACGGTCTTAATTTATGCACAATTAATCTGGCAATACCTTTAGTTCTGATGATATTTTATCCTCAATATAATTAATCGTTGATAAAGCATTACGAACTAGGAATAGTAACAATATAACATAAATTGAATCTGAATCGGTTCTTAGATAATAAGACAAGTTTGTATAAACGATTTTACCGTCATTGCTCTTTATTTACTTTTTTTTGCCATCAAAGTTTCCGAATAAAAACATCGAAAAACATATTTGAGTCATCCTATATATAAATTATAGCAACACAATAATCAATAAAATAACAACAGAAATTCACCCTTTAATTTTTGCTACACTCGTAGAAATAATTACCAACCCGAAAAACACAAATATTTATTAAAGCAGGGTTCCAGAAAAAAAAGAAGTCTATTTCTCATGCTCAACCTAATCTATTTTAAATCCAGTTAATGAACAATAAGAACCAGCGTTTGTTCATTTACTAGATTTAAAAAAGTAGAAAATATTTACAAAAATGAGAAGGAAGAACAAGAACTAAGCAAACATTGAACGACGTAGAGGACTAAGTTTTCAAACGAATAAAAATGAAGAGTTAGTATAGATGGAACAATAATTGTAGGAAACTACGTTACCTACTGTAAAGAACCAAAATCATAATTATCCTGGTGTTGAAGATGAACACTACGAAGTAAGTTTAATGGAGAAATTAAAGAAACACTGGAGATGGCCAGACATTCCTAGATTTCGGTGGCTTATACTTCGTATATGGAGTCTATTGAGGCTGATATTACATCTAATGCTAGAAAGATATTTAATTACATCCACGATAGACAGGGCACAACTAGGATTTCAGGTATTTTGTCATTTAATGGTAACTAAATCTTGTTCTAACTATCTTTCCGCATGAAATATGTTGTGTTTTTAATGCAATAAAAAATTAAAGAAAGCAATTTCAAATATAACTTTAATTTAAAGTTAAAGTGGGCTCCTATATATTTCTTTAATAGAACTAAATATTTGACTTCGTTTACATATGATAGCAGAAAAGATTATTAAATGAAACCCGCTCTGATGTTTCAACAAAAATATAAAATTACAAGAGGGAGATGGAGCAAGATATGAAATAATCTACTAGAACGCAGTACATTAAAAATCTAAAATGGATCTACTTATTTCATGGTTTTCTTCAAGCGGAAATATTTGCCAACGAAATGTGAATTTGGAAAGAAGTCGGCCCTGTTTTCTAAAATAAATGTATCCCTTTCTAGCCTTAATGATATCCCGGAATCTGGCAGGTAAAACGTGGGGTTGCAACCCAAAAATACTGCCCTCTGGGAGAGCCTCTATAGTCTGACACATTTCAAGATATTAGTTGCCAACTAAGTAGTCCAACTAAGATATAGACCATGCATCCTCACAGGTTTTTTTACAGGACATTGTCATCTTGGTGAACACATGACAAAGATAGGTCTAAAACAGAATAGCGACTGCAGGTCATCATCTTCGACTGATATTGAGTCTTTGACCAGTCGTATACCAAAATTATGGATTCCTTTCCTGACAATACTGTAGCTGGAGATGATTTGATACCGTCTTTTATTTTCGCAAACTTTGGAACGGTTTTTCTAAACCTTTTTTTTTTAATGTGTGGTGGGTGCTTAGTTGCAGTGACTCCGCAAGCTGTATTACTTGTCTGGCTATCACTGCAACTCTTGCTGTGTAGTTTGGTGCGTATAAGTTGTGTTTTAAATGGCTTTGTGACAGCATCATATCGCCTTTTATGATGCCGCGCTGTTAATCACTTTGCTCCCAACAGTGAATGGCAAGTCGATCCGGGATTAAACTCTCTGAAAAAATGTCACCGTCCCTCCAGAGAATTGAACCCCGGCACCTATCGTCCTCTCACAACGATAGTCAGCCGCCTAACCACTGCGGCCATCGACCCCTTTAACTATGATAATTTATGACAGCGAACCAGGATTTGTTCTGTATTCAAGAAAGGTGCAAAATCTGAAATTAACAACTACAGACCTATATCCATTCTGTCCAATTTTGTCAAAGTGTATGAGAATGTGATTTTTTCTTACGTATATGAAAACACTACGTCATTTATATCGCTTCATCAACATGGCTTCGTACGTGGACATTCAACGGTCACTAACCTCGTAACAGTCTGCCAATACATTTGTTAAGATTTGGATAAATAAGGTCAACTTGACGTTGCATATACCGATTTTAGTAGCGCCTTTGATACTGTTTATCACATGATTTTACTTGAGAAGCTTTTTCACTTTAGTTTAAGCTCCTCCTTTTTACGATTAATCGAATCTTATTTAATCGGTAGATGTAATTATGTCCACTATAATGGCTATAAATCGTTCACCACCTTTTTCCATCTTCTGGTGCGCCACTGGGTTCAAGCTTAGGCCCTCTACTCTTTGTTTTATATCTAAACGATCTTTTAGAAAACCTATCTTGTCCTGTACTTGCGTATGCAGACGTTCTGCAATTATAGAACAATATTCAATACATTATCGACTGGTGTACTAGATATAGATTGAAATTGAATATTGGCAAATGCCGTTTTGTTTCCTACACTCGCAAACGGAATCCAACTGCATCTGTTTATGGTATAAATGGTCAGTTATTGAAGAAGGTTGACACCTTCAATGATCTTGGGGTACTCTTCGATTCTGCAATGAGCTTTTCTCCACATATTACAAATCTTTCCTTGTCTGCATCAAGAACACTGGACCAACTACTGAAGACGGTATTTTTTACATTCGTTGCTAGTAAGTTGGAATATGCGTCACAAGTCTGGGGTAGAACTGTGCCGAATCGACAGCAAGCCGCCTCGATACTTTCCCCACACTCCGCTTCTCCCCTTCCCTTAAAGTGAATAAGTGCTTTAGGGAAAGGAGAACAGTGGGGTGTGGTAAAAATGTCGAGGCGACCCGTTCTCGATTTGGCGCAGTTCTACCTCTGGTCACCACAACGTCGCTTTCTTAAATAAATATCCTTCAAAGCCGATGGAGTGTATCCGGAACGTGGGATTGACTATACATCGCTACTCCATAGACATGGTATGACATCTCTGGGACTTCGCCGTGAATGTCAAGGTATCCGTTTCAAATGGAAGTTGGTCCATAGCCCATCTCTTCTTTCTTCCCTTAACTTTCTTGTTCCCCGATATGCTTCACGTTCCTTCACTTCGTTTTCTCTTCCTCTCTCTAGATCTAACATCGTTAATCCTTTAGATTGTTAAGAAAATGTTAGAAAACTATAAAAATTTAGGGTGCCAAATGTCGCTCAAACTTCTTTTCTTGCCAATCACATTTAGATTTCTTTCCATCTGCTAATTTAAGAAAAAATATGTGATGAATGGGGAGAAAGATTGCAGAAATGGAAAACGATATCATGGTATCATGATGGGAGATTATTTATGGTTCCTCATAAGAGAAAGCAAGGACCAATATATTTATGCAAAACTTTGATATGTCAGCAGTCTTCAAGAAATCTTGCAATTATGTTAAAAGTATGTACATTCACTCTATGTCGTAATAATAATTTATTAATGTCTAGTTTTTGTTTTTAACACAAATTGTAGTTAGGTAATTATGTTAAAATCGTTTAGAGCGACGACATTATTAATAAATATGTAAGTATGAAGTTCATAAAAGCAAAAGCTTGTATATTGCACGGGGAATTGATTAATTAGCGCCAACAATAATCGCCCATTAATTTCTATGCGCGTCGATAAAACATGAAACTTAATACGCGATATGCATGTCGTGTAAGTTACCTACATACAATCAACGCCAGAAGTAATAAAATTATGCGCAGTACTTAAATATACTTATTCGATATAATGTATATAAATAACAATTATTGAGGCATTATCTGCATTCATAAATTGCCGCATATAGGTAGTATTAAATTTACTAAATTAGTGTAGTTAATAAGGGAGTCGCTTAATGCATTTATATGTATATACTATGTTGAATTTGCATTTGCGTTTATCGTTTACTTACTTAAGTTATTTTATTTACATATTATAAATAGCGCTAGTTTTTTTCTTATATTAGAAATCGAATATTATCGAAAGATGATGGGATTCGTTTTAATAAAAAAAATTATAAAAATAAATCGATTTACCCTCGTGTAATTTGCATACACGACTTCGCAATGATGGAAAGAACAATAGGACACACTTTGAGTTACGAAAGACGTAAAGGAGAACAACGGCGCGGCGGAGAGATCGGGGAGAGTGTGAGAGCCATAACCTTAATATAGAAGGAGAAGAAGCATCTCAGAATCCGTCCGATATCCGCCGCTGGTGGAGAGATCAAAATCGACGTTAAGGATGAAAGACGGTGGACACATTAAAAACATCAACCGGCTGACAAGATCGCGCAGAAGAGGATACATATATATACAGAGGTAATGCCGCGGACACATATCGAAAAGAGATTTGCGGAGTTGCTGCCGCTTCTCGAACGATCCGGTGGCTGTTAGTTTTCCTGTAGCTGCTGCTGCTGCTATTGCAGATGGGTTTTAAAATATACTAATTGGACGTAAGTCTATCGTACGGCTGCCTCGCTACTTTTTCAGGCTTCCGATACCGATTTGATATATATAATGTATGTATGTTATATGCTTGTATATGTATATACATATGTGTGTGAAGGGAGATATTCAATAAAAAAAAGAGGGAAACAAGTGTTCGTAAGAGGCTTATATGTGTTTATGGGGAAACGGCGATGTCAATCGATGATATCTCTTAATGGTGCGAGGAATTTATAATTATTATTAAATACTTAATATAATTTAATAAAAATTTAATGTGTTGGACACTATGTAGTAAGGATCACTTAAAATATTTAGCTTTTGTAGTTTAACAGGGACTGGCCTAAATTTTTAACACCCTGTATGATAAAGACTTAAAAAAAAACTTCCGTCAACACTATGGAGGAACTTCTACAGAGAATCACGTTTCATTATGATGTAATAAGAATCACAGTTGGGTTATTGTTGTGGGTACAACAGTCCTTAATTCGTCGTGTCCGCAAGTGTATTAGATTTTACGGAGCCCATGTTGAACCCTCAAGTACTTAAAAACAGCAGGAAAAACATTTATAGGAACTTGACATCTTATTTGTTCATTTTCTATCTGCATCGAAGAGATTTCCCACATTTTGCCGGATACCCTGTATATTTATGACGAAATTATAGCAAAAAAAAAACATCCAATGAAACAATAAACTTTTTCCATCACTACTTTAAACATATTATATTTAAAGGTCTGAAAATACTTTAGATAACTGTAGGGGGAAGAACAAAAAGAACAATATTTATTTATTTTGGCAAAATCCGGATGATTCTACACAATATTTTATCAGTTGAGCGACTATTCTTAAAATATAATTTTTAAGTAGATAGTAATAAATCAACCTCGACAAAAGTTTCGTATGAAGAAGTACAAGCTTATTTTGGCATGGTGCTGCGAAAACAGTGATAAAAATAATAATAAATAAAAGTGAATACAGATGAATTATTAAATAGTAGCAAGAAAAACTAAATAATATAAGATAGAAACAAAATGGAGTCGAGAATACCACAACAAATAGTGTTTGAAGGGAATATGAGCGAAAATTTTAGAAAATTTAAGCAGGAAAATCAAATCATCAAAAACTGCAGAACATCAAAACCTAAAGGAGAACATATTATCTAAATAATCAGTGACAACATGCCTTTTGGAGCTTACACATTTTGAAAATTTTGTACAGAATGGGATTTAAAACTGACAACATCAAGTCCAAATCACCATCAATCAAATGGAATGGCAGAGAGGGCTGTTCAAACTGCAAGAAACATATTAAGAAAAATTAAAATATAAGCGAAGCATTACTACAATATAGAACAACCCCATTACAGAAAATTAATTTATCACCAGCATAGATTTTAGTCAATAGAAGGTTAAGGACAAAACTACCCATATAAACAAAAATTATTGCAACCGGAAATACAAAATAATGAAGAAATTAGATCGAAATTAATAGAAAGACAGAATTAATATAAGTATTATTTATCTTTTAATTCCTGAAATATTTCCACTTGTAGGTCAATAAAACAACAATTAATTGGTGTTTAATTGACCAACAAGTGGAAATATTTTAGGAATTGAAAGATAAGTACATAAAGGTCAGAAAATAGATACATATTAATAAGTATAATTATGATAGAAATACGAGGGAGCGTTTTTATATTCGCGGAATGAGGGATAAGGGGTGGAAATAAAAAAACCAAATTATTTTTCTTTTTCAATATATTCACCTGCAAGACGGATACATTTTTCACATCTTTCAATTAATTTATTTATACCCTCATAAATAAATGATTTCTCTTTATCTGCAAAATACGCCGAAACTACCTCCTTGACTTCATCATCGGCAGTAAATTTTCTCCCCCGCAGCTCTTTTTTCATTTTCGGAAACAGATAATCATCACTCGGGGCCAGGTCTGGGCTGTAGGGTGGGTGATTCACAATTTCGAAGCCCACCTTATGCAGGGCAGCTAACGCAACGTGGCTCTTGTGGACGGGCGCGTTGTCGTGCAAAAGCAGCACACCTTTCGTCAATTTTCCCCGTCTTTTCTCTTTAATGGCTTCTTTTAGTCGCTCTAATATAGAAGCGTAATATTCTCCGGTTATAGAAACACCTTTATCTTTATAATCAATCAACAATATTCCTTCCGAGTCCCAAAATACCGTTGCCATGAGTTTCCCAGCTGATTGTGACACTTTAAGTTTCTTGGGAGGTGCTGTGCCCTTTTTATGCCACTGCATGGAGTCTTGTTTGGACTCAGGTTCATAATGATGAACCCAAGTTTCGTCTCCAGTAACAATTCGACTCAATACACCATCCTTGTCTTTATTACAGAGGTCCAGAAATGCACGCAAACACTCTACGCGCTGTTGTTTTTGCGGCGGCGTGAGCACTCTCGGCACCCATCTTGCGCTGACCTTAGACATGCCGAGATGATCGTGTAGGATTTTAAAAATTGTTGTATCGGATACTCCAGCCATTTCTGCGAGTTGTTTCTTCTTTAGTCGAGCATCTTCGAGTACAATTTTTTCAACTTTTTGGATAAGTGCTGGCGTGGTCACCTCAATGCTCCTGCCCGCCCTCGGGTCGTCTTCATGGGATTCCCTTCCTTGTTTAAATAAACTATGCCACTTGTACACCATGGTTTTTCCTGGACAAGAGTCGCCGTAAACCAATGATATCTCATTCATTATGGTCGCGACTGATTTTCCTTTCCTGGTAAGGAACTTTATAACGGCATGATATTCGATTTTTTCCATATTTCACTTTTCAGGAGTTAAAACCTGATTATGTTACTTGGTTGACGATAGCTCAAAGACTAACTGTCTAATAACAATGAAACTTCGTATTTATACTAATTATGAGTCGCTGCACAGGCCAATGCACCCAATCACCCCCCTACAACCCGCTCATTCCGCGAATATAAAAACGCTCCCTCGTACAAGAGATTTACAACAATTACCAGAAAATCAGAAAACCCCTAGATCATACATTGTAGAGAAGGAGAATTGAGAAGTAGTAAGAAGAAATAGAGTACATTTAAAGGAATCACTTAGAGAGCCTGCGAGAATGATGAGAGAAGAAGATAGTGTGAGTGAAAATAAGAAAGCGGACTATACAAGAGCGGGACAAGAAGGAAGAAAGAAAAGGGAGAATATGAGACCAACAAGGTTTAATGATTATGTTGTTTATTAAGAGACTATTCATATGTACATACATATGTGTTAATGTAATGTAATAGAATTTATAACAAGTTGTGTTAAAAAAAGGGGATGTAATAAGTTGTGGCATTGACATATAACTAACTTCAGGTAGTACAGAACAAGTAATAATAATAAGTAATAATAATAATAATAATAATAATAATAATAGTAATAAACATATTGGAAGAGTATGCTGTTCCAATTGCTCCATTTATTGGCAATAACTTCACTTCAATACATGATAATACAATGTCATATGTTGCAAGAATTGTTTATTAATGATATCTTTGCGAAGTTGAAATTACTTGCATAGACTAATCAGTATGTTTACCTGACTTAAATCCTGTAAGACATTCTCGGAATATGTTAGACAAGCAAGTGAGAAATAAGTCTGTATTAGCAACTTCACTAAAGAATTGGTTATTGTTCTTCCTGAAAGAATGAGAGAATATCTTTCAAAACTTCTTTCGCAGCATTACTGAAAATATGCAGATGTGCATGCAAGCTATAATTGCAACTACAAGAAGTGTCAATCGTTTCACCTGTTTCTCATCTTTTTCGATTTTCTTATTGTTTTCAAATAATCCTCAGACTCCTATGGTAAATAGTTTGTCTCAAATTTGGATAATTTAATCCATATTTTGGCTGCCAATTAGCAAAAATTTTGCTTCGAATTTACAGCAAACTCCATCCAGTGTGGCTTCATCGAAATTTGCTGCTTATCAATGCTTAAACCAGCAATTATAGCTGATGGAACACCTGTTGTGACCCAATCCATTGTTTCAGATTAATGTTTATTATTAATATCGCGATATCTAATGGAAAACATTACTTTAAAAGGTTAAAACAGAAAAGGACTAATAACGCAGCCAACTACCCGTATAAATATGTACGTACAGTACATGCACAACATTCATATACATAAATAGCAGCGAGAAATGTATCGATACGAGTTCACCAATAAAGTCTTAATGCACGTCTAGACCGATATCAATATATTTATTTATATAATAACTACGCGAACAAAACGATTGTCGTGATCTTCCACTGAACTTAAATTGCCGAAGCATGATGCGAAAATATACTTAAGCTTTCGATACTTCTTACATCGCCGTGTAATATACATGATGTCCGTAGTATACACACAAAGGCGAATTCCATATGCTCAATGGCAATCTTCATCCTGCACATTTCCACAAATAACGTCTATTTACGCTGCACTTTATGAGATAAAATATGCATTATAATATTTATTTCCACCTATACGTACGGTATTTATATACTTACTAAACTAAAATTGTAGCTTGTTGGGAACGTTTTAATTTCCAAGTTTGCGTAGGTTAATTAAAACCGATCGAGTCCCAAGTTATACATATCTATAAGATATTATAAATGTAAATTTACCAATAGAAATCCACAGAATTCCTACTCGATAGCGCACAACTATAGCGTACTTTACTATCCGGGACAGCCAGCCAGACAGACAATCTCATTTAATTTGTATGTAAATTTCCTCCACCCGGTATAATTATAAGCTTGTCAAGGTATTAAGAGACAAAGACAATCTCGAACGTGTCTTTCTATATTGTATACATATATATGTATATGCTCGAAGTGCTCGCGCATTAACAATTTAACTAACTCAAGAGATGCATTTATTTACATATATGCTACAGAAAAGAATACATACATGCCTATACACTTGTTTTGTTTTAATTTTTTTTTCCTGTGTGTGTGTGTGTCGTTTATATTATTATTATTCGAGTGGAGATGTATCTTCTGCGGTTCTCATCGAATAATTATCAATCCGAAAAGGTTTTTATGACTGGGTGCCTTTATCTTTTAGGACTTCCAAACGTCCGGTCATCTTAACGATTCGTTTTATGGTATGAAATGACCGTAAAATGAAAATGAAAACGTTCACGGGAGACACCAGCGATTTAGAATTGGGGGGTTATTATCTTATTATATACATACTTATATGTACATATATATAGGGTGAAGGAATAAATATTGGATAAATTGGTGGGGTTGTAATTCGATTACGATTTATGACATAATTCTTCGTTACATTGACTTCTCCCTCCAAGGTAAACGTTTCGAATAACATTAATATTCAGTCGGTGTATTCTTCTTGATTTTTAAACCATTCAACATTTACAAAATCTGTAATGCAAATAATACTTTCCCTAGTTTTCGAATCCAATTGGTAACTATACCTACACATATACAAATACATATACATATATATTGTAATGCGTGTGCGGTATAGTATTCCGACTGACTGCAATATCATAAATTTACTACTGTATATGTATATGGGTAAATGATGTACAATATGCATTATTCATTCGGGATTCTCAGGAGTGAACATTTCAAAAATAAAAATTCGTCACATTAGTATTACATATACGCGTACGAGATTTGAATAAGGCATATCGGTTTTTTTTTCCTTTAGTTCGTTCGTCGGTTTCTTTCACTGCAGCTTTCTCCGTGGGATTACGTGTATTTTTGTTCGAACATGAATATTATTGGCTAATCACATCAATTTTAAAGCAAACCTTTTATACCTCTGTGACAAAGACGATTGTCGAACAATGTTCCAACTTATTGATTCATTGCTTACAAAGTCACACAAAATAGTTTTTATTTTGAGTCAAGGGGATCAGACCATTTTTATCAGCCGAGTTTGGGGTTATTAATCCATTTCATTAAACCTAAAAACTCTATAATTCTATAACTTAACAACCACTATGATCTTGCTTTCTCAATAATTTTGTAATATAATTTTCCGTTCGTAAATGTTTAATTTAAGATATCCATTCTATTAGTCAATTAATTTGAATTAACATTCCACTCATCATTTTTTCATGTATGTACACTAAGAATTCTTTGTTGGACGACCTGCCACTCCTTCACGTAATCCGCAAGGATAGTAAATCAAATAGAGTATCAAAAATACTGGTACAATAGCTTGCAATTCAATGCTCGTCAAAATAATGTCAAACAAGATGCGATTTGAAGATTATTTTTCAAACGCTGTAAGCTGACATTTAGATTTGACGGATGTGACACACTATGCATAGACGTTATTTGACTTAAAAAATTTGTTTGATGTTTCAAATGAAACGTCAAATTAAAATGTCACAAAAGTGAAATTAAATTGTTTTGAAAACTAATTTCATTATTTTATTACAAAACTTTTTTTGTCAGGAATTAACATAACCTCCAAATTGCGCTATTAATTATTATATTAATAACTAACAAATTAAAGGTTTCCTACTTTTTTATTTATTTAAAAACATAATATTTTCGAAATAATTATACGTCTATACGACATCTATGGTTTTAATTCAAATTATTTCCATTCTATACATTTTTTTGAATAAATCATAATTTTATTATTGACAATTGACTTTATTAATTTACTAGTAGGAGATAACTTCTTCCCATTCTACTAGCAGAAATTTCTTCTCGGCCCGAAAACAACAAATTTCTGTCTCCTAATGTTCTATAGGGTTTTCCCTCATTTTTTTGAGTATATATAAACCATGGTTTTCATATGTGTTTGGGGTCACTTCAATCCATTTCAATTTAATAATCTCAAATTATAACTTAATCAATTGTTGATCTCTTCAGCTCGTATGAATGGTTTTTGTTGTCATGATTGGAATTTTTAATAGATCATAAAGAGATGTTACCGATGGCAACATTTGATTCTCCAAAATATCTCTATATTGTAACGCTGTCAATTCCATTAAATATCCCAAATAGTACCAGGTCCTGCGTTTACATCCAATTCAATTATACTGCTACAATAAAGCCGTCCACTTTCTATTTTCAAAGACGGATGAACATATTGTGGTTCAAACCTTTAGTTACGAGGACCAACTGGCGCGTTCATTACTTGCCGTGCTTTGAAACGTCGACTTATTTGCTGAAGATTACCGTTTTCCAAAAATCTACAAATTCTCTTATTATTTTGCAAAATTTATTCTGTCTTGACGATTGCGGCGATTGCTTTTGATTTGGCCACTTGCCCTCAATCTTTTTTTACCGTCGTTACGAACCGTTGAAAGGCGGTAGCTGCAAAAAATGTTTTTAAAATTTTTGACATGGATGCTTTGGCAAAATTTTCAGAGTTAACATGAACGTCTCTTGATTATAGTTTATTATTCATTTTGAACATTTTGGTTCATTTGCAATTGAATTGATAATTATAATTTTCTTTTTAATCATTTTGTATTGGGATTAACACCAAATTCACGCGCTACAGTCCCGAGACTCCATCCGTTTTCCAACATTGTTATTAACTCAAAGAACCAACTTCTATTGACATCATATTGTTCGACACGTATAATAACTACAATAGTTTCCTAATGCTGTATAAAGAACTGAATATTATTGTGGTGTCTGCTTGTTTTTATATACGTCAGTGTCTAATATGACTCATCATTCGAGAAAGTTTTTTTTCGACATTTATCTGGATGACTTGTCTATGAATACTTATCAATAAGCCTGTTTATTTTCATAAATAAAGATTCCAGAAATACAGAATATTTTTTTTTTGCTTACCTTTCTAAGTTATTCGGCAAAGACCAAATAAATAGATGCAATCGGCCTTGTAAATTCATAAATTCAACTACAGCGTTTTTTTGGGGCAGACACTTTCATTCATTGATAAACATCATCATGAATTTCTAAATAAGTAAATACTTATGATTATTTCGATATGTTTTAAATAAATAAAAGTAGTAAACCTTTGATATTGTTATTTATTGTATAATAAACATGCTTTGGTTTAGATCTTACTATTGTTCAACCACGAAAAAGTTCACCGGTAAAGAAAGTAGAAGTAGAAGAAATTACCTCTCAAAACAATTTAATAAGACTACAGTATTATTTTATTCGGAAAAGTGATTGAAACATCAAACAAATTTCTTCCTACTCAAATACGTCAAATAAACAGATGCTTTTTTCACATTTATAAATGCAGCTAAGCGTTTTTGAAATAGACACAGAAATCGCATCTGTGTTTACATATTTTGACCCACCAATGTATGCAATAAGCTGTCTACTATTTCATCTATAGTCAATTAATTTTGAGCAACATGGTCCACAAATCATTTTTTCCTAGTGTACATACATACAATTAATTTATCCATTTATTTATTTATTGTTGGTAAACATTCCATCAATTTATTTAATTTTTTTGGCAAAAGCTCTTGTAAAGACTATTTGATGTACAAAATCCGATCGTGCAACCTTTCTGCGATGTACATCGAGTAACTTTAATGCCGATAGTCCCACTTTTGTTTGATGGAGTTAATGGGGTTGTGAGTTTGAACTGCTCGATTTTTTAGAGTGCAGCTTGAGTCAAAACGCTACAGTTTTGATTAGCTTAGTTATTAGATGAGACAAAACGTTACAATATTAAATAGATTATGTTTTTTTTTAAAGGTTGGAAAGTGGAAAAAAAGTTGAAATATCAACATGTAACAGCTTAAAAAAAGCACTAAAGAAAAGGGTGCTATTTGGAAAAATAAAGTGGGAAGAACGGTTACTAATTCGATCGAATCGATTCATTCCTAATTAGGATTTAAACAGCTTCCTAGCAACCAGCGTTGGCTTTAGAGAGTGTCTATACTGGAAAACAACTTGAACTACGAAAGCCTATTCATAGGGGAAGGTAGTGGGAGATAAAATTAAATGTATCCATTTTACTATTGTCAACTGTTTATATGACAGGAATGTTAGTGGTTATGTGAAATACTTTACCGAACCATTAAACTTTATCCCAATGGAATACACAATTAATGAAAAAGTGCAAATTATGAATCGGTTTTATGAAAGCCACACACTTTCATCAATTGTAGATATTTGGAGAACTACCTTCGAAAACATATTATAAGCAACCAGCAACGTTTTAATAACACCTAAGATAAAGTTTGATGGTTCGGTAAAGTAATTGACATAACCATTGACATTCCTGTCATATAAAAAGTTGACAATAGTAAAATGTATAGATTTAATTTTAACTCCCACTACCCTCTCCTATCAATAGGCTTTCGTAGAATTGTTAGGATGTAGATGGACTAAATCTGGTATAAATAGTGAGAAACTATTATACAGGGCCAGGCAAATGTATGGGAACACCAGAGTTTTTTTGCAAAATTATGGGTTCTATTAAAAAATAACTTTTCAGAAAGTTTTTGTAATATTTTGATTCAAATCTATCACATACTTTGATTTTCTACAAGTTTCACTTGTTTCGAGATACGACATTATCGGTAGTTTTTTTAAATAAATCATCCTGTATATTTTCACATTTTTAAGAATTACAATGATAAACCGTTTGGTTGGTTTGCGACTTGACATATTAAAAGAAACTTTGAATATAAACATCCTTTTGTATTCGTATTTTTATGTTGTTTAAAGTAATAACCTTTAAAGTAATAAAAAATTATTTCCACAGCGTTGAATAGGTCGAAGAGAAGGCTTTTTCCTATGGAGGCATTTGAAACCTAATGTATAACGTCAGTCACTCGAAGACTTGGAAGATCGAATTAGGATGGCCTTTTAAGAGATAGACGTAATTCAGAAGTCATTAAGATCCTTCGATGATAGACTAGGATACTGTCAGGCTATTGAAGGTCATCAGTTTGAACATTTATTATAAATTGTCTTGTTTTCAATATTTTCTTGTTGCTAGTCTTTTCCAATATATTGTAAGATATAAACTGTATATCATTGTAATTCTTGAAAATGTGTTTATCCAAAAATGTTAAAATATACAGGATGATCTATTAAAAAAAACTACCTCTGAAACAAGAGAAAGTTGTAGAAAATCAAAGTATGCGATAGAGTAGAATGAAAATACTACAAAAACTTTCATTAAGGTTATTTTTTAATAGAACCCATAATTTTACCAGAAAATGTAAGGTTGAGTATGATCGTATTTTTGAGGCCTAATTCGGGAATTAATTCTTGATACAAAATCCCCAATTTAATGGAGAAATATGGCAAAGATTTGTGATTATTCCTACTACATAATACAAGTGTCTCCCCTATAGACAACTAAAAACGACGTCATTTAAAAATAGTTGGATATACATAATTCCATTCGTGAAGCCTTCAGATTTTTAAAAGCTGCTGCTTTAATTTAATGCGAGTTTTAATGTTCACTTAACGATTTATGGACTATACAGGGAGATGATTACACCTCACCACGAAATTAAGACCGTCCTTCTTTTCTCTTTATGAGGTTTCCTCGTTTTACCACGATCCAAATTCCATTCATTTATCCCGAGTCTTTAACTTTTCCTATTCATATAAATAAACAGCATAGTGTATGTAGTACAGCAAGGCGTATATAAATATAAAAAAATATATATAACCCTCTATGCAATCGGTTTGACAGGAACGTATATTATATAGTAGAGCGTGAACAAAAAGCACAAATTCGTATGTGATGTGTGTAATTAATGACCGGGCATAAGAAGCGACGCTAGCTAGCCTAGCTAGGCTACCGTTGTTATACGCATATACATATATTTCAATTCCATTAGTTCGACCGCATTAAATTAATGAAAAGTGAAATAAAATTAATTTCCCGCCGAAATATATGTATTTGTTTTAGTAGAGCGACGGGGTAGCGTTGGTTTAATTGATGGTTACACCCCGATTCTCTCCCGTTCTCTTTTTTTTATTTGTATTTTCGTTTACGTTGTATAGTGTCGCGTTCGCGTTCATTTTCATTTAAATGTTATGATATGAAGTGTTTAAGAGTGCTCCCACCGTACTATGTACGCATATACGCACAGGCACACACAAACACACACAGAGCACAAGTTAATGCGTTCCCGCAATATTTACGGCCTATACCTTTGCGTATGACGTGAAAAACGACGCTCGTAATCGGGCGCCACCTAGCACCCACCAAATTAGTTAATAATGATGTAAAAGTATTCGTTTTTTGTCACTTTATTACGTCCACTAATTTCTCAACATTGAGCTGTATATAATGCAGGTTTAGTACATATACATACATATGTATAATTAACAGATGAAGGTTTATACGCACACATACAAACACGTACTAATGTAGATGATGTTTGTGGTAAAGTAATTGTTTTCATTAAGTTTATTACCGGCAATGTTAATTAGATATATTGTCATTTATGTATACAGAATTAATAAAAAGGGACCCGTATACTGGTAATAGAGTTTGTAAACTAAACACACCTCTTTACGTTCAGTCTGTGTGCGTTTGTTAATGTGTTAATTTTGGGAACGGAAATTCGTTCCTGATGAAAGTGCTTGAACAAATTTTATACGGATCAGAAATAGAGATGACAACCTCTATAACTAAAAATTTCCCTAAATGAATACCGTAAAGATACGCGAAATTCTAGGGACGACATTAACGACAAACTTATGCAAACGATTCAATTAAACCCCCTGATTATCAAAAAATCCTTCACTTAATGATGTTGGGATATTTCATCTATAGAAGTCGAATAAAATGTAGAAATATTTTCGGCTATTAGGACGTGGAAGGAGTATCAAATCCAATTATGAAAATAGGTAGTAGTAGTAGTAGTAGTAGACACCGTTAATGTTGTATATGTATATGTATATGTATGTGTGTGGTGGATGATATCGAAGACGTAGAACGACCCGAAAATATAAATCGCTATTCGAGAATGGCATTAATTAAATGAGGAAGATTTATGCTTTGTCAAAAATAACCCGCGCACAATCCACCCGATAACATCGACGTAATAAAATGCAAACATATTTAGAACTCGACTCCGACGAACGGCCGATCCGTTAACGGAGATAACACAGAGTCGACCACCGAGCCTTTATTCTATATATTACATTACGTGCATATACACGCCATTATTTTCGTACGTACTGTATATATTACGGGTATATTAGGGTATTGTCGAGTGGAAATCTTTTCTACATACATATACACAGCTGATGGAACAATGTTTTTCAAAAGTCAAAGTTTGACAACTGTCATAGTTAAGTCAATTTATTTAAAAGTTATTTTAGATTTTTGTAGATTAATAAATGAACAGTGGGTTCATGTGATTTTTTTTTAATGTGTGGTGGGTGCTTAGTTGCAGTGACTCCGTAAGCTGTATTACTTGTCTGGCTATCACTGCAACTCTTGCGGTGCAGTTTTAGTGTGTCTAAGTTGTGTTTAAATGGCTTTGTGACAGCATCATATCGCCTTTTATGATGCCGCGCTGTTAATCACTTTGCTCTCAACAGCGAATGGCAAGTCGATCCGGGATTAAACTCTCTGAAAAAATGTCACCGTCCCTCCAGAGAATTGAACCCCGGCACCTATCGTCCTCTCACAACGATAATCAGCCGCCTAACCACTGCGGTCATCGACCCGCAACATGTTTCGAAACGGGTAAAGTATTTCTCTCTAAAGATGTCAAAATTTGACTTTCGAAAAACATTACTGTTCTACGGTGTTTCCGACTTAATACTGAAACCATAGGCTGCTCTAAACGAAAATATAGAGGATAGAGCATGTCCGAGAAAGAATTGAAATCAAATTATCTACAAAAAGAGGTAGCTTTTCTCCTACTTCTCGCTTTGTAAAGTGGTTCTAGATTTATCATATAAATGATCAATCATAACTGTCACATTGACAGATAATCATATTTGTATAATACCAACCTCCAAAACTAAAAAAGGGGTGAGTTCATGATATGTAAATTTAGTCAAAAAATTGCGTTAAATGTCAAAATGATTGAAATAACTTCAGAATTACGTCTCAAACAGCAAGTTGAAGGAGCATTATTGTATACGGTTTGATATCGGTTGACCGTTTGCATGTTGTATGCATTTGTTCGTAAGATATTTGCATTCGTTTCTAACTAGTTATTAACGGTCGATTATTGGGTAAAATATAGGAGGTACCGGAGAAAGTTAAATACAAAAGTTTTAGGGTTTTTAAATGCTTATTAGTTAATAATAATTTTGAGTACACAAGATCAATGGTAAAATCGTGGCACGTATTATTAGTTAATTCAATTCTTTCTTCAATTTTTAGTAAAAATTGTAATACATAATATAATGCACCTAAATCTAACCGTTTTCGAGATATCGATTTTTGAAAATATTACTTAAATAAAAGCTAGTTTGTATTTGAATAAAAAAAAACAGTTATTAATAAAACAAATATGTAATGTAATTGTATTTAATTTAAAATTGAAGAAAGAATTAAAATCTCCAATACAGTAAAACTTCAATTAACCGTCAATTTCTCTTATCCGTCGCTGTCAAAAAAAATTATAACTGTACGGCAACGACGTGATGATGGAAGTGACTAATCATCGGAGGGTGGGGGAAGGATGGACCTTGATTTCAAACAAAAACTAAATTTAAAAATATCTGAATTGAACGTCATTAGCGAATGAGTTTACAATTGTGATGAAACCGGGTTCAATTGGAAAGCTTTGCCACAAAAAACATTGGCATAATTTTCGGCATGAGCAGCCCCAGGTTTTAAGATCCAAATGGATCGGATCACCGTCGATGATCTGCGCAAATGCCATCGACAATCATAAAGCTACATGTTTTCACAAATTTAAATATGAACGCATTGCCTGTGAACTATTATGGACAAAAAAATGCTTGCATGGACCAAACGATTTTCTTTGTGAATGGTTCTACAACGTATTCGTCCTTAAGTTAGAGCTGATATGGCCGAAAAGCAGTTCCCGCAGGAAGCACTGCTATTAGTGGACAATGGCCCGACACACCTCACTTGTGAACTCCAACTAATGGACCAGGGCATAATTGAAAATATGAAGCGACGTTACAGAAAAGCTTTTATCGAAGGCTTGCTTTCATCTGATGATGCCATGAGTATTAAAGAATAATCTAAAGAATGGGTGGAATGCACTCTTACTTGAACGTATTGATGAAACTGAAGGAAGTAGGACTATTAGTGTCAACGAAATTGTGCTACTGTGCAACAATGCAAGACTAATTATGAAAACATTACGCAAGAAGAAATAACAGGGCTGGTGGCTTAGTGGCTTGCACACTTGACTAGCAGTCCGGAATGCTTCCTTTCTGAGTTTGGTTTTCTGTAGTTTTCCAAATTCCACGGCAAATGCGGAAAGGTAACATCTTAAGTCGGTCTACAGCCGCAGGCGTAATAATAACTCATGGCCAGCTGATGCCCCCTGTAATTGGCGCAAGCTGTTGGGGGATGCTAAGGCATGGATTATTATTATGATTATTATTATAACAGAGTTGGAATGTGACAAAATGGATGGAGATTTTCAAATTTTGAGCGATGATGAAACTGTTTCTGGTATGACTACCAATGAAGAAGAAGAAATTGATGATGATGAAGGTTTAACAATGTGTCCCTCAACAAATATGACGGCTACACGTGTCTTGAAATGATACGCAGTATAAGGCAGAAATTATACAGGATGATTCATTTTAAATCCTCACCATGGGTATCTCACCCATTATTGGCGGATAAAGAGGAAGATTTCAATTTGGCAAAGAAGGATGGTGAGATTTTTTCAAAATTTTTCCCATATTTTCGAATTAAAAAGCAATAGAAACATGGGTCATCAGAAACATGATTTGAAAAGCATTTAAATATGTATGGGATTATTTTTACCAACTCCTAGTCTGCTCATTAAACCAAGCATTAAAAGAAAATTGAATGAACTATAAAGCGAGCAAAATAAACAACAGCTTTTTATCCATTTCGGTAGCAACTAGAGAGTGGTTTCATTTTAACAACTTGCATTTTTACAGAACTGCACAAAATTTGACCTTCAGTTTTAACTATCCAAGTTAATTGCTAATCATCATGCTATCATCGTGGATAAATGTGTATCATTAAACTATGTTTTAGCAAACCTACATATAGAGAGAGGTAAGTATTCATTACAAACGCAAAAACAGGGCAACTAGAGAACAATTAATTTCTGTAGTTCACGTCTTGCACACCATCAATTCGAATCGGTTTTTCCGACGAACGAACCACCCCTTTCGCTATAACGGCGATGAATTATCGAAACCGTTGGATGAAATACGGTTTTCGCCTAGATCTTTCGACTGGAATCGCCGACCCTTATTGGCCGCCTTTGTATCTGTTCGGCACGGCAGAAACCCATTAGCAACGATCCGGCTAATTCGGCCATCAAAAACAACACAAATTTCTAGAATTTATATTTCGCCTTCGTGTATGCTCATGCCACTCTCTCTCCTTCCAATAACTAACTTTAACAAATCGTTCTCGTCCCGATTTATTAATCGAAAATGTTTTCTTTTTTTTTCACAGAAATTTTTTTTACCTAAAATGGCTAAATTAAATTTAAATCTTATAAATTGGATGTATTATATTAATTTTATCGTTGGATTTAGATTTAATGGGGAGCCCCGGCTTGTGTACACTCTTTCTGCTCATCTCATCAATCTTTAACGTTTAACATTTTAGTTCTTTAGTTTTTTTTTATTTTGGTCGGATCTCGTTCCAGGAATGAATCGATCTCATTAATATAAAAATATATATTAATAATGGGTGAAACGATGAATTCTTTTATCGTTCGGACAGCGCAGAAGAGCAACGGAATATCGCTTTAGAACTTCTTGTCTCGCTCATCGCAGTTCGACACTTCTGTTCCTATTTTTTTTTTTAATCTTTTTCTAGTCGTCCGTTGAGGCCGTCGTGAATTCGAGGAAATTTCATCAATGGTTTTCACTAAAATCAGAAATAACAGGGAGAGAGATCTCCGATGGAAACGCGATTGGATACAGGTTCAGGTGTGAGGGACAGGCATGAAATTTCGATGTCAGTGTACCTACTAGCTTAACGCGTACATTATCAATGATGGTGTGAATACGAGACAAATATTTGTTATTGTCTGATTTATATGTGTTCGTGCGTCTGTGTGTATTGATGGGTATTAACGGGGTAAATAAGGTGAATTGTGAAATTAATTTGTCAATTTCGGATCACCGAAGAAGGCGAAGGAAATTTTTCTGTTATTCATTTTCGAATGTAAACGTGAGACGATGAGTGCCACTAATAGCAACACGGGATCATTTTTCGCGTTAAATTGCGCGTAGTAAGTCATAGTCTGCTGTCCATCGCTACATTAATCGTAAACTTAATAACGCGACGTAATTTGCGTGGCAACGTCGGAGATATTTATCGCGTTATCAGATTGGGAGACTGTCTCATTTCTCACGTCATTTACGTTAAGCCTCGCATGTCAACACAGTGCTAACTTTAGCTTTCATAGAAAGTAGCTTTTTACTATTATAATATACAGGTCTTTTCCGAAATATGCATCTACCATTAATGTTTTTTTTTTGAGTGTAATAGATGTTTAATTAAAGCTTAAAAGTTAATAATTAGGTGAAATATTCTAGGGAGAAACGTCAATATTTAGAAATGTAACCGAAAATGACGTTTGGCGTTTTCTTTTACCGCCCTAGGGATGTAAAAAAATTACTTTCTGTCCGATATTTAGAGATATAATGAGTCAACAATTGATTATACGACTTTTTCTAATTTTACAGGTCCAGCCAAAATGTGCATACCTATACACTGTCGTTCAAAATTATAGACATGTACTTAACAGCAATGATTTTTTATTTCGGGTAAAATTGCATTTTGTCGTTTCTAAATTGGAGTTTCATTAATTATCTTGACCAACGATTGGTCGCAATCATCAAATTAATTGTAAAAAAGATTGTATTAATATGATATAGTATTCTTGATAAATAATATACATATACTAGTATATAGGTATAAATCTTGAAGAAATGTCCTTTCTAATAGACTTATAAACGTCTAAAACGTCTTCCACCACGAAACACGTGTTCAGCAGACTTACACACACTATAATCATGTTAATACTTTATTCATTAAAACGAGACAAGTTCGGAAGGAGGAAAAAAAAATGAGCGTTTATAGCGGTAGTCGATGATAAAATGACAGTGAATATAATAATTTACACATCAATATACATGCTCATAAGTATCCTGTCATTTCGTTGTATATGCATAAAATTCTATTCCATCCATCCATCTATACAATCCGAACGAGTCGAATGGGAGTGTGGTAAATGAATAAGTTGACTGCACTCGATCCATCCGACAGGCAGACCGGAATTATATTAAAGTGTTTACGACCCATGTTTCGTTCTCTATGAATTTATGTGCGTCATTTCGACTGTATTCTGTAAATATTATGATAGGACGTGAGTGATTCCTTTGTCCGTTAGCGTTACGACGACAACACAACAACACTTATGTATATAAGAGAATTGTAAAATATGTATTTAACGTTCTATAGACTAGAATCGCTGCTACTGTCTATTATATATCCCCGGGCTCTTTTCTCTCTTTCTGCGTGTCCATGTATGTATGTTTCTAGTATACATATAGGTAATAGGAATTCGCTCGATTTGTTCGGCATATGGCCCGTTTCATATTTTATTGGGACACCCATTGATTGCACTTAATGCGATGTTAAATTAATTTAATATTGTATTATGGTGGTAGACGGTGAACGAGCTGCAACTGTCGTTTTGGGTCGACTGGATGTCATCAAATAAATCGATCACTTAGTCCCACACATGAAAAAAGAAAAAACCCTAAAACTGCAACAACTGTCGTGTCGTCTGCTAGCTTAAAAGCTGGAATTATATTAAAAAAAAAAGAAAATTCTTACTGATTTAACAAAGTGACAGGTCTTGTACTATTTCTTTAGAATACAATAGTTATGTAGATATATTTTCTCGATTCGAACCAAATCGAACAATGGATATGAATTATATGGCGGACGCATTTAATTACGCTTTACATACATATATCATACGTTATATACATATGTATATATGTACACGTGCAAGAAAATAATTTATTCTGAGAAATATAATTGCCATCAGTCGCGCTCCAACTTATGTAATTTCGTCGATTGCAGGAACGGATATAATTAATCAAAATCCTTCATCGGGGAACTTGCAGATCTATATAAATCAACGACACAGTGCTACCTGTATAATTTATATAATTGTCTTTCTTTTCTATAATTGACAAGGTTGTTTATATGCACGTCTGCAATATTTGACGTAAATCTGAAAGCGACGAAAAGATATTATTTCCATAAATAACTATCGATTATATTTATGCGGGTTTTTTTTATACATTCAACTGTTCATCTAGGAACAACATCAATTTTTGTGTACTGTATACGGTTAGGTTAAAGGCACTATTTATGACCATGTCCTACGTGCATTTAAAAAAGCGAAAAAAATGTTATTGAACAATTTGTGCTTGTGTCATTTTTCCTGTATATGTAGTCCATGTCTTTGCAGACATTTTCTGTTATTGATATCCGTTTTGGCATTTTTTTTTTAATGTGTGGTGGGTGCTTAGTTGCAGTGACTCCGTAAGCTGTTTTACTTGTCTGGCTATCACTGCAACTCTTGCGGTGTAGTTTAGTGTGTGTAAGTTGTGTTTAAATGGCTTTGTGACAGCATCATATCGCCTTTTATGATGCCGCGCTGTTAATCACTTTGCTCCCAACAGCGAATGGCAAGTCGATCCGGGATTAAACTCTCTGAAAACATGTCACCGTCCCTCCAGAGAATTGAACCCTGGCACCTATCGTCCTCTCACAACAATAGTCAGCCGCCTAACCACTGCAGCCATCGACCCGTTATCCAGTGGTTATCCAGTTTTTCGCAGAAAATTGCTAGTTTGCCTGCTCGAGCGGTGGACAGCCTTTATGAACCCACTTCACAGACTCTTGATTCGTAGTCGAGTCTCACAAGGTTTCATCTCCGCGCTTGCTACAACGTAGTATACCAAACTTCAAAATTGACAACAGTAGGAAAGAAACTACTAGAGGTATAGGAAAAGAACAAAATCCCATTTGTAAAAGAAATCCAATAAAAACCTTCATTTCAGCAGTGTCAACGTCTTTCCAACGTGATAACCTTTTAGATTTTGTTAGACATGCAGATTTTACAATTTCTTGTGCAGCATACAAATTCCTTTGTTCTACCAGTAATGCAAGAAAATCGTTGGAAAAAATAATAATAAATTTGCCGTATCAAAATTCAAACCAATATTTTCTTGAAAAATAAATATTTCAGGATTTTATTGATTTTGTGTCCACAAATTATCATTGAGACTTGATGTGGTTGCATGAGGAGCACCTACATCGCATTCTTGTTCAAAAATTGTATCATCTTCGGACTCTGAGACGACTTCATTATCACTGCACTCACTTCAATCATCAGAAGGTACATAATCGCTACTGCTCCAACAAAAAATTCGTCAAATTCTGACTCACTTAGATTAGAAAAAATTTTCAAGTTCAGCTTCAGTAAGTGGTCTTTTCCTTTCCATATTTTAGTATTTATTATTTTATTGTAAACAAATAGACAAAAAAATATTTAAAATCGACGAAAATGTAATATTTTCGATTCAAGATCTTACATTACTCTCTTAGTGCTTGTTTAGCTGTACCGACAAGTCGAAGCATATCTGTACGAATCAAGTTGTGGTGGGCTTCTGCGAAAAGCTTTGTTTAACAAAAGCCGCCTAACAGATAATTCATAACCCTTTTTTTTTAAAAAAACATCCTGTAAACTTTTTAATAATTGCTACGAATCATAATCAATATGTTTTATCATGATTAAATTTGGTTTCTCGGACCCGAATGCGAAAAGTGCCGACTTCTTCGTTACCTCTGATTCCAGTATGTCCTGGTACCTAGCATAATGCAACTATATTTTGTTTTGCCTAGGCTGTTTAGCCTGAAAAGGCACTCCCAAACTAATTTCGTCTCTATAACTTATATAAAATAAGATTGTCCAAAGGAACCATCCAAACTTTTCATACTGACATCTGACAACCATAATATTGCCCCAATATCGAGAGATTGTGTTTGTTTGTATCAACGCCAGATACTATAATCACTTAACTCATATTTGAAAGCATCTGGTTATAATAGACAAAAAAAAGTACCTAAGTAACTAGTAAAAAGTGGATGAAGACAAAGAAAAGAAGGAAAATATGGGTTAACATTTCTTAATTTATGTCAAATTGTAATACAATATTAATTTAAATACAGATGTAAAATAAATAAATTAAATAGGTACCTAATTGTGTCAGGTTAGAACAGCTGCTCCATTACAAATTAGATTCCGTTTATGTTAAGAGGTGGGTATCAAACTGACGATATTAATTTTAAATAATTTCAAACGTCACAACAGGCTAATTGGAGGAATGTTACTGGAAATATTAACCACACCGGTAATAATAGTATATTACTAGCACTACTGGACATGTTTTAATTCGGAAGCGTTCGAATTAATGGTATAACGAGATGTTTAGACACGTTTACGTTTTTTCTCTCTACAGGGGATTCCCCTACACACACACGCAAAAAGGTGTAAAAAAATGTTTCTGTGTATCTAAATATTAAAGAACATTTATAGAACGTGCAGCGTTTATAACGTATTTTCTAATATAATGATGACGAATAGAATTGCAAGCACGTGGAACACACAAGTTTACATTTTATGTCTAATTTAAATATAAGTAACATGTGCATCGTGATCTTAGATAGTTTTATCGTCTGGAAGGTATTTTGCGGTCGGATCTTCTTCGCGGCAATAATCATCATAGCACGCGCTTTGAATCTTGCCTCGAGTAACAATTTCATTTTCGGACATCTGCTCGTCCGGAAATTGTGATCATAATTTTTCTGGTAGAACGATTTATGATATTCATTTATGTATGTACACTATTGTTAAAAAGTTTAGGAACAGTAAAGAGAGATTTGACATTTCTGTCAATAATATTATAGTAAGTTTCCCACACAAAAAAAAAGAAACAATTTAATCATGAAATCTTAGCTATTGATTATACAACGAGTGCGGAGAAGGATTGAATCGACGGATATACTGAGATGTGCCAATAACATCGGCAATCAGTAGCGAGACTTGACCCTCGAGTAGAAGAGACTTTGAAGAATATCCGACCATGGACTTAAGTACGTATACACACATCTGCTAAGGAAGCATCGAGCTACATTGAATGACACTAATAACACAAAAATGGCCGGTACTTAAATAACGAGAGAAGAGATCTTCCTCTCTTCGCTATGTGTGTGTATATTCAGCGTTTATCATTCGTAAATCTGACTGCACATAACTTACCCAACAAACCGGCGTATTTACAACAGTTCATCTATCTGCACACGCAGGCAGTTATTCGTATAAATACAGTTCAAATGGCATACATCGCTTAAGGCGGTGACACTAAGGATCCCTTCATTGTACATACATACCTAGCAGCACGTTTGTCAACCGTTTAAAGAGACGCATCTTCACGATTTACCTGCCACGTCTCTTAAGCATGTTGGGAAAATTAAAGAATTGCCCCTTTTCAATTTAGAATGCTACGTAGGTACCTACGCTTTATTGGTTTCATTCAATACAGATACCAGATAGAAGAGTAGACTTTCCGACAGTAGTGTATATTCGTAAATCCGAAAGTTATTCCAGGATGGCGGTGGAACGAATACGACAAGGAAATAAAAATGTTTTATACCACCGGCCTAAAACAAGGAGCCGTGGAAGGCGTAATCGAAAAATACGCATATACGTATATATTTCATCGATATCCCCCCGTATAAGTATGCGAAATTCCTCCAGTCAAAAAAAAAAAAACTTTTATGCGTGCACACACATGGGGAAACAGTCGAACGACGAATGAAACAAAAGACATAAATATTTGAAAAGTCAGTAAACACAGCCCGTCTCGGTTTATACGCGAATAGCATCTACATATGACGGTACGATGCGGATATGGATATGGACGGGTTCGATTTCATTTTATTAATTTAATCTCTTCCCTAAAGGAGCTCTTCTTCTATCTATCTCGTAAACGTTACGAGTTTTAATCAGAAAACTTCTGAATAAACATATTATATTTATGTGTTCTCATAATTGTGCACACCATTGAACAATCTTCCTCTCTAATATTATAGGGAATTCCACTCACTACTCACTACTCTCTACGAATAACAATGATCGATGCAATTCGAAGTTGTAATATCGAATTTTGTGCTTTTCGCTTTACACGAGTAATAAATTTAAAATTAACATCAATCTATTATTCAACCTGACGTCGAAACGGACGAAAGAGAGAGAGAGAGAGAAAAAAATACAAATGATTTAATAGGGAAGCATTAGTTCTATAAATCAAAAATGCAGTCACGAATCATTTGCGAGTCTAATGTGCCGGGGAGGAGACGATTTTGAAATTCAAATGTCCGTCGAACGTCGAAAGAAGTTACAAACTACGATCGAGACGGTGCTCGGTGGTGTCTGGCTTCGGGAAACTTACCGGTCGCTCTTCTTCTGTGAGAGATTTAATGAAATCGAACGTCGCATCACCAGACAACATTACTAACTCCAAGACGATGTTATGCGGAAGGATGGGTAATAGTAGAAGGGCTAAGTCACTATCACGCCACTTTGAGTTTTGACCACGCAAAGAATTTTTACTTTCGCTAATTACTTTTCACATACCTTAATTATTGATGTAATAATTTGGTGTGGAATGTAGTTTTCTACATATTCTTATTGGAAAAAAAACAAGTTTCGACCGGCAACATGTGTGTTTGGGTAGCAACGTATGAGTTATAAATTTGTAATTTTGAAAATATACATTTTTCAATGTTACAATACATAAGTAATTACTGATGTAATATTTCGAGAACTCAATACATGAAATCTTTTAATTAATATATATTAGTTGTACGTCACAAATAAAAAGATATATAATCGAATACTCATAACGTTTACTTTTCTTAATATATTTTTTATTATTTTTAATATTTTGTGTTTTATATTAGTATTCATCAATTCTTTCCAACGTTCAACTAATATATATTAATTAAAAGTGACTCTGTTATCGATGACCCAACTCATAAAAAATTGACCTGCTACAATGGTATTTGCTCTAAATTCTATGCCCTAGTGAAAGAACACAAACAGGGTTTCCATGTTAGACCGATAGTTTCCTTTATAGGTTCTCCAACATATAAATCTATCATCATTTGTAACAAAAGTTCTTGCACTGGCGTTTACCAACAGAACCACCTTCAATATTCCCGACTCATTTGCTTTTTCAGAACAAATAAGGAAAAATTTCCAAAATTGTACCCATTCATAAAAAGGGCAAAGAAAACGACATATCAAATTACCGCCCTATCTCACTTTTACCATCTTTTTCAAAAGTTTATGAAAAGATATTAAATAAACGATTACTTAGTCATCTCTTAAAACATGATATAATTCCTCTGCATCAATTCGGTTTTCTTCCTGGTAAGAACACTGAGATGGCTGTCTATACCTTCCTAAACAAGTTAATTGGTTGTATTGACGAGGGTGACAAAGTGGTAGGTCTTTTTTATGACATCAGTAAGGCGTTTGACACTATTAGCCATCAAATTTTATTAAATAAATTAGAATCCGTCGGTGTTAGAGGAATAGCGCTCGAATATATAAAATCCTTCTTAAGTGGTAGACGTCAGTATGTAAGTATTAGAATTGTTGAGCAAGGTATAGAGAGAGACTACATTGATTACCAGAGGTATTCCGCAGGGTTCTATACTGGGTCCTACGCTGTTCTTGATATACGCGGCTGATATGCCTGATATACATATGTATGTACTCGAAATGTGTTTTCTTTACCAATATGCAGATGACACGTCCTGTATGATAAGAAGTGACGATTTTAGCAGTATATCGCCACTGGGGAACACCGTCAATAAAACTATTCATAATTGGTATACAAAAAACAATTTAGAATTAAATATAAATAAATCCGCCGCAGTATGCTTCAACAACAAAACAAATTCAAGCATTTATTTTAACCTAAATGGTAAATCGGTACCCAATGTTAGTAAGTTTAAGTTCTTAGGTGTAACATTGGACGTCGATCTGTCTTGGGATGGACACATTGAGGATCTAGTAAAAAAACTAAACTGGGGCTCTTCAAAAAATTTTATTCGCGTATTTAGGACACAAAAGAAAATTATAAGATGCTTATTGCACAGACCAGCTAATACGCCATGTCGTCCCCTATTTAAAGAGCTAGGTAGGCATTTTGGCGCATCAAAATTTAGTTAAACTGCATAAAAATAATACTTATTATAAAATGATGGTTACCAGAGGGGCGAATAATCTGTGTATACCACGTCACAAAACAGCCCTATTCGAAAGAGCACCGGAATATCGAGCAATAAAAGTTAAATAAATTACCGAACCAATCTACTTTTAATCAATACAAAAACGCCCTAGAGGAGTTCTTACTTGAGAAATGTTTCTACTCGTATGAGGAGTTCTTCGATGTCTCCCTATAATGTTGTGTTGAAAATTAGCTTTCTTGACTTGTGTTGCGTGTTTGCAGCTAATTTGATTATTATAGTTATAGTGGTTATTGTTTTTTCTAGACATACATATTTATTGTCCGTTAGTTTGTAAGATATGTTAGAGATCACACTGATTACTATTATATACACCCTCTCCCTTCTATAACTATGTAGTCGTATCATTGGACGTTGTATCTTTATTTATGAACATTTTCACACAACTTGTGATTGACATTCTTGATCATGTTACATCCATACCGATATCACCAAGACTTCTTTTCTTGAAATAATTCATTTGCTTTTCGATTATTGTGTCTTCAACTTCAATAACAAATTCTTTAAACAGAGATTTGGCACCTCTCCCTTCCCCCATTAACTCCTATCTTTGCTTGTATTGTTATGGATGAATTACTCCTAACTTGTATTCCTAAACTTCAATTTCAACTACCCTTTATATACAAATATGTCGATGACATTATTACATCCGTACCATCCTCCGATATTGATACCACTCTCGAAGTCTTCAACAATTTCAACAACCACTTGAAATTTACGACAGAGTGTGAAAAGAATGGTGATTAGACAATCCAACCAACAATGGTTCTAGACTGGTACACGAAACCCACGTTCTCAGGCCGATATATGAATTACTTCTCGAATTATCCTGTTAATATGAAAATCAACATCGATAAGAGCTATGAAAAGTTCTTTTAAAGAGAAGAATTTACATTTTTTAACATTTGTTTCAACAACGGCTACCCAAGACCCTTTTGAAACGTATACTTTTTCAAATACCCGTTACCGGAATGGATATTAATCGTACGGAGTTTGGTCCAGATTATTTATTCCAGATTTTCATTTATTGATGGACGAACTTAAAAGATTTGTAAAGTCTTCTCAGAATTACCGATCACAATAGCATCGTAAGGTATCAAGACCATCAACAATCTTTTTTGTAAAATTAAAGCTTATACCCCGACGTTGTTGAGGTCAAATGTGGTACGTCGGCCAGACGTCACCGTATCTGTCGAACAGAGTTAGACAACACTACCTGGATTGTGTACATAAATCAAATAAGACAGCACTTCCAGAACACAGTACTTCTAACAATCATAATTTCAACTTCGACTAAATAAAGATTTTAGGTAACCAAAAAGATTATTTCTAGAAATGTACTATATAAAGAAAACAGATAACTGTGCCAATTTTAAGACTGACGTTAACAACCTAAATAATGTGTATATCTATATATTGCATTTGGATTCAGCAAAGACTTCAAATACAAGTAACAATGTTGCGTTAGACTTAACTTGATTGTACAAAACTTTTAGCCAACACTGTATGTCCTTTTAGTGATTTCTAGTGATATTTTGATGTTCTTGGTATTGTGCTTAAATTTTAGAGATATTTTCCTTTGTAATTTTAGCGCTAAATTTTGTTAAAAATTAATGTTAACCTATAAGTTTCGTTGATTGAGTTAATGATTTAATAAACTATATACAAGGTGTTAAAAAAAGGTTGTCGGATATTTTACCCAATTATAGTACTGGTGGAAATAAACAAAAAAGTCTTAGTCAACATGGGTCCGCAATTCAACTGTTTTTGATATATAGTCGATTGCATATTGTTATTTAAGATAAAACTAAAGAAATTGTTCTACATGTCCACCGATTATTTCTAAGCACGCTTCACACCTTCTTATGAAAGATCGACGCACTCTTCCTCCGAATTTCCTCGCAACAATTTACGATTCGTTGCCTGAGTTCTTCCAGGTTTTAGATGCCCCCAAACATAGAAGTCTAGAGGTGTCAGGTCAGGGGACCTAGGAGGCCATGCAGTTGGTCCACCCCGTCCTATCCATCTCTCGTTGTAAAAAATATGTCAAAAACAATTGAATTGCGGACCTATGTTGACTAAAACTTTTGTGTTTATTTCCACCAGTACTATAATTGGGTAAAATATCCGACAACCTTTTTTAACACCCGGTATAGTGTTGATTTGACTAATAATAAGATGTGTAATCGAGTTTGTAACTCTATATTTTGCCTACATCCATCCACATGTACATAAGTCGCTAGTATACACATAGTACATAATTTTGTAATTTAGAAAATTAGTATGTCAAGGTATGACTACCTATGGAAAGAACGAGACAAAAATGGACTTCTGCTCTCTCCAATGAGAATTTTCTGTCGAGCAGTGACGACAATTATTGTGCCTGTTGATTCGTCTTTCAAAATAATGGTATCGTTGTTATTGTATCACCTTTAAGTCGACATGAATAATAAATTGACGTATTTTTTTTTCGATAATAAAATCTGATAAGTTTTTAATTTAGCAATTTTAAACGACACAGTCTGTCTGTAATTATACCGTTTCGTGCGAATATGAAAATGTCCTTTTTTTGATTTTATAATTTAATATCATTTATTCATTATCTCCCTTAATTTATCATTCAGGTTCTATATTAAACGAATATAATTTATACATGCGTAACATTATATTCTCCCTTGATAATAGCGAACAAATTCCCTCTTTCCCCCTCACCTTCACCTGTTATAAAATCCTTGTTGGTTTTTCGTGTAATTAAGGAATATTAAAACGACCCCTTCTGCGCTCGTTTATACGGGATATAACTTCGCTAATCAAAATTATGAACGTTACATCGCCACTTTCCATACAATATTCACAACAAGATTTTCGCGCCAGCACTTTGCATTTTAATACGCGACTAGGGGGAGTTTGTAAATTATGAAATCACCACCGCTAACCCAGGTATATATATTACGTAGATTATAATATAATACGTATTTTTAAATAAATAATACATGCAGGTATGATAGAATCAGCTTTTAAATTTTAATACACACGACCCGGGTATAATCTGTTTGTATTAAAAATGTATCAGGTAGGTGGTCCCGTACGGCCCATACATCATTCTCGTATTTACAATGTTACGCTTATAAATATTTAATCGGGGAATGGGCATCGCATTTAATATATATACATATATTGTATTGTAGGATATGCATATAACGTGCGCGATAATTAACGATGAATTCGGGAATTACCTAAACCTAATGCTGAACACGCGTTGATTAAATTGGCACGACAACCCGCCGAACCTCTATTTTATCCGTTATATGCGCAGGTATATATTTTAATATAATGTAATGATTTTTATCATGGAATGGAGATCTCTACGTTATTATTTATCTTTTGTGCGAGCTTCCACAGAATTGACATATCTGTTCCCGATCGCGTGTTCTGCCACCTCGTGTATTTTCTCTCCCTTGATGTGTGACAAAAACAAACTATGTACATATAGCGTGACACGTTACATTTTATTAATATCTATACCACGTATTATGCGCCTGATATTGCATAATAGATGGTTTTTTTAAAGTAAATTTAATACAATATACAGAACTGATATGGAAAGCTCATACCAAGTATAGAAGGATATGATAAAATAAAATAACACATAATATCATGGAGTATGTGTGGCGTTTCGTAAGCGATGGGTGGAAAGCTGCAATGAAGCTATTGGAACATTGAAGATCCTGCTGCGATCACTCTATAACATTCGAGTGACTATGAGTAATACAATGGAAGTACTATGACTGTAAAGAAGAAATAATATGGTCTGACACGTTATCTGTTTGGCACCGTTAACAAATGCTGTATTGTCGCTTTTTACGATGTCAAGCTGGAAATTGTCAAAGTGACAATATCTTTTGAGTGATTGAATGCTCGCTAAGAATCGGCTCTTACACTCATACTATTTTTTTTTTCTAAATAAAGACAGCTTCTTGTTGACTTAGACATCTTTTTTATCTCATTAAAATAAATTTATTTATGTTACTTACTTTGGATAATAATTCAAATAACGAAAAAAACGTGCTACTTTGATGATGTTGATAGTGTCTCTTTGACTAGGGCGTTTCTGGTGTTCTTTAAAACGGGGTGGGGTGTGAGGGATACGAGGGGATGTACGTCATAAGCAGAAGCAAATTTAAGAAATTGTACAACAGGATGTAAAAAGAAAGAAATGAAATGAGAGAGGGGGATGTGGCTAATTGTTGCCGCCAGCTTAATTTTCACTGAAGAAATAACAAAGATGATGCGTCGGTATTTAATCGTAAAAAATAAATTTTCGATAATACTGAACATTTGAACCGCCGAAGACTCAACACATCTTGCAGATTATTTCAAGCAAACGTAATCTGTTAACACCAATAGATTATTAGCGTGCGTGGACACACATTTCCCCAATCATGTCTCGAAAGTATTTGATTGATAAAGAACTTGAAGCAACATTGCATCATAACACTAACTTTGACATAAACTATGTGGCAGCCTCATACTCGTTACCAGATTGTGATGCATTGAGCCTACTCAAGAAGAGATCTTGAACGAGTTGGAAAATGCGGAGTTGTATTTTGCTTACTAAAATTACTACTATATTTTTTTGTTTTTATTAATTTCGCTCAAGAAGATAGCAGCCTCTTAGATTTAGAAGACGAGAAAGACAATTGTTGACAGTCAAGAATGTTTGCTACACGTGCAATGAAAGAGGGGCCTAGTCTAAAACATGGTGACAATCCGGAATCATCTCTGGCTGATTTTAAACAGCCAGAGCCTAGAGCGTGAGAAATCAAAACCAAAGCATTTCTTTTGTTGAAACGCTCATGCGATTTTGTGAAAGAGGAAATTATAAGCTCGATTGGAATGTTGACACATAGAAACAAAATAAAAACGTCGTGCCACAATTGTAAATTTGGATAATTCTGCTCCTGCTTGTTGGCTATGGAACAATATCACAAGAAAACCAGTTTCCCTTGTGATTGATAAAATTACGAATAGTCCTGAAGACAACAATGAAGTCAACAATACTTGTGCCTATTGCAAAGTAGTCACCTGGCGCGACTAATTCAAATTAAAGCAGAGAATCTTCTTTATGTTTTGTTTGTTTCCGGAGAATCTTTTACTACATTTTTTAGTTTACTAAACTAATCTTTACTACTTCCAAAGTAGTGGTACAAACTTTCTTCCAACTTCCTTCTCTCCTTTAAATTTATATCTGAACATCATTATATTGAATCTAGTGGATGGTACGTCTTGATTCATTTTTACTTCTATCCCTCAATTGTCTCAATAAAGCGGTAATGAAACCTGTCCCCTAGTCTATTAGGGTTATATTTGACAATTTCTCTTATTTGTTGGTTTTGTAGACGCGTTTTGCCCTCTAGTTTGTTTCAATAACCAACAAATAAGATTATGGAAAACACAGACCCTAAAATTTTTTAATACATCCCTATGAAAGTTTTTTCAAGCTTCTGAATTCAATCTCTGACATATTAGCTTTACTATTAGAAAGATATGACTTCGATATGGTGATTTTTGTGATAGCTAGCCAAACATTAAGACAAAATCATGATAATACGTAATTTAGTAGAATAATCACACGTCTCACAAGAGATTGTTGATAGTTGACTCATTAAATAAAAATTAGAAGAATGCCATAAAATCCAAATTGGGTTATATAATTAATAATTATAAAAATTATAGAGATAAGAAGTGCTTTTAAAGATTCTTTTAAATTGAAATTTCTATTTCTAAAAGGATTCTCTTTAAAATATTTTATCACAACAAGTATATTGAAAGTTGACGTTAATATTAAAGTGAAAAGACAGGTCAATATAATTGCTCAGAAGTTTTTGCTGCAAAAGAAAAAAACTGAGTTCGAATATATAATTCAAAATAATGATCGCGACAGTTGCGATTTTATCTCCAAAATGGATATTGGCAGGAGCGATTAAGTTAAAAATATGCATATTAATATATTAATTAAAATGAATAAAGTATATGCAAATTGATGTCGCTCGTAAATAAAGCAAGAAAAAGCAACCGCATTAACGCTCTCTGATGGTGATATCATAAAATTTCCCCGAGTTATTAAATTTTAAAAATAATATCGGTTTTTTATCGATCTGTTACCTAATTAGTATAACATCATCAAAACAAAATTTTATGTTTTTTTTTTTGTGATCGTCTTCTCCTTCTGCGTCTTCATCTATCGAATTTGCAGCGCAGCGTCGGGAATCACCCAACGCAAATAAATTATCGGGGAGAGAAAGCTGTTCACTTCAAATGGGACGGAAGATAGGGAAATTTAAGAATTATGAAATCAACATGCAGCCTTTATACAGAGCGAATCGTGATGGAAGGAATCGACATAAAAAGAAAAAAAACGAATCTTAATATATTTTTTCCCATTCTTCCGTAATACCGGATATAAATATACTGCTGCTTTCGGAAAGCTTTAGAATAGAAAATGGAATTAAAATCGTCGAAAGAACGAGAGGAGGAAAGAAAGAGAGAAAGAGACGAAGCTGCTATAGCTGCTACCCTCATCAGGCAAAATCAAATAAAATTATATTTCCAACCAGCAGATGAATCTCAGATGGATTGAATACATTCAATTTATTTCATCGTATTTCATCTCTTTTATATTTGGTTAAACTTACCGAACTTGTAATGGATTAAATTGAGTTTAGTAAATGAATTAAAATGTTACATAAACATATTAAAAATGTAATGATTGATTTAAAGGTCGATATGCAATAGGAAACGCTTGTCGATTATCGATTAATAAATTGCGACAAACAATAAATCGACAGGTGAAGACAAAAAGTGAAACGCACAAAACGCAAATTGCATAGCAGATACGTAACCTCTCACTATAAAAACGCGATATTAATACAAATCGATTATATTCACTCCGAAGAAAATTTCCATCGGCCTGTATTTGTTCGGAACTCCGATCAAAAATCCACGGGTTATTGTATTTAATAATCGGGCCCGGTCATCTAGGCGTAAAATATCAAGCGGACCCCGCATTGTGTGAAGAAGTGAAGAAATCAATTTATTCAATCGCGTTATGAAATGAAGGTCGTAATAATGGTTTCGTGTAACAATAGATCGGACAGATCGATTTGCGAAAGTCCGCGAGATATTTATTGATTTTTATGAATATATATATATATAGATATATCTTGCGCACTTTCAACAACAAAAGAAACCGAGAACCGGTTCTCATTTTTTTTTGTTCCCTATATTATTACTGAGCGCAATTTTTTGCTTTGATCGAGCGAAGAATGCTCTAGTTGATGGAAAATTTATATTTTGTATCAAAAAATTGGAACGAATCATAAATATAAATAATTTTAGTTGGTTAATAACCATATTTTGTCGTTATTGTGAGGTCTTAATCTATATCTTACGATATGGCTGTCCAATTTCAACTTCAACACTAATCGATGCACTTGTGTTTCGCAACTTGAGGTAGCTTTCTTCTGGTCGATTCTTCTATGATAAAATGGATCCACATAAATAAAAATCACACATTTCTAGTTGGAAGGTCTGCACTGCTTAAGTGGTCAACAGAAACAGTAAGTGGCTGGAGAACACCTGAAATGTCTCCTTCAATTTTCATATATCTTTGGTTGATATATTTTCAAAAACTGCCAAAAAAATGCCCAAATGCCAAAACTTTGTATCGAACATGTGGAAGAAATTATGATGCCACCACTTAGGGTCATATTTATAGTCCGTGCTTGAGGTTGTGTCGATGCTCGAGCACTCGATTTTGACAGATTTGTAATGACATTTACGTCAAAATCGCGTGCTCAAGCATCGACACAACCTCAAGCACGGACTATAAATATGACCCTTAGACAATCTTCAATCAATGCAATAGAATATTCAACATACCGACTTTATCAATGTACCCCATGGAAAAGTTGTATTATCTTGCACAACTTAGGGAACACTCTGTAGCTTTTATTGAACCACCATATTGTTTTCTATTTACTCAGATTCCACTATGTGGATGGACTGTGAGCGTTAAGGGGTCTACAAGATGATACGATCGGTTGTACAATCTGCTGTGATATTGTAGTTGGTTCGATGGTCTACGTGTGAAGGAAAAACAGCGACTGACTTATCTTGACGTTTCATTTTTTGACACAAAGTAGATTTAACTGTCACCTAGCAAGTTTTGTATGTTTCAGATAGTTTTTCAAATAATAGTCTGATTTTCTATAGCTTGATGACATTTAAATGCAGATGTAAGAGGAACCACCCAAATATATTTACTAACATAACAGATAATATACAGGGTCTTTCATGCAACCCGTTAGTTAGATGACATTTAAAATCTTGAGCGTGTAATAAAGATATCTATGTTAAGTCAATGTTTGTTCTTAGTTTTGCTATCTGGAAACACATTTTTTTTGCAACACTATCAAAAGTGAACACCGAAAAAATTTATGAAAAAGAATCTTGGGAAGGTCCTATGCAACAAGGGAAAACACTGCAATTACAAAAAACAAACCTAACCTATAACTGAGCCAAGCCTTTCAAAACAATTTAGAGTAGGAAACTCCTTAAAGACCATATATGTAAATAACATATACCGAAGAAAGTGTTTCAAAAACAGAAGAAATGGGAAGCGACACTAGCCAACAATATGTTTTGTCAAATTGCGAAATAAAAACTGACGGTCAAGAAAGTCATGTTTTGCCTGAGCTTTTCTGGATATCCAGTTTGGAGATAATAACCACCCTTATATGTGTTACTGGCATGAAGGATAAGCATCTTACTTAGTACTCATTTTAAATATGGACGTTGCATCTAGAAGGAATATTATTGTATGGAACGAGAACTGTATGGAACAGAATGATTGATTGTCGTTATTTCTATGCTTCTGATAAGTTTTGGATTCAGTAATGGTCATAGCTACCTTCAATGCGACAGGAACTTCGCTTTGATCGCAAAAAAAGTAAGCGGAAGTGCATTTTTGAAGACTTACAGAATGTAATAATGTCAAACTTGCATACAGGTCGATTTGATGGATCAGGATGGTCCAGTCTAGCCAAAAGTCATTTAAAAAAAAGTTAGTGGTACTTCAAGATAAATTCTTACGAATGATAAATTGGTGCTCGCTGGTTTGTTCGTAATCAACACCTGCTAATACACCTTGGAATTTCCTCCATCAAGGACCATGTCACTTTGTTAGCCACCAGGACGCTCGACAGCACTTTGTCGTCGGCAACTCCACTGATAGCCCACTTGAATGAATTCAATCTATAAAGATAAACCGCCGCCAACTAAACGTACCCCACAACAACAGAACACCCTCAACTAATCTGGGTTTACAAACCCATGTTTATCAATTACGTCACATGCCTTGAAGAAGCTCCAGATAAAGAATATTTAATAATTAAGGTAATTTACAAGGTTTTAATTTTTATTTAGATTACACATTTATTTATTTTTAGGTGGTTTTAATGTTTGGTATTTCTGTGGCCTGTAGAATGGATGAGTTAGTCCGAATGACTCTAGACGATGTAGAGGACCTTGAATCTAAGCTTTTAATCAGCATACCTGATTCGAAGACCAACAAATCAAGATGATTTGTAGTAAATCAGATGTACCTATTTGAATGTTTATCGGAAGTGTGTTTCGTTAAGACCAGAAAATATAAACAGTGAGTGATTTTTCTTTAAATATCAAAGCGGAAAGTGTTGTAGACAAGTGGTAGGAGTAGGTAAACTGTGTGCCTACGGCCGCAGTCACTCGACGTGGACACGCTGTATAAGCCGTATTTTGACAGTTTGACAGATTTTAGCTGTCAAAATACGGCTTATACAGCGTGTCCACGTCGAGTGACTGCGGCCGTAGGCACACAGTTTACCTACTAGTAGGAATACATCAATTTAGAGAAATGCCTAAAATAGTTGCTACTTATTTGACATTGGTAAATGCGCCGGTCTTCTGCAATAATATTAGTTGATTCTGGTGCTGACATAACTAGTTTAAGCAGGCATGGCGGATGGAAATCATCCAATGTTGCTGAAGGATACATCGAAGAATCTTTCAACAATAAGGTTGAGGTGGCAAATAAAATTTTCACAGTACAAAATATTCATGTTGCCCAAAATGTTTCTCATAATTCTAATAATGTTCCTTCAATTTTTAATAATTGTACTAACTGTCAAATAACTGTAAATATCACAAAATAATTTCAAAACGTATTCTGCAATGCATTGAGGTTTTCGAAGTATAAATTAATTCCTTATAAACAACGTGTTTTCAATCATTTATGTAGAACACTAACAACTGCAACGAAATATCACTTCTTTACAGTAAGTTGAAAGGAAATGTTGACTATTTCTTTAAAAACTTTGTCTGAAATGTCAAAATTTCCTAACGATTTGCGGAAAACATATTTTATTTAAATAATGTATGAGATTAAATTAACATTCCCAATATATCAATAACTTATCTTGGCGCCCAACATGAGCGAAATTAATATCAATAATATTTATTGAAATCTCTCCTATTCCTTTCGTTATGTATATGATTATGTATAAATAACCAGCTTTCATGTCGTTTTTACGTAATTAGCGAGTGTGAAAAGAAAGTTTCGACGACAATTTCGAATGCGTCGTGACTTACGATTTAAAACAGTCGATAGTTAGACAACAAAATCTCTCACTATTAAACAATAAATGGTGCGTGAACCTGTTTTAACGCAATTATCATTACACTACTATACAATACTTTAATGCCGCTAATCAAGCAGCGAGAAGGAAACGCGAAATTCTATATTTTCCCGTACTTATGCGCGGATAGCCGAAAAAATAATTCCTTTTTACTCTCAAAAATATTCACATCTATCATTACAAGCCGGCGTAACTCGTCGCGAATATATCTCACATTTATTACATCGCTAATGACATTGTTGATGTTGTCCTTATGAAAATTATCGGCCGGCATCCATCCTGGCTCACGTTGGACCTGGGCCAACACGCGATTTTTCAACCGGATCTGACACGGCCAACTGCCTGTATGATGTACGCCCGCCGATGTTTTAAGCCCAGCACGGCGGCAACATACGCGATTATTAATTTGACGCTAATGAACTCGTATTTCGCGGTACTCCGGCTTCTTTAATCGATGATATTTCAATTCGGTCTGCGAAGCGGACGTTTTTATTACACTTAGGGAGGGCGGAGGGAGAGTGGGGGACTCATATCATAATTTACGATATTGAAATAAGTCATCGTTCACCGGAATGTTTGTTGACATTTCTCCCGGCTTTTACGGATGAGTAATGAGTTTTGCTTTCCAGGCAAATTTAATGGAAACAACGCATATTTGTAGCGACATCAGGAAAACATATGTGTCTTGGATACTTAAAAGGATCATATCGTGTACTACACTTTATGACCTTTACATGTTATGCGCGAAAGGGTATTAAAGGAGGATATGTTCGTAACCCTTACGGGGCTTCGATTAATTCGATTAAATATGATAAATTGCATCGGACGTTACATATCGTTATATATCGAATAAATTTGTTCTAAATCGTATTAACGATATCTGTCCGTTATAATTTGGCGTTCGTATCGTGCCACATACATTCGTAATTTTTTTTTCCAGGTATTATCGGAATAAACTATACAACGACGTATAAATAGAAAGCACGCTCGTATAATCTAGTGTGTTGATGTCGCATCGTTGTGGAATAAGTACGAGAGCATTAGTCCGATGCATGTACAGTCTCTTCCAAAATTAATGTCACCCTCGCAATTAAAAAATCCAATAAAAATCATCTTCCCTATAACTCGACACTATTTTTGATTGATGAATATCAATATTGTACTTGCGCTCTAAAATAAATGCCGGTCAAACCTAGTACATTCGTTTCACAACAGAAGTTATAATGTATCTTCCATCACATCAAGCGACATTAATTTTGGAACAGACTGTACGTATATATGTATATATGTACGATCTAATTATTTATCGTCACACAAATATAGGTGTTTAAAATTCATGAGGCGACATCGGCGTAATTGCCAAATGGAAAATCGAAAAAAAAACAAACAGGGACACGCATCGCAACTATATTGAGTAGATTAAACGGTTTGTATTAGGTATCGCTACCGACGGCGGCGGCGGCAGGAGCGTCATATACATAATATTGATTTGTAATTTAATTGTTAGTTTCCATATGGGTAATTAACTTCATATATGTACACGTATCTAGAGGTACGGAGCGCGATTCGAACAACCGACTCCGGTGAATCGATCACTCGATTTTGAAACGACCGAATTAACTGCCATCGTTCACGAACATATATTTACCCACACCGTAAAAAAGAAGGGAATTTAAATTTACGATTAGAACAGAATAAGTTTTCCTTTTTTTTTTCTCCTACGCGATTAATTCAATTATACGAAACTGTACCCTAGAGATATACTCTACCGGCCATAAGTTTGGAAACACCCGTTTAAAATTAACAAAACATAACATTAAGAAAGTTTAGAAACCTATTGTAGACATGTAATCCAACAAAAGCATGTTCTGTTAGTAAATACATCATCCTTTATGTATAAAATCGAAATTCCCTTCTCTGAAAAGAAGGAAATTATGAATTTGCATAACAGTTTTACGACTGGTCTTAATCCGATCGGTAATAAACCCACACAATGGATTTAAGAAGAGCGGTATTCATTTATTGAGATATAGGCCAGTTTGTTTATACCTCCAATAAACATTCCGGGCACATAATCCCTCGAGCACAAGTGTTTAAACGGAAATATAATATTTTAGTTTAGTTCTTGCAGTCAATCAAATTAGACATTCATTGTTAATAAAAATGGTTAAAACAAAACAAATCAGTTTAGAAAAGCGAATAACAATTATTGCTTTCCATAAAAAGGATGATTCTGTGAGAAACATCGCGAAAGCAGTTGGTGTATCAATCAAGGGAGTGCACGCCACTATAAAAAGATATAAAGATACGAGAGAATATAAAAACCGACAACGGACAGGAAGGCCTAGGGCAACAACTTCTGCGGAAGATCAAAGCATCGTACTAATCTCAAAACGAAATAGACGACTTATCACCAAGTTCGATCACAATTTAATAAATAGTTCAGTATCAGTAACAACCGTCAAGAGGCGACTTAGAGCAGCATGGGACGAGTTGCCGTCAATTATTAAGGCAACAAAATCGTCGAAAACGATTACAGTGGGCGAAAGCACATAAAGATTGGACACTTGAAGATTGGGTCAACGTTTTATGGACGGATGAGTCCAAATATGAGGTATTCGGATCCAGACGAAGAATATTTGTGCGCCGCTCTGCGACAGAGAGATTGACGCCCCAGTGTGTAGTGCCCACTGTGAAACACGGGGGTGGTTCGGGTATGATCTGGGGCTGTTTCGCAATGCGTGGTGTTGGAGATCTAGTACAAATCCGCAGAATTTTGAAAAAAGAAGGCTACCGAGACATATTGGAAAATAACATGCTGCCGTCTGGGTTAAGCGTGGTTGGAGAACAGTTCGTTTTGATGCAAGATAACGATCCAAAACATAGTTCTAAGTTATGTCGAGGATATGTGCAAACTCGAGGATCGTGGTGTTTAAAAAATATGGTCTGGCCTCCGCAATCGCCAGATCTTAATCCGATCGAGCTTTTATGGGACGAGCTTCGGATTATTCGGCAAAGCTGTCCAAGCTCTGAGAAACACTTATGGACGCTTCTGCATGATGCCTGGAGTCATCTACAATCTGAAACTCTCATTAGTATCTCGCATCCCCGATTGTGCCAAGCTGTTATTAAAGCGAACGGAGGATACTTCGATGAAAAGACAGTGTAAACACAAACAATTTTTGTTGTATCTATTATAAACAGTTTGTTACATTATTTGTTCTGCAATTAATAAAGACTATTTTAGGTAACGACTGATATTTGTATTTCCCCTGATAACATAAAAATTATCAGAATATTTTAGTTATTTCAAATTGTATAGAGGTGTTTCCAAACTTATGGCCGGTAGTGTACATACATAATATGAAAGTTGCGCTTCAATTCGATTCGTTTGGAGATAATTCCTTTATATGAAAAAGGTTTAATAGTCATCAGATCAGTATAGATTACATAGCAGCTTTAGAACTATAATACAATATTAGCTTTTATTATATCAAACAAATTGTTTAAACGAACAAAAGAAGACTTGAAGAAGATTAATTTATACAGGGTGTAAGGAGTTTGACCACGAAAATTTTCCCAAGCAAGTAAATAGAATTAAAAAAGTTTATTATAAAGTAATCGTTAAAATAAATAGTTTTCCAGAAAAACAAAAGCAAAGTTCCAATTTTTAAATCGTTATAGAAGTTTGTCCTACAATCTAAGATGAGGTTAAAAAAAATAGAAATTGAAGTACATGTAAAATGTCTATAGCTTTGGCAACGCTGTAACATGATCTACCATAACTTTATACAAACAGATGTGAAAATTACAGAAATCGTATTACTTTATCGATCGCTAAAGCAGAAAGTGGTGGCCACGATTGTTTTAGCATTTTGTAGATACAGCCCCTAGTGAATTCTTTTATAATTTTCAAACAAGCGACTGGCAGTGATATGAAACTAAAGGAATTTTGATTCGACATAATAACCGGCTTAGTTGGTGCCAACAGACTCAAACATGATTTGGGAAGAAGATCGACATCGCTCTCTCCTGTAGATGCATTCAAGGTTTAAATACTTACCCAAAGCTTTACGTACTGATCAAGCTAAACACATGCCAGTCCATGGGCTACATGCAATGTAGGACTGTGTAAAAGTCCTCACAAAAATTGTTTTCTAGACTTAAGACATAAGAAATGTTTAATTTTAATTTTACTGGTAATTTTTCAAAGTGGTTTCAAAATGAAACCATATAATAAATAATAAAAGAAGGTGTCTCTTCTTTAAATTTGTTTATCTTCCACTTCTAGGAAGTTGTCTTACTACAAATCCACTTTGATGAATGATAAATGATTAATGATATCCAAAATGTAAATGGTGCATCTTTTACCAGCAAAAACATGATTCATTCATTCACTCTCGGTTGCAACGTTGACCATAGTGAACGTGGGTACTACGCAATGCGAAATAAGCGAATTTTTAAATATTCGGTTGTCAACGGTTAACGGTCTGATTACTCGATTTAACCTTACTAATAAGATAACAGTGGAGTCGAGCCCGGACCTTTCGGATCCTTCTAATAAAAGTGCTGCAAGATCTGCTTAAAAATGTAATAATTACATTAACAAAAACGGGTCGATTAATTTATTAAACTGGTCGATAGCTGACTATCGTTGTGGCGGACAATAAGAGTCAGGTTTCGATTCTCTCGACCACGGTGACATTTTTTCAGAAAGTTGAAATCCGGATCGACTTACCATTCCCTGTTGCGAGCAAAGTGATTAACAGTGCGGCATTATAAAAGGTGATACTGCAACTAAGCACCCACCCCCGATCGAATCGATGGATTCTTTAGCGAATTCGGTTTGACCATCAATCCGAGGAAAACGCAAGCTATTGCGTTCAGCCGGAGACGACAACCCTCGCCCCGAAAGATCACCGTTCTTCGGACGGAGATCGACTGGAGCGAGAAGATCGAATACCTGGGAATGATCCTCGACCGGAAGCTAATTTTCGCCGAGCATCTAGGTAGAGCTAGGAACAGGACCATCGGTCGACTCCACCAGCTATATCCTATACTCGGTAACCCCAAACTCAATCCCAAAACGGGCGCGATGCTGTACAAGACCCACATTCGCCCGATCTAACCTACGCCAGCCCAAATCTCACATCCTTCCACTAGTCCGAGTGCAAAATCGCGTTCTGCGACTTGTATTCCGACTTCCTAGACGCACCTCGCTGGCAAGAACTTACAGCGGCAGACGTCCAGGATCTGAACGAGTTCTTGAAGAAACTCAACCGAGGATTTTTCGACAAGGCACTCGCGAGCAGCAACCCAGCGATGAGTAGCGCTATCGCGCAAAAATCAGTGGGGCCCACCAAGCGCCGCACCACAACGGAGATACTCCGACAAATGTGACGCGATGATGATTTATTCATAAAATAATACCTCTGTTTCGTTAGTTTCAGATACCAACAGCGAGGGAGATCCATCCAGAAGACTCCGAGAAGCCACAACAACCCAGGAACCCGAGAACCACCAGAAAGACATCCATGAAGGAAGTGGAACTGGAAGAAGAGGACCTTTCAAGAAGAGGCAGACAACCAACGCAGTAAGCACCCACCACACATAAAAAAAAACACTAATGATGATTTTGAAGTTAATATGGTCAGGTTTAGAGAGCACGATATTTGTGGCTGTATATATTTTTTTGCTTTCAATCTTAAGTAGCTAAAAACAGGAAAAAAAATCGAATAGCAAACAAAAAATTTGAAACAAAAACAAACTAAGCCCAGAAAAAAATTTTTGATCCAATTCTCTATTATACAGGATTAGATTGGAATAAAGTTTTCTTTCTAAATGATAGATAGTTTATTAATCCTTTCGAATGCAATGCAGGCAAGTCATAAAATTATAATACTATAAATATATAAAATGACAAAAATATAAACATAAAACGTGAAAAAAATATATGACATTATGAACTTAATCTAGCTTGGTTGATCAAAAAAGAATTTATTCAGTGAGTAATAACATTTTTGAAGTAAAAATTGTTTTATATACAGGGTGATATAGAAAAAACTACAATGCATATCAACATGTGATCGAGGACCAAGAAATAACAAAAAAAGTTCCTATACACAAATGTCTGACTGCTTTTTATTTTCAAGTTACAAACTGTTTTTTATATTGTTCTTGTTTTTTACTTTTACCTAGGCAAAACTTTCTCCCATTAATTTTGTTTACCGATGAAGCAGATTTCAGTCGTGATGGCATTTTAAATATTTACAATATGCAGTATTGGAGCGATGAAAACCCTCAACAGAACATAATACGGAATCACCGGCATGGGTTTTCCTTCAATGTGTGGGGAGATATAATCGACAATTATCTAATTGGTCCATTTCGAATGCCCAGACGATTGACAGGCGAAATCTATCGAAATTTTTTGGAAAATGAACTGAATACTTTATTAGAAGATGTTCCATTGAATATTATAAGAAGAATGTACTACATGCATGACGGAGCGCTAGCTCATTATTCTAGGAGAGTAAGGGAATTTCTGCAACGAAAATTTGGAAATAGGTGGATTGGTCGTTTCGATTTTTCATTTCGGGTATTTTTGGAATGTGTAGTGTATTCTGCAGAAATAAATAGTGAAGATCAATAATTATGGAACAGAATTGTGGAGTCTGATGATAGATTTCGTAATAGTGCTAACATGTTTCAAAGATGCCGTCAGTTATTAACAGGAAGATTGGAAATGTGTATTCAGGAACAAGGTCATCAATTTGAACACGTTATGTAGAACTAATTTATGTATCTTATATTTTTAATGTTAAAAAGCCTTTTAACTTCAACAGCTTCTAACTTGAAAACAAAAAGCAATCGGACATGTGTGTCTCTATCACATGTTACTATGCATTGTAGTTGTTTCTATGTCACCCTGTACATATATGTTTAAAGTCTTCTGGCAATTTATTATAAGCTTTTATCGCTAAAAACTAAGGACTCCTTTCGTAAAAAGATAATCTACGTATGTGAAGGAATTTCTAACACAGAAGAGTTTCGAATATTATAGGAGTGGTAAGTATTTACTCTTGTCATGTCTCCTAAATTATTTTTTGCATACATCAATCGCTGCATTATGTAGATACATGGCAATGGGAAAATTTTCATTGAAGTAAAGTAGGGTCGGCAATTAATGTTATTCATCAGACGTATTGCACGTTTTTGTAACTTGAAAACTCTAATCAAGTCAGACGATGATCCCCATACTATCGTGGCATATAAAGTAAGGAATGGAAGTGGCTAAAGTAATACATTAAGAGTATGTCATAGCTTACTTCTGATTTCAATTAATATACATTAATAACATACTGGTGCCAATTTTTTACATAAATATGCTAGTCAATATGCTCACTCCATAGTCGATAGATATTCCCAGAAACTTTGTAGCATTCACTTGAGAGATACTAAACCATTAGACTTTATTAAATTTTTATTCATTTACAGTTATCAAGCTATCTGAGGTTTATCTTATAGCGAATAAAACAGCTCTCTCCATGGGCATATCATTAACGTATATTATATCTAGTAGAGGGCCTAGAATAGAGCCTTGTGGTACACCTCTTTTCATAAACAGCTCACCAGAACAAAAATTATTTATATTAACATAGTGTGTTCTCCCCTCAAGATAGCTCTCAAACCATTCAAACACAATCGTCATATAGATGTTTCAAAAATGACAGTATAGCGGTTAAAGTATTACGATAATAAGAACGATTAAACTTTAAAATTTTATTCGAGATTATACAAGACAAAATACACCAGAACAAAACGCTGTGTCGCACACGAACGTGCATTTATATACATAGGTGAGAGCTAATCCATAAAACGGAAAACTTCAAAGCGAAACTATTAAGACGTAACAATCCACACCCCATTTAACGTCTTCACCCTAATTGAAACGCTACTCCACATGCCCCGTCCGTACTAGATAGCATAAACGGAAGGAAAGTACAGCGTGAAGAGAAAAGGAAGGAGATAAGACATAAGAGGATATCTGAGATCGTAGAAGCTCTTTCTGTAAATCCGGCGGACACATATGGCCCCTCCCTTGCTTGGCACGAGCCAAATTTGCAACTCACACGTGTTATGTTATGTTATAGAGATATTCTCCCTCGTCAAAATTAATTTCAAATGTGCCATATAACATACATATATATATTTAATATAACACAGCGGAGCAATAACGTTCTGGGAAAGCCTCAGGCGAGGTTGGGGTTTTCTCATCGTCGAATCGTCGTCCTTATTATTATTATGATAACGTCGGTAAGCGTTTGTAGCGCAGCTCCCCAATCGTCCGCGATATCCCGTCTGTGTTTGTTCAAGCACTCCAATTGGAAATATATTAGCATTATGACTGTCGTACTATAACGTCTCGTCGCCGACGCGACGCTACCGTACCGGGAGACCCGACACTCACTATTTAGATAGATAGGGAGCCGTGGGCGTTTTGAATTTCATATTTACCGTGTTAACATTGGTTTTGTCACCTTACGCTAACGCCCCACCGCGCCGCTTTGGCTATATTGAATACAAAAGGCAGACGCGCAAACAGAAAGAGAAAGCGAGATTTTTAAATTAAATATTTCGATGGAAATCCGACACCATCTTCGCGACAATCGAAAGTGTTAAATCTGTCATTTTAAGATATATGTATGTAATAACAAACCTTTAAGGAGGCAACAGACAACTTCGTCCTGTCCAGAAGGTTGTTTATCCGAAACTGAAACAAAGAAATTATATTTTAGCTTCTAATACTATTTAATATGAGTGTATTTACTAAGTATGTATATGAAAAAAAAAGGAGACGATATAAGGTAAGACCACCGTCACTGATTGTTAAATAACATCGGACGAGATGAACAAGTATAAAACGGACGGAGACATCATCCGAGGTGGTCTATCGCTCATCGTCTCTAAGAATTTCATTCTTCAGTTTAGTTTCTTCGATGGAGTCAGGTTGGCTCGTTTAAAATTCTGAAATGGGACGTGTCTTTAACAACAAATGGCCGAGATAACATAAAGTAGGATTGAAAATAAAGTTGGTTATATGCGCTAAAAATAATAAAAAAATATACCTGTAGTGGATCTATTTAAAGAGGTCTTTTAAATTACGTGCATAGCAGATTGATTGAGACGCATGCAATATTCGATTTAGAATCCATTCACCGAAAAATGAACCCCGTCATCGAGAAATTTGAGTTATATAGTGAGAATTTTTATAACTATTACACATAGGAATTAATGATAGATTAATTGTAGCTTATTTTCTTATTTCTTTAGAAATAAAGTGATAATCGTTGGATATCACTTCTTGTTATAGAAGTTGACGATGCTGCTTGTACTGTTAATAGAATATCTAGATCTACCGGATTTTGGTTCATCTTTTATACTCTCAGTCTAAGGCCAAACTTCATATAGTTCTAACTCTCTTCTAACCCTCATCCGCATCTGATCTAACACTCTCTTCTTACTCATCGGAAGAAACTTTATTCCACTTCATGATAGATAAACATGAGTCAGTGTTTTGCTAAGTTAAGGCAGCGATGAGAAAGATCCAACGTATGTCGAGATAGTATTACGTCACAGTTGTTATAGTGTGGATTTAAAAATAATGTAAACCTGAACAACGTTCGAAACTAACTACGCTAACTTTTATAGCTTGTATTTAGGAAATCTTTACGAATCTTGCAACGTTTTGGTTTTTTCAAATTTTCGGTCAGAAGGAGAAACATTTCTAAATACAACCTATATACGAGGGCTGGGGCATAAGTTGTGGCAACTATTTTTTTTTCTTGCAGATATGTGAACACAAACGTATAGTGTGTATGCAGAACAACAGATGGCTCTTGTCCTTCGTCTGTATATGTCACATTTTCCAACCGGACTGGTATTAAAAAAAAATAGTTGTCATGACTTTTGCCCCAACCCTCGTATATTCTGAAAATCGAGAAAATTTGCTGTCGGGTAAAGAACTAGTCGCGGGGTTTGACGCCGTTTGCCTACAAAAGCCGGGTTTAAAGTGCTCCTATGCGGAATTGGAGCGTTCGTCCTATGTGCTTTTTTTATACTTTTTTTGCCAAAGAAGGGCCTTAATCTAACACTTTTTCGTATTCAGCATGATCAATTACATATATATTCAAAATTTCAGGGAAATCGAATAGGTCGAAATTTTCTTTAAAATCGCAAGGAAAAAATGTGAATTTTTGACAATTTTCGAAGGGCGTTCGATTTCATTTAAATTTTGGATATATATGTAATTGACCATGGTGAATACAGAAAAAGTGTCATATTTGGGCTAGAGGGCTTTGTTTGCGTAATATGTATAAAATAGTTACCACAAATATTCCTTTATAGTTTGACAGCTGTCAAAAGAATATTTTCAAGCAGCAAATAAAACTGCGAAAAATGATTGATTTTTACAATTTTGCACTTGTCAAACGGATTTTCACAGTTTTACCATCAAATTCATAAAAAAATAAGTGTTTTACAGTTTGACAGCTAGCAATAATAAAAGAGGCAACAAAAACGAAAGCCTACACTTACACACACTATATTATGTGAATGTCTTTTGTATCGCACACAGTTCTAACAGTAGTGACATATTTATGACGTTTCCTTGATTGGGCCAATTAAAGGAGATCACTTAGAACGCAGTAGGGATCGAATATTTGAATATTATTGCAGTATACTGAAGAGCTAACAAAATGCTGGGACAATATGAAAAACGGAAGAAAGATCTGCAGAAAAAAATATTTTTTTTAATTAAAAACTTCAATTTGACACTTCCTCTCCGTACCCATAAGTTTTCAATATTGCAAAATGTTTTCTGCCAACCTCCTGTGTTAAATTTATAATAGTAATTATATATATATAATAAACTCTACCGCCAATGCTCTTGTAAATAAAATGTACGTCTTCTTCAAACACTTTTATGGAAATGAAGAGTGGGACCTTTATTTATAAAGACGGTTTCCTTTTGAAAATTATCAAAGCTGTCTAAAAGGGCATTAGGTCCAAGCTGGTCGACTATCTTCAGGCTTTTCATAAGTTTGCTATCGATGATTGTTTTGATGAAGAGCTAAAGCCTCAAATTGATACCAATCTTTGAGCTCTTCTTGAACTGGAGGGAGAAGTTCTTGAGAAAATTAATCCTGAAGAAATGGAGCGTTATAGCAGGAATCTTCAACCCGGAAAGCTCTGTCAACAAAAAGCTCCCTCAAACATTTTGGTCTACCCGGTCCACATCGTTAATGTTTTTCTTCGCCTCGTTGTGTTCATTTCAAAGCAACGGAAAAATCCATTATTTCGCAAAAAATTCAGGTCTATAGCTCTGATTTCCTGTGCTGCAAAACTAGTCAAAGCAGTCATCTTGAATAGGTTCAAAGAAGAGATTTTTAGGTACCATTTTCGTGGACATATCCAAGTGTATTCAAGTATGTAAACAAAGTGCGTACGAGAGCAAATTCTCTATCGGATTTAAGATGGAGACAAAAAAATCGAGATTAGGTGGTGGTGATAGTGGAGTGCTAATCGGTGAGAAATTGACCATGAGGCAGGTGTTCTAAAGAAAAATATGCTGGAGATGTTCTGTATTTTGACACATTTTGACCTATAAGTCGAAATATTTCAGGAATTGAAAGATAAGTAAATTTAATACATATATGTATAAAAAAAAACATTTCTCAGAAACCTGACACGATAGCCCATTTTTGAAAATATTTTCAGAATTAGAATGAAAAACACGTATCAAAGTGAAAGAAAAAAAAACCCTGTTGATCAGTGGAATATATTATTATTTTTTTTAAATTTCATGCAGCATTATAAAACAATAAAATAGCAACGAAACCCAGAAATAACGATATAAAGAAATAAAGCTTATTTAAGTCATACCATACTGGCAGAATACAATAAGTGTTTATAGGGGGAGAGTGCTACCCAATGGTATTCCACAGGGTTCAATAATTTCGCCTCTACTGTTTATATTGTATACATCTGTTTTTCTAAAAACATTTCTTACTGCATACTCCACTTCTTTGCTGACGATAGCCAATTATACTGTTGTGACTACTTCGATTAAAATTTTGGGTTTGATCAAGGATAATAATTCTCAATTTACGAAACATTACCAACATTAGAATTTTACCATGTAATTGTTTAGTTCTATCACACTCATCATCACACATTTTCGATTAACTATATGTGAAATGTTTGAGAATGCTTGAAACTTCAATTTCGACAACACAAATGCGTGTTTCAGACTTTTTAGTCCTCATCAGTGTGAGAAATGGTCTTCCGAAACTCCGTTTTCTATGGAAAAAACGTTTGTTAATTCAATCTCTTGTATCGTACATTGATGATGATCGACAAGTCTGAAACACGTATCTGCGCTACTTTTCGTTTTATAAAGAGTTAATAATTTCTCTCTTGACAGTTAAAACGATTCTATCCTAGAATAAATCATACATAGGTTTCAACATGTAATAATATTTATTTTTTATATCTAATTCAAACCGATACAGTATCGTATGGTGTAAATTAAATACAATAACAAGTTAGCACTCAATATTTAAGGAATTCTCGAATATTTACGTCTGGAGTGCATTCGTACGGCGTTTTATAGATTCTCTCGAACCCGATGCAGAACTGGTTTTTATAAGAAATTAAGTACGAAACGTATTCATCTCGAAAATAAAATAAATTTACTTTATTCCGTCTGTATCCCTATCTCTGTGTGTAGGTATGTATGTGTATGTAAGAGCGTAAACGCCATCCAATGATGTGATTGAACCTTTAACACGCGGTATATCATGTAAATTAACCTTGATGCGCGGCGTTAAACTCGTTTTTTATCTTGTTCAAGAACAACCGAAAATAAACAAACCGCATGATTGAATCTTGCTCGCTGGACATCGCACCATTAATAATAAATATACGCTCTCTCTTTCTCTCTCTCTCTTCTTGTGGGAGAAATAATATTTAAGTTATAAATATTAACTCGAAAAATAAGACTCATCCTAAAGCAAATTAATATTTTACGATTAGTAATCTCAACGTAATATGCGTGTTAAAATATTAACTAAGGTTGGGCGCCGAACGCAATAACAACGTATACATCAGCGCATCGCGGTCGCGACGCGAATAAACGCTTCAGGCGTCCGCGACAAATGAGCGTCGCTCACGTTTATGACAGGCGTTCCGGCTCCTGATAATTAGGAAGCCGACGAACGGCCGCATAACTCGCGCCTTACGCCGCGTACGAAACATATGCGTATGATATGCAGTTTAACACTAATAGCGCATAGTCTATGCAGGTGGGCCGGCCCGTATCGTGTCACAATTCTGACAGCTAAACACACAGCTATACAGCAGCGATCGCCGGCTTATACAGGAGGACTAGACGGCGGCGAACTAACTAATATTAGATGACTTAACATGTGTCCGTTTCGCTTTTCCGAGATACTGTGAAATGCCGTCCGATTCTATATTAGCTCAACTGCTTTTTTTCCCTTCTCTTCTTCTCTCATTAGTATACAGTTTCCAGATAAACTTTGAGATCTAACCTCGTATATTAAACCAGACAGAAAACAATGATTTTAACGAAAATTATTGTTTCTTTTGAGAGAGAGAAAAAAAACGCCCAAAATGGAATGGCCCACATCCAAACTAAACGAGATCTAGTCTAGACGCGGAAGAATTTCGTATATGCAACCTACTAATAGAGTAGAAAAATAATAGGAAAACTCAACTCTGATACTTTGGTCTTGTTCTGTTAAAACAAAAAAATTAAAAAATTAAAAACGTTACGCGTGCATTAACGGTAGAACGATCTAGTGTTACGTAACACCGTCTGGACCGCTTTCGCCTACACTCCTTAATAGTTTACAAGCGACGAGGACGTTTTATGAATTCATTAGGTTCAAAAGAAGGAGCATTTTTCCTAATTGACTGGGTTGACTCGATGAAATCCGCCCGTCTGGGCCACCTGCTATTTTTACGTTACGCTGCGCGGTAACGAAAGACATCACGACGGTGTCTGTGCGGAGATATTCCAATCGCACACACTATGTATGTATGTATGTATAACACGGCCATCGGCCGATACACTCTCGTATGTGTATTAGTTTATTTGTGTTTAGTGCCGCCGAAATTAGACGTTTATCGACTAAAATTAGTATTATATGAAGTGTCGTAAATGTTCTTAAAAATACATACAAATGTTATGCGTAATATATCTTGATTATTCGAGGGTTTTGACATTAGTTAATTTTGACGTTTAAATTATGAAATCACTGATCGGATGTTGGCAATGATGAGCACTTAACTTAGAACAACCTGTATACGTATATGGAGATACATACTATTTACCAAAATACGGAAAGACACAGAAGAAATTGTGCTGTTTAAGCACCACCAACTTCTTCTGCCCTTTAGATCAATTCCTCAGTCAACCACTTTGTGAAGATGTCGAAGATATTGCCATGCAAAGTTCCATTACATAGAAGAATACTAGATCATCGATCAGATTACCGGATCGCCTGTCAGCAATTTCAAAAACTTTATTTAGTACTTTAATTAACAACAGAGGAGGCCGAGCAGTTTGAAGGTAGAAGGTATGCAAATTTTAAAACAGCGTTTTTATATTCGCGGAATGGGGGATAAGGGGTGGAAATAAAAAAACCAAATTATTTTTCTTTTTCAATATATTCACCTGCAAGACGGATACATTTTTCACATCTTTCAATTAATTTATTTATACCCTCATAACAAAATGATTTCTCTTTATCTGCAAAATACGCCGAAACTGCCTCCTTGACTTCACCATCGGCAGTAAATTTTTGACCCCGCAGCTCTTTTTTCATTTTGGGAAACAGGTAATAATCACTCGGGGCCAGGTCTGGGCTGTAGGTGGGTGATTCACAATTTCGAAGCCCACCTTATGCAGGGCAGCTAACGCAACGCGGCTCTTGTGGACGGGCGCGTTGTCGTGCAAAAGCAGCACACCTTTCGTCAATTTTCCCCGTCTTTTCTCATTAATGGCTTCTTTTAGTCGCTCTAATATTGAAGCGTAATATTCCCCGGTTACAGAAACACCTTTATCTTTATAATCAATCAACAATATTCCTTCCGAGTCCCAAAATACCGTTGCCATGAGTTTCCCAGCTGATTGTGACACTTTAAATTTCTTGGGACGTGCTGTGCCCTTTTTATGCCACTGCATGGAGTCTTGTTTGGACTCAGGTTCATAATGATGAACCCAAGTTTCGTCTCCAGTAAGACGAGTAACGACTCAATACACCATCCTTGTCTTCATTACAAAGGTCCAAAAATGCACGCGAACACTCTACGCGCTGTTGTTTTTGCGGCGGCGTGAGCATTCACGGCACCCATCTTGCGCTGACCTTAGACATGCCGAGATGATCGCGTAGGATTTTAAAAATTGTTGTATCGGATACTCCAACCATTTCTGCGAGTTGTTTCTTCTTTAGTCGAGCATGGATAAGTGCTGGCGTGGTCACCTCAATGCTCCTGCCCGGCCTCGAGTCGTCTTCAAGGGATTCCCTTCAATGTTTAAATAAACTATGCCACTTGTACAACATGGTTTTTTCCTGGACAAGAGTCGCCGTAAACCAATGACATCTCATTCATTATGGTCGCGACTGATTTTCCTTGCCTGGTAAGGAACTTTATAACAGCACGATATTCGATTTTTTCCATATTTCACTTTCACTCAAAGACTAACTGTCTAATAACAATGAAACTTCATATTTATACTAATTATGAGTCGCTGCACAGGCCACGCCCCCAATGCGCCTAATCACCCCTTACAACCCACTCATTCCGCGAATATAAAAACGCTCCCTCGTACATCCTTTATTAATTGATCCTTCAGATATTGCTCCTGAAGTAAAGAGTATTTCATCGCAAATATCACGAAATCTAAAGTTTGCCATGGATTTGGATCACGTTACATTTGCAGCCCTTCAAAATACATATATGTTGAACATTCTAAGATAATTTGTATTGTTCGTCTCGCTTTTATTGAAATAGAACCGTTTAAGTTATATAAAATTACATCGATCCCAATACGAATAAAATACACTAAAAGACAGTAAATACTTTTTTCGACTGACTGACGATGCATTCAGAGGACTTACTCAAATCGATCAACGTTTTTTTATTACCGATATTAATACACCGCTCCAAACTACATTTCAGGAAGATTGTGACTTTACCACGGGTTTGTAGACGTTTTACAGAACATGTCAGTTCTTCGAGTTACCACCAAATTGAGGACAGTAACTCATGGATATTGGTAGTACCTGCTAAAGAAATATTCGCCATTAGTTGTGCCAATCAGCAGGATCAAGCAGTTGTACTGTCAAGCATAGGACGGTTAACCTTAAATTCTAGTTGTTACCCTATTTCAAACCAACAGCAACAAGCCACAATAATTCAGATCAAAATTTTATTATTAGCGATTTAACGTTAGAACATCAGCAAAACCTAGTTAGTTATTTAAGTGATGAAAAGTCTTTGAGTTCAAATAAAAAAAGAGTTAGAGGGCGTTTTAAAAGACATTGCAAAACTACAACAAGAGAAACAGAACGATGTACAAGGTACTTCCAGAAAGAGTAGTTCTATACATTATATTCTGTTTTTGTAGTTTGTTAGTTGTAGTAGGTGTAATGAAAAGGATTAAGAGGCGAATCGCCAAGCGGTCACCGTTAAATATAAAAACGGTAAGGTACATCTAAAGTCATACGACGAAGGAACCTTTGTACTACCAGATGGTAGCTGTTTAAACTAGATTTCTGCTGTTGTTTTATAGTGGTGTGGAGCTACGTCGAAAATCTCTCTAACCGGACTATTCGTCACCAATCATGAGCATCCTGCCTGAACTGAGTGGGGTCAGGAAACATTCATGCCAGGAGATCGGTCTACGCATCTTGGAAAGACAGAAGAAGGTCTTTGCAACGATATTCTGCCTGAACTAGGGTAGAAAGAAGACCGCTTAGAAGACTTTTCCGCATAAGCTAAATGATGCAATTTCGGACACGTCCACATCCCATCACTACAACGGGCAAAGCTGGAAGATTAGAAAATGATGTTACACTTGAAAAATGTCGAACAATGAATGTCGAAGCATGTAATAAGGTAATTTCTATTGTAATAAGTGTCGCTGCTAGTACGTAAGGTATAGTCATAATAATGTTTTTTTAGGATAAATTATCAATTTTTTCATTTCAATCCAAATAAATGTTGTAAATTCAAATTTACAACTTTGGTGGCAGCGCCATGATCAAAACTTTTATTCAAATATGCCGGGGCATATTTTTTGGAAAAAGGAGGTAATGCCACGGAAAGATCCATTACATAGAAGAATACTACATCATCGATCAGATTACCGGGTCCTTGTCAGCAGATTCACGCGACGAAAACAGTTTGCTTAACGTCAACTCAAAAGTTCTCAATAGGCTACAGATTAGGGACTAAATGGGTTGGGTTGTTGTTTTGCACCCCCATATGTTGCATTCTTCGGTCTTTTTATAAATTGTTGCCGTCCTCCAGTACCAAATAAGACGATTTTGAATTCGTCTGTTCATCGAACGTTGCACCATTTAGCAAATTTCAATCGCTTTTTCACATGATATAACGTGTTTGTAGTAATGGTGTCTTGCGTGAGCTTCTACCAAACAAATGAGCTTCAACAAGTTGGCGTATTGTAGAAGCGTTTACTTCCAAACTTAGGTCCTGTTTTACAGTTTATATAGCTTGTAAGAAAAGGATCTTACGTTACCACCTCGAATTTACAATCATTTTGCTAGATCAACTGGCTGTTTGTTCTATAAATCTCTAGAGAACAACTGTTTCGTAGAAATCTGATTTTACGACGCTTTCTAGGCGGAATTTTGGAGTTGACCACATCAAGAAGGTTCATGCAGTATGTTTTGTTGATAGACTTACCCGATTTAAGATAGTCAACGTGCGCGATCCCATGTTTATTCCAGAACACCATGATCTTTTTGAATGTCATTTTGGCACCACTTCTGGTGGTGGTTGATTAGGAAGTTGTCATTCGGAGGCTGAATTTCTGGTTTGTGCTCTTCGATTGATTCAATAAATCTCATTCGACACCATACTCATCATCAACTGTTTTCTGCTTTTGCTCATTAGACAGCAACTTGGGCACCCACTTTGCCAAGATGTTTCTGAACTGAAGACGCGTTTTGATAATGTGTTGTAGACATCCTTTTGACTCGCCGAATTTAGCAGAAAGTAGGGTCAGAGATGTTTTAGGATGCCTCACCCCAAGCAGTCAGTGATGGCCTTTAAAAATCGTCGATTAATCAGATTTGGAGGTCGTCTTTCTTTCGTCTACGTCAAATGGGACGTTCAGCTTGCGTATCATTTCCAATTTTTTTCTGTTTCTGAACTGTCTTCTGTTTCCGAATAAATTTTATAATTTGAAACAGTCATTAACTTCCAAGCTCAAACAAGAATGAATTATTAAATTAATACGTCATTAAAAATTATATATATCCTCCTGATTAATTAGAATTCATTTTGAATAATGCGATTAAAAAAAACAAGTTTGTGTTCTCGAATCTGTACACAACTTGGTAATTTTGAACTGTTTACCAGGATTTCCGTGACTCTCGCTGCTTCTTTTTTTTGGTAGTTTTTTTCCTTAAATTATCTTAAAAATTGATTAGCACATTTTTAATTTATCGTTAATATAGAATATATCTTCATAATTACACGATTGAATTTGACATTTAGATTATCTTACCTTAAAAAAAACTATTTTTCCTTTTTTTTTGTATTAGTGGTATTAGAGGTATTAGGCAATAATAAATTAATACATGTTTTTACTATTTAATTAGAAAGTATCATAGTTGAAGATACGAATCGTGTAGAATAAATTCTTAAATTCACATTAATACAACAATGCAGTATCAATTATATGTATTTGAATAAATGGAAATAAAAAAAACGACTAGATTAAGTAAAGATCTATCTATACAGATAAGTATGTACAGAAAAAAAAGAAAACAAACGCCCATAAAAAGAGTATACACACACACGTGTATGTGTAGGCACCTGAGCGAAAGGAGGAGACAATAAATTGGAGGAAATTACGCTTAGAAAACTATCCTTTTCTAAATAATAGCCGTTTAACGTGTAACAAGTCATTATGAATAATAGGGCATTCTAGATTAAGTAAGGAATTATGCTTCTAATACCACGACTACCATTTATATAAATGTATACGATTGTTTATCTTTGTCTTTCCGATATTTGTTTGTTTGTTTGTATTTAAGAAAACTATGACGCGTCCCGACGAAATTAATTTCTAATAACAATTCCCGAAATGCAACGATGTGTGTGTGGTTCCTTCCTTTTTAAATTGATTACGGACGCGAAGATAAAATGATGTAAAGTAACACTTTCGGAGACCTTTCGGTGGAGCATCTCTCTTACACGGAACGTCGGTATCTTTTACGACCAGTTTAAATCTCTGCGGAGAGACACCGAAACGTCTCATAATTCCATTCATCATCCCGGATGGAACCATTTGTATAAGCTTATGTGTACAGTTCAAAAGCCGTGGTATACACGTTTCGCCGATAATTAGTCATCTCACGTGCGTTCATCTTCTTTTTTTCTTTTTCCCACTCCTGTTTAGAGTCTGATGGATATTCTTTACCTTTTCTCAAGATTCTAATACAGGCACCGATTCTATTGTGACGATGTTTATTTTGTGTTTGTGTTAAATTTTTCTTTCTTTTTTTTTAAGTGCTGTTTGTGTGTGTGTGTGTGTATCTATTTTATCGCTTCTGACCGTTCGAAGATTGTCGCCGCTACGTGGACGATGACTGTGATGATCGGCATCGAGATATGCTATATTTAATGTTACTTTAAAATTGGTACACGCATGTATAGATAGAACTGAACACAAAAGGACCAGCTGCGCGATGTATATCGCTAGACTATCTTGTCACAGCACATATGTCATCTGAAATAGAAGAGGAGAGAGCCGAGCGATAGATGGATTATAGAGGACGGTATAAAATCCTTCTTTAATATAGAAAGGACGCGATTATGTTTTGTGAATCTATTGCTACTACATTTTCGCGAATCTAGCTGACATTTTTGGCTGCTCTTTTTATATCACTTCACTTTTTAATTTTTTTTAACGCCATTCTGTTCATGTCTGTAGTATTGGATTTTCCTAACTGTGTCTACCATAGATCTGCTTCCTTCTCGGCAAGTAGGTTCACCTTGTTAATCTAAACGAGAGGCCAAACGCCCAGCAGGGCACATTAGCGCCTTATAGGGCTAAATTTTCATCGATATTTTCTCCGAGGGCGGAAAAGATTGTACTCACCGCCCTGAGTGTTGTACCGAAGAGATTTCGGTCCTATCTCCCTTAATAGCCGAGATATTTATTTATTATCTATAAACGTTTTCCACTCATTTCTATTCCTTGTCGTGTTCTTCGCTTCTTCCATGTTTTGCCTTTCGTTCCCAGTATTTCTGCTATGACATCATTCCATGTTGGCCTTGGCCTTCCTCTTCTTTTATTTTTCATTATTTTTGCTTCCCATATCCTTCTTGTTTGTCTTGTATTTTCCATTCTATACAAATGTTCCCACCATCTAGCTGTCTTTGTTCAATGTATTCTAGCACTGACTGCATTTTTAAATCTTTTCGTATTTCCGAGTTTCTTATTCTATCCATCTCCTGTAACTCCTCTAACTCTTCTTAAATATTTCATTTCTACTGCCTGTAATTTATTCTTTCGTCTTCTATTTAATATCCATTTCCCAGCCATATGTTAATATCGGTCGGTAAATTACCTTGTATACTTTTGTTTTGTTTCTCAAGATATCTTTTTTTTGTTAATGAAATTATTCCTCATGCTATGGTGCAGCTTTGTTGTTTTTTCTATTCTTTGACTAATCTCTGCGTCCTGGGTCCTTTTTCCCAAAAATGTTCGTACTTGTTCTATTTTAATTCCTTCTATTTCGATTTTCGTATATACCTGCTCATCTCCCACTAACATTACTTTAGTTTTGCTCCTTATTCATTGTCATTCGACTGTATTTTAGTGTCTATTCAATGTTGCTCGGTTACGTTTCAGATCTTCCTCATTGTCGGCTATAATTACTTTATCGTCTGCGAATGTCCCTTCCGAAACTTCGACTGCCTTCAAATTAAGGTGTCCAACTCTGATCTTTTTACTTTTCCTTGTACATTGTTTGATGATATCGTCCATATAGATAATGAACAGCGTTGGGCTCAGACTTCCTCCTTGGCGCAGTCCCTGCTTTTTTTTATATATCTCCGATCTCTCTTGGTACTTTATCGAATTCTTTGTCCAAGTCTATAAATGCTAAAGAATACTTTCTTCTATTCTCTAGCGGCTTTTTGTATTATTTGTTTCACAGAGAATAGGGGGTGGTCAACTCTTCTGCTACCTCTATTCCATGCTCTGTCTTTTTGATTAATTCAGGATCATAATGGTGAATCCAGATGTCATCCACGGTAACGAATCTTGCTAGGAGGTGTTCAGGATCTCGCTTAGTGATGGCCGAATTTGTCTCCGAATGCACTTTTGCTCTGGCGTCAACATTTTCAGTCCCTTATTAGTACAGCTGTGTTCACAATATTTCAGAACCGTAAAGACTTGACAATTAATAACCAAGTTAACCAACAAATTAAAAAAATTAAAACAATTGCTAAAATATTTTGTTTCTTTCTAATCATAAAATATTTTCATATATTTGCGTGAAAATACAAAGCTTACTAGATATAAAATCCACTATTCCCCCAGCCAAAACATACCTATATTTACCTAGATTTAAAAATACTAAATACAGTTACATTTCCTTTTCATATTTCCATTATAGAATAGAAAATATAAGCATCTTATTTACACTTGAGAAAACCGCACCCGTCTTTATTTTGATCGTAAAAGAGATTAGAGAAGTAACTGTTACCAATCCCTCTAAATACCCTCTAAAAGGGAATTGCCGTACCTCCCATTTTTCTCCCTAAATAAAAGTTAGGTCGCACATACACACCTATTGTCGATCCGGTCGGATTAATTTTTTGCCGGAAAAATGTCTCCATACGCTAGGACGACAATTAAATAGTCGTATTTGCGACTACCCGCTGCGATAAACTCATCCAACCGTCATAACATATTAACCATTTCATACGCAACAAATGAGAGCGAGATTAATCCCCCTATCCCCCCGGTTAAGGAAAATTCTCAAAAACACATCTGGCATTTCTTAAGTTTATACATTATAAAGGTGTGTGTAACAGTTTAAAAGTATGGAACAGGTATTACCTATCGGACGCTTATTCATTTCCGAAACTGTTTTATGCAGTATAAAGATCCTCTTAATAACCGTTGATTTTTATCTGGTCGCCGGTTATTAATTTCTTTTATTACGTCGGTCGTGGCGAAAATGTCCGAAAAAGAAGAAGAGGTCCGTCCGCAAGGGACCCACGCTAGCCTACGCGTCCTTTGTGTGTTAAAAAGAATGATGTTGCCACTTAGCGGGTTCGCATTTCTGCCCGGTTTTCAGTTACGGGGATAAATTTATGCGGAGGAACATTTTAAGAGGTGCCATAAATATATTCGGGATGTTTTTAATATCAGTCATGTTCGGTACCGGCTGTTTAGTGGACAATATTTTCGCCCGATGTTAAAAATAAGAATGAGCGGAGAATGTGAGAAGGATCCGTGCGAAACTGGAAACGGATGACGCATAAGCTTCATTCGGTTGTTTTTAAAAAAATAATCGTTTATTTTTAGAGGGATTGATATTAAATTGTTGACTTTATAAAACTGTCAAGACTATAATTACATTCAATAGCAGCGAAGAAAAATGTCATCAACTGAAGTATCTAAATGAAAAAAGATTGAAACAATATAATAATCGACTCCTTATCAAGCTCGAGCTATATTTGTTAAGATTATTTCCTAAACCAAGTTTCATAGAACAATAAATTATTTTGGACCAAAATTAAACACACAATTATTGTATGTTAATATTTCCTGGTGTTGCTGATGATGTTACAAACTCTGTTTTTCTCACGATCGTCTCTGATGAAGTGGAAAGTCTTGCTTCCTGTCCCTGGTTTTGTATCCCTCATAACTGATTCAAAATTTGTTTAGTGATGTTGTTGATCCATCTGTAAATAGGGCTGAATCGAGGAAGAATTGGCATGACCAATTATTTTTATTAATTGTTGTTCGGGAACTCCCGATTTGGTTAATTGTGACACAGCTGTTGAACGATAAGAATGGCTGATAATTTTGAGACGTTTGGTATTTAAACCAATAGATTCTGGTCCTTGTTTGGTCGATATCGAAATTTCGTTCGTCCCAATAGGCGAGTTTTTGTACCAGAATGAATTTTTCTTCTTCCAAAATGGATTAAGTAGGCGTCAAAAACAGCCGATCGCAGGTAAAATTAGGCCCACGTTTCCCAACTAATGTTTTAAAAATTCTGACCGGGCGATTGATAATCAGATTTAATTTCAATTTTGAAGTGATATACCAAGCAGTTGAACACCCATGCTAGTTCGAGGGAAGCTAAATAGTAGAATTTTTTCTCAAATCCATTTGGCGTTTTCTCCCCAAAATGGTCTATTATGTCAAATAAATTGTCAATGCTTAAAGAGGTCGCACTTTGCTTTCGTTTATCTGGAAAGTTTTTGCAGTACTCGTCGTTTGCTATTACGAGCATCTCTAGAACTTTTGAATCCAATTCTTTGAAAACGATCAATTTTAATGTTATGCTTCTTAAAATATAACTCTTGAAGACTTTTGGCGGTAGAATTGCACATACGTTTTACAGTATATTCCTTATAATCATCTCCGTTCTCTTTTTTCATGTTCTATGCCCACTCTTTCAAAATTTCGTCGAAAATATACTTGCGTTCGTGACAATAATGCATGGTGAACTGTTCGACTTCTCTTTGTATTTATCATGAGAGTTTAAGATCGCTAAATCTCTTTTTGTTGGACATTTTCATCTATTTGACACATTTGACATTTAATGAAAATAACTTGATTTGTTACCTACAATATTGAATAGTCGATTTGTAATAGTTGCTGATTTCAAGAACCGGTACCGTTCATTGGTTAATTTCAACTTCAGTTGTGATTTTGATTTGACAAAATTTGAATTTGACAGGTGAAGGAAATAATCATGGAAAACTAACAGGAAACAGGAACAATAGATAACTTTGTCTTTCAGATAGTTAAAGGTTCTGATTCTGATATTTCACGTTTCATAGATATTGTGACATTCTAAAGTCACTAAACTTGACACATGTTTAGCAATAAAAACATAACCTCTAATTCTGTACTTTTTATAATTCAAAGCTGTTTTCTGTATTGTTTAAATTTCGTGATGGATATAATGCGAAGCGAGAAAAGATTATCAGGTTAGGTGAACTCATGTTTATGCCACAAAGAAATATTGCGAAACAGAAGCGTGACGGGAACACGGCAGCATCAGCTGTAGTGAAGCAAAAAAAAGACGACACCAACAGATGATAGGTTTTTGCTTCGAAATAGCAAGTTCAATCCAAGAAAACAAGTCTCCTGCATCAGGCGTACCAATACCTGACATAATTATCCGAACTAGAAGATTTTTAGAATCTGGTACAAATCTGCTAACAATCTTGGACTACAGAGGACTGGAAAAGGAAGCCTTATCTACAGATGAAACCCATTTCATAGTTGAGGGTCAGCGGATTTTTGGTACCAATCGAAAGTATGATGAACAGCCAAAAATACAAATCGATGTCAGAACAGCATTTTAACAAATGTAGACATATTTTCAGAATAAAGAGATAACTGCTCTTTGGTATCGTGATGAGAGGATCTCTGAAAACTGCCAGAAACCAGTGGACTATATTTTATACAAAACGATGTTTGTGTAGCATTTTTGTCAAATGTACTTAGATCAACGACAGTTGAAGTTATACTAGGCTGGCTGTACGAACGCAAAATAGAAAAATGTAATTTACAACATCTATATTTTAACTGGGACAATAACGATATTTTTAAAAAAGCAGATTCCTTTTATGACATCCCACATTTTAGTTATTTTAATTTTGAGGCAGATTTTTTCTTTCTGAATGAACCGTTTCTGTCACAACAGGTAGAATATGAAAAGTACATCTTCAATAAATCAATATTAACCCTGCAGAAAAAAAAAGTCAATACCTGTGATAGACCTGTAAATATATCTGATTTATGATTTTACGACTCGTCTCCTTCATTGTCATATCCATCTTACTATTCGAAAATAAATAAATAAATATTGACCGCTAGCACAATGCTTAAGTATTGTATCCGGGTTTTTAAGGGACCTTCCCGAATTCGTTAAGGTATGCTATTAATGCACAATTCGCACGTGCACCTGGTGTCATCGAAAGTTTCGAAATTTTTACGACAACCTTGACAGTATATCATTTTCTTCTGTTCACATTATTCCGGAGATCTTTGCCAAGTATTAGACACATTATTGTTCTAGTTTGCAAGTACGAATGTAATGCAATGATAACTAACGCCATCTGAGCGGTTCTTGCGGAGAGTTCCTAACCATTTCCTTGTGTGTGTATGGGTGTAACGTAAGTAAGTATGTATTATACATGTTGTGTTGGTATTGCTAATCTCTACCGATTACCATTACATGTGTACCTTTCAGCGTACGCCGATAATATTTAATATTAGAGAGTCTTGTGTAAACGTAAATGGTTCACAATGTGCTGTCGTTCCATCGCCGTAGGTGCATATATATATGTACATTTCTAACGGACAGAGTTGGAGATAACGGTTCGTAACGAATGACACACGAGTGCTAAAGAGCTTATGCAAAAGCGTTTATTCGTATATACGGGACAACACACGCGTAACATGTCTTATCTAGAATTTTGTAAGCGTTTAACACCTTATTAATAAATTATAAACATTTATGAGTATGATAGTCACAGTTAAAGTCCGATTGCAATATACGAAGATAGGGCGGCAAAAATGCAAAATATATCATAATTGATCAGCTCTGGAAAATAAAATCACGATCAGTTTTGTTTTGAAAAATTCCAAAAATCCATCTCTCAGGATGCCTCATTATGCTCTCTTTCCAAAATTGTTGCCACTTACTTGCAAAATATTCATCGAGGTGCGTTTTTATTCCCCTTTCGGAGAGGCAAGATTTGCGGAGTACGGAGGATCCCAATCAAACTGTAAAGACCAACGCAGTATGCTGTTTTGCGTTGTGGTGATGAAAAATGACACCTCATCGGTCGATTCGCTAATTCTGGCCATCTTTTTTCAATTGCGGCTTTCAATTTATCGAGTTCATCGTAATATCTTGCAGAATTAAACGTTTTACTTTGTAGAAGGAGCTCGTAATACGCTACATCTTCCCAGTCCACACAACGATAGAAGAGAACTTTGTTCAAATAAAGTCTTGGCTTCGCAACAGTTGACGGTCGATTTTGTTTAAACCAAGTGCGTTTTCGATGCACATTTTGATATAAAATCCAGTGACAAGCCTCTTTAGAAAAGGATTTTTTGAGGTTGGTTTCCTTCAATTGCTCTGGATTCCAAACTTCGTATCGATTCACATGTGACATCTTGATTAAATGATCGCGGATTTTCAGCGAGCCTACCCTTGAAAGCCTACCCCAAAATTGCTAGCTTTAAATTTCTTAAACCAATTGCGGATGGTTCTAATAGTTGTAGTATTAATCCCGTAAACGGTGGAAATCTCGTCTGCACTGTCCTTTGCATTACTACCTTCTTTAAAGCTTAACATACAGCAAATGCTTCTTTTGGCTATCCATATTGAACGGTGTCGAAAAGATTTTAAAAATAAACTTCGTCATCAACGAAACGCACTTTAAAGAGCTCTGAGACGACTGAAATCGATGCCATAAACGGACAAACATAGATGGCTCGAGGTCATACGTAGCCTGGTGCGAAAAAAAATTATGGAACACTCTGTTAGAAGCAAATCTGTTATAAAAGGTTTTCCAATAAGAATGATATGATTTTGTAATGATGTAGTCAGTAGTCATTTATTTTCACTAAACTCTAACAATTTATTATGGCTAAATACTCGCTCCAAGAACGTTTGGTTATTGTCCAAAAAAAATTACGAAAATCGTCGTTCTTATATGAACATTTTTTCGCGCACTAACTTTACTCTTCAAGATGTAAAAAACACCAGTAAGACGCCGAAATGCCAGAACTGTTGAGATTATTGCTGCTGTAATTGAGCTATCAAGGCAGGGCAGTCTCTAATTATCCCTAACACTGCACTGGGCCTAGATTCAAATTTACCAATTTTCCTGGTAGATCGTCGTGCTCAAGAGTTAGGACGCAGAGTCTGCATTTCATCTTTATAGATCAAAACCTCTTAGACAGCCGTGATTTAAATCTTAGACACAACTTGGCGAATTTTGCAAAAAAGATACCCGTATAAGATTGTTTTTGATCCAAGAACGATTTGAAAGGGATCGCATTTGCGAAAAAAATTATCTTTTCAGATGAGGCTCATTTTTTAACGGCATAATTGCCGTCTTTTGCTGTGAAAACAATCCTCAACAGATTCACGAGAAGCCTTTGCATTCCCTGAAGGTAGCTGTATGGTGCGACTTATGGTATGGTGGTATCGTTGGATCATTTTTTTTCCAAAATGAGGTTGGAGATTCAGTTACAATGAATGGTGAACGATACCGAGAGATGTTGACAAAGTTTTTATGGCCAAATTTGGATGCGTTTAATTTAGAAGATATGTGGTTCCAGCAAGACATGTCACACTGCTCATGAAACTATCGCCATACTGCAAGAAAAGTTTGAAATTGCTAAGGTTATTTGAAATAATGTTTATGCAAACTTGATGCTTTGCTTTGATTGAACATTGAAAGCTGCATTCGTGAGATTACTCCCGATTTATTGCACAAAATTGTTGATAATATAAAAAATGTGGTTATATCTGAAATCATTTCTATTTTATTTCATTTTAAAATTATATCGTTCGTATTGGAAAATCCTGTATGTAGATTTCAGTCTTCAGTGATCTTATTTTATCTTTCTTTATTTTCTGTCAATTTTGTATCGAATTTGAGTACGCTATCGGACATTATTTTAGTAACCTAACTGGAGGTACCATCATGGACATCCTCTTTATAACTTAAATTGAGTCACTACAGAACGTGACGTTAGATACAACTTTTTCACGTCTATATACATATTATGTAAATTAGCCTTTGTTGTGAAAGCTCCCATTTAAATCCATATCCAGATTTATTCGAGAGGGGTAAAATAAATTGTAATATCGCGTATAATACACGGCTATAAAAATAAGGGGGACATCTCTATTTAGAAGGACAAAAAAAAAATAAAGTAGAAAAGACAAACCCGGCGGAGGGAAGGGGAGAGGATGCAACAATAGCTGAACAGTGTAAACAATATGACAAGCGGCTAATTCGGCACCAGTTTAGGGCTCACCCCGGGGACAGCAACACAGAAAGAAGCGAGCGACGTCCCGATTTCACGGGCCGGCTACCACCAATACACCCGATCCTTTTTTCCGAATGTCATCCCTCTATATCGTCGAATAAAACAGATATTATACACCGTGAAGATTTAAGCTTACATATGTTACGTTAGTGCAATAGTGCAATTAATATACATATCTATTTTGTGACCTTTATCTTTCAATTCCTAAAATATTTCCATTGTACGTCAATAAAACAACAATTAATTAAATAACAATTTATTCCAGAACATATTTTCGTTTATAACTTCTTCAGTGGAAGAAATTGGTGTTTAATATGTGTCAAAATACTAATAATTCGAATTTTAATTACAACTATAACAATTAAAATGATTTGAATTATTCGTATATCAATCTATTTTTTGTCAAGCTCTAACATGACAAAAAAACTTGACCTACAAGTGGAAATATTTCAGGAATTGAAAGATAAGTTACAGTCTAGTAAAATATTGACGTAATTAGATGACGTATCTAAATATATAAAATGAACTTAATTAATCGCGCATGAAAGTCGATATCCGTCTTATTTCTTCTTCCTTAGATATATTAAATTTTACTTGCAAGGTTTCTTCTGTCCATCCGTAAGAGGACGGGTATCTGTGTGAAAGGGACACAGGATATGGCGTTTTAGTATTACGCGCGTTTGTATTGCGTGTACGTGTAAGTTTAATATCTCAACTTCCTTCGAGGTATCGCTTACAGCGACAATAACAAAGGAGTGTAGTTGTATCTCGGTGGGAGGGAACCCTTCGCAAATATTATTTCAGTAGTAGGTATAGATTGGGGGATGTTTTAATCATTTTTTTCACTATATGTATATTAGTTTGTTCATAAAACATCATAGTTACCTGTTGAATTAATCAACGATATAATAAACATAATTCTTACAATTTTATACCACCATACATACAGAACGCGTACTATATAGGGACCCGCATTTATTCAGTTTCAATATTCAATACGCGCAGCCCCGTCAAAATTTATTGTCGTGGACGAGGACGTGCATTTTTAATCAGGTTATCGTCGGATATATACGCTTGTCATATATTCAAGCGATATGCAACACCCGGCTACTATTTTTTTTTTATTTTCGTTTGGAAAAAAGGCAGAAAAAGATGACAATCTGATTCTACGGTTTCTTCTAAACAGTAGCGCGCGATTATGGCAGATGGTCTCATCATAATAATTATTATGCCATCGATTGACTGATATCCGAGCTCAAGTTTATGATAGCTTTTATACTTAAATAATAATACGTACGATGTACACGCGGCGATTTTTTATTCATGTCACATCCATGGGAATGTCGCTGTTTACAGTATATTCTCGTATTGACATTCACGGAATATAACAGTAAGTAGTTAAACAGTGTTAACTTGGCTAATTTATGATGTGTGTTCGCCGTATAAAATATATGAACCGTACATGCATGTATGATAGAAATTAATGAATAATACATCATCGATCATACTATAGGGGCTCGATTACACAATACAAGCGCAACATACGAATATAACGACGATTTAAACGTGATGTATAATTTTGTTTTATGTGTTCTATTTTGTTAAGCATATTTTCCGGTTATCTTGTTTTTTTATTGCCCCAAAAAAAACAAAACACTACAGACGAAAAATCTCGAGAAGCCACCAGGGGAATATCGACGTCGTTTGTTCGTTCTGATCGCGTCGATGAAATGGGACTATTTTTTCCGTTGTTCTCGGACGTGATGACAAGCTTTTTGACACGATACGATAGACGTGCGATGATTGCCGATATCGTCGGAATAATATTTAAAATTATCTCTACAAAATCTGTCCCATCAATATTATGGAGCAACATATTAATATAAAATTTTATTTATACAGTGTAAGAAATATTGTGTGTCTTCGTTTGGCTCAAACGAAGATGATACATCACATAATAAGAAGAATAAATTTTGGGAAGAACTAACATTAGTGGTGGAAAACGCGAAAACTGTTAGAAATAACAATGGAAAAAGAATGCTGGACTTCTGCATTATACACAACTTGGATTAACTAATATTCTTTTCCAACATAAAAATATACACAGATATGCTAGAGAAATCAAGAGTAGAGGAGAGAAGTCCATAATTGACTACGTATTAATTGACAAAAGTAACAGAAGAATTGCGAATGATAGTAAAGTGATAATTCGCTGCGACAAAGTTTGAATCCAGTAGCCTTTTGATTACAGGAGTATTGTCATTTATTTGGACTGCGTTTTTCTAGAAATCATTAGTAGCTACTTTTGTTTTCTTTGGGTACCTTAAATAATGATAAGTTTTAAAAAATCGTCATTTGTAAGCTAAATTTGCCATTGCATGCTATAATGAACTTTTTGAAGAAAAATGGAAAATATCTAATGCATACATAGACAATTTACTATTAAGTTGTCACATCTTTGACAGCCACGGCCTACGCTTTATTAATGTTGAAATATTAAGTTTCATTATTGTTAAGTAAAATAATAAAATATCTCAAAACCGGTTAGATTTAGGTATAGGGAATGCTAGTATCAATTAAACGAGAACGAAGATAGGAATTGAAAGCTGACATAATATATACAGGGTGTTCTTATTTAAAATAAGCGAGTTATAATTAATTTCGAAATTGTTGGAATTGAGGGTATGTGGAAAAAACACCCTGTATAAAAATTTTACATCTCAAAGGACGAGGCACTTTTAGTGATGTCTGCAATTCGCCATGTCAAATTTTAAGTCAGTAGCGCGTTTGTTTGCAGCAATATCCGTGATTTATTTGGGACTGTGTTTTTCTAGAAAAATTTATAAAATTGAAATATCTCCAAAAACTATTAATTTTTAGTATAGGACATGGTACTCAAAATTTGATTGAGAATTGAAAAAAAAATACATGTTCTATTTAAAATAAGCGAGTTGGTATGTACTTCTCCGTGTACCGAAGTAGATCATTCATGAAAATATTATATTTAAGCTCAGCATTATCGATAGTGTAATCTTATAAAAATTTTACATTTCGCTTATTACTACATCCCCAAAACTTCTAATCACAACTCTTCGCGCCACACCGTATATATAAAGGAGAAAGAAAAAAAGTGAAACATTTAGTAGTACAAGCAAAAAAGAGACATGGAAAGAATTTGGGGAAAAGATGGAAAACAGTAAAGACAAACAAAAGCTATTTTATAGAGTTTGAAATCAGTAATAAATGAAGAAAGGTCACAATATACACATTATATACAAAATAAGAAGGGAGAGATCCTAAGCGATAGAAAGAAGATTATAGAAAGAAAGATTAGTGGAATTGTTAAGCGAAGAGGAGTGGAAAAGCGAAGAAGCAATAAAAAAACAGAAAAATGATAAAATGAATAGGACAAAAAGGAAATAATAAGAGAAGAAGAGAAAGAAGAAATAAT
>CM043017.1:358392-579889 GCA_023690525.1 Holotrichia oblita
TACTAGAAACCTCGTCCTCGCTAGGCCGTCACAGTGGCACAAAACATGAACTGGGGTTTCTTCTTCCTCTTGACAGAATCTGCAGAGAGCATTTTCTGCCAGGCCTATGTTAAACATATACCTATTCAGTCTGCAATGACCGGTCATCAGACTTACTATCATTTTGACAGTCTTCCTGTCTTTACTCAGTAGGTCTTCAGTTCCCTTAGGAACTCCTTAACCTTGTCCTGGCGATCTTTCCCACCATTCCTTCGACTTGTTTTGTGACCATTCGTAGATGGACCTTTTAATTTGTGATTTGGTAGTGCCGAAGGAAGGGGCCGCTCCTATGAAAGGCCTTGACGAGCCTCGTCTGGCCAGCTCATCGGCCGCCTCGTTTCCCTTCACTCCCATGTGGCTGGGGACCCAGGCCAAAGTAATTTTCCTTAGGGTGCCCGTCTCATTTAGGGCTCTTACGCAGTCCCAAACCAGGTTTGAGTCAGCACTTGCGGAACTAATCGCTTTAAGTGCTGCTTGGCTGTCAGAGTAAATAGCGACGCTTTTTCCTGATTCGGCCCAATCCTTTCGGAATAACAGTTACTACATCGAAAGATTGGTAGTTCTCCTTCAGGACAACCTGGGTAGACTGGGTAACAGCCACTATCTCGGACTACCTCGGGACTAACACTTTAAAATACAGCCTTGGTCATAAGTATTGAGCACCGTACAAATTTAGCACGTGTGCGACAACTATAAGAGTAAATAAACCCTGTTGTTTACGAAGTATTTTGTCAGCCTCTCTTTCTCCTCACCTTTTGGGGTTACAAACATGGGCTTGCCTGCTCAATCGCCGGATCTGAATCGCATCGAACGTCTAAGGGATTTATTAAAGCGAAAAATCAGGCGTTACACAATCAATTCAAAAAACGAGTTAAAGGATAGCTTACGCCTAGAATGGAACACTATGTCCAGAAGTCCCGAAGAATGTAAGAAACTTGTGAGCTCTCTACCCAAACGAATTACTGCTGTAATTAAAGCAAAGGGTGGGCCAAGTTGCTTTAATTTATTTCAATTTAATATTCTCTAAAAAACTCAAAGTTAACCTGGGTGCTCAATACTTATGGCCAAGGCTGTACATAAGCAACTACCGCTGGGACAATGTTGTTATCACTTCTCAATATAATACTAGCACTTTTATTCTAACTCCATTAATTCTAACACCAGAAGCGGATGGACGCGAGGGAACACGCGAAAAAGTGTTAGAATTAACTTCAGATTTTTATGTGTGTATCAGCATATTTCATGTGCAATGTGCTTCACCAGACCTGGTTACCATTTTAATAAAAGGAAATAAAATTTCTTCTCGATATATATTTGAAGTTAAGACACATCAAACACTAATTTTCTCTGGCTGGAGAGATGTATCAATATAATTTTTTTTCTGTAGTCCACATCCTCATATTCTATTAATTGATATAACCATTCAGATAAAACTATGCTTCATCGAAAACAAATCTACCAAAATATTAATCTTTGTAAAATTTCATGAAATCAAGTCGTGCAATAAAGAAATATATAAATGCAAAACCAAACAGTTCCCAAAAAGAGAGTATAGCGTTTGCTCATCACCCTTTGGTCCATCACAAAAATAGTATTCTAAAAGAATCATAAAGGAATCCCATAGCTTTTAAAATTTCAAGACAAGTTTCTCTTCAATTCCCGTACATTCATCACATCTATCTAGGATCCGCCATATTACCAAAACGAAATACAATGGCGTTTTAGAATAATGAACGTTGCAGACGCAATATGCAAATGAGGCAGGCACGCCATCTCTTTCATCGTCTTCGCGAACAGTTTAACATCAGTACCGACCCCCTGATATATTCACGACTATATAGAGGACCTTCTCGTTCTTTACAGCCGTATACTAGCACTTGCGAACTCGGGCTATATTAACTTACACACGAGGTGGAGGAATGGAAGAGTGAACTTATGATAATATATATTAACGGGCGTTTTACTACACACGGGGACACCGCGGCCGTTGAAAGCTGGACCGTGTAAAGTCTATGGTATACATAAGGACATATAGTATTGCGGGGACGACCCGACCGTCCATAAAGCGATTTACCATCGCCACCTCTCCTTCAAGCTCGGGGCAATAAATATTAATAAAGTGGTCGAGCGGTGCGGCCGGGCCGGCGCAAACTGCATACCGCATGTGCGAATATAAATTTTAAACTGGACGTGCGTTGTCGCTTATATGTTCCTCTCGTCTGTTGTCTTGGATGTTGATATACGTGTTCGTCGTTGACCACTGTAGATTTCACTGATTCGACCAATATTTTATTGTGATAGGTGTATGTACGTGTATATTGTTCGAATAGAATATACGGGATACGGTTTCAATGACCTATCACTTTCTTGTATTGCTAGAAATGGAGCAACCTTTTATTTATCCTTATAAATATAAATATGTGCTTTATTTTTGTACGTTGACGAAAATTAAGTTCACTTATTCCGCTAATATTCCCGGGAACTGTCACCAGTGACATCAGTATCGAATTCGCAATAAATTAACGTTTCAAAAACTGTCACTCCAAGGTTCTAACAATGATATCGATTTATCTGTCAAATATGTCACCTCAAGTGTCAAGCAATTATGTCAGTCGATTTATTTGCCGAATATTGCGAAGAACTGGTTCTTTAAATGTCAAACAATGCCTTATTTGACAAATATCTCAAGAGCTGTCACTTTAAATGTCAAAAAAATGACGTATCATTGCTGAAATCAGAATTTGACGTTCAATCCAAGTATGTAAAGAAATTTCAAGAGTGTCATGTCAAAAATGGGTTTTCAGATATTACAAAATGATGCCAATTTTGATCTTTTTCGATACCATGCGGAAAGCGTCACGATTCAATTTGTATTAAAGGACATCTGTATAACTTTTTTGTCTCTCATATCTAAATTTATTAACACTAGCAGCACCGGAGCTGTCAATTTGGCGGTTTTTCAAATTTAAATAAGGATATCTCCGAGGAAAGTTTTACTAGATAAATGTGCTTTTAGGACTTTTTCAAAATTATTATCATGATTATTCCCTAAAACGTTGAAACATGAAAAAACTAAAATAAATGAGCTACGACGTCTACTTCCTAGAAGCACCGATGCTGTCAATTTGACCACAGTTTCCTCGAATGATAGGGTATTTTATAGTTCGTAGAATTGACCCGGAGAGAACTCTGCGAAATATGTATCGTTGTGATTTGTTTCATCGTGAGCTGTCATACGTTGAATTATTGGAGGAATTGAATCATTTAGCAGAGGTTGAGGCGGATTATGAACTACCATCCAATAACAATAGCACCGATGAAGACTCAGATTTTGTGATAGATGAGCCAGAATCTCAAAAATCGAGCAGCGATTCGGATGAAACTACATCACCTTTGTCTACGCTGACCAGAAGAAGCTTGAAGCTTTTATTGCTTTGTTATATGCTAGAGGCGCTTACGGAGCTAGAAAAATGTTGGTAAAAAAACTTTGGTCAAGTGACTTGTTCGTTTTGTCATGCGAAACACTACAGATCTCAACGATCAGCGACAGCTAAATTGTCTCTTGCGTTCGAAATTTTGAATTCGTTTATTGAAAATTGTATTTTATATTATAAGCCAGCCTACTAGAACACGATGCCTCTTTACACAATATATGGCCAACAAGCCTGACCAATTTGGCATCAAATTTTGGCTGACAGCCGATGTAAAGTCTAAATATTTGATAAACGTTTATTAATGCAAAATAATGTATTCCTGTTCAGTTCCATGCATCTAGATGTTGAAATAGGGAATGGAGAAAAAAAAGCTGCATGAGACGGTAACATTTTACCATGAAATAAAATTTTTAGTTGGCTCGTCAATATTCAACAAAATCAGCATCGCGAAGATGGCCACTTCAAGTTTTTTTCAATATCCTCGAGATGGCAGCCATACAAAGAAGCTACAGGTAAAACAATTAGTCGACAGGATTTTATATTCAAACTAGCAGAAGAACTGAGGGAAAGCTACATCACATATAAAAAACCACCAGCAGGGCCAGCTTGTCCTATCACACAGAATCCAACACAAAATAAGCGTCGACAATGTCAAGCTAGATACCAGAAAAATAAAACCAAGGAAATATGTGTACTATGCAAGAAAACAGTTTGCGGTAGTTGCACAGGAAAAAATGAAACTCTTTATAAATTTTTGTATATATTGTCTTACTTTTTCTCTAAAATAAAAAGATATTTGCACAATGGGTTTTACTAAATAAAGTACAAGCGGTCATTTCGACTGCAATGGAGCTTTTAAGTAGAAAAAATTTCTGGTGCTTCTAGTGTTAAAGAATTCAGAATAATTTCATTATTTCTACTACCACTTATTATACAGGGAGTCTCTAAAAGTTTTTTAAATAAAATGATACCTACCACAGATTCTTGTAGGTGTGGTTGAGTTTGGTATAGAACATTTTGCAATTTCTTTTGGGGTTAATGTCGAACAGGAATTTGTTATGCAAAAAAAAACGACAAAACAAAAGAAGTCCAGCAATAAAAACCTAAAGACGAGAGCAAGCAAAAAAATACAAACAACCAAAACAATTCCTTTCTTCATTTCTCGCATACATTTCTGTAAACGTTGATTAGTGATGCTAGCTTAACCTCTTAACCAGCTAATGTCAATGACATGTATAGGTATTGCTCGGCGTCATTTGCATATAGATTACACCCCAGCGCACAGATGCACTGTGTCTAATGTGCATTTGTGCTGATGGTCCTCTCTCTTTCGCTTTCGCGTCCAGTTGTGTCTCGAAATGCGGCAGCAGCAACAGTAGAGACAGCATCGGGAATCGTTTTAGCTTGGTTAGCAGCCTGATGGCAGTCAATGCAAGGAGCGTTTTGTGTCGGGCATTTTTTACGGTTGTTTCAAGTGCTTGTTCGCGAACGCTTCACGACCATTTTACGATCACGTTTGCAGCGTTCTGCATCTTGTGTTGAATGGTAATTAAGTGCGCCCGACGAACTATTATATGCATGCACCTCGGAGCGATACCATTAAACCGAATATACCTACATATTGGTTAAGATATTTCGATTTTAAATTAGGAATCCGATTAGATTTGAATGATGAATTCCGTCTTGTATAGTAGCAGAGAGCGCGGAACAATACTATGATGAATACAGATTTTGAACTTTGAAACGTTGCCAACCTGCTGTAAATTTAAGAATTTGACAGGGAAGATGTTATTGTTGACTGGCGCCAAATTAATGGCAGTTCCTTTCTAAAATACACATTTATTCGTCGAATATCGGAATGAATTTATGTTAAGAGGTGATTATTGTCGTTTCGTCTCCTTTATAGATGATAAAAATATGTTAAATTTTTTCAACGTGACATTTCGATCATGGTTTAATCATAACATTAGCACTTTTTTAAAACATTTTCGATCGTTAAGTTAGTAAGTTAGAAAAATTGTGTAGCCGGCTAATGTAATTAATACCATTGTTACGATTAGGTGTGCCGTTTGGTCTCTGGCCAGCGCAAATTATATCAGCCAGAGAAGTGTTGGCCATAGTCCACGGTTATTATCCGGAACTAAATCTGAACCTTTGTTATATTGTGTGTCCAATAGGTGAAAGATGCGGGGGTGTCGCGTGCCTCAGATCCATACATAAAACTGACCACATGCACGTAGCATTAAGGGACAGCTGCATAGTATCCTATTGTCGCCCACGCACCCTCACGTCGTTTCTATACTACCTCTCAATCCGTTGATCTTTGCCACCTAATTTATTTCATTTCAAGAGTGTGTCTAACGTACATACATACATACAGACATACCATCTACCGTGCAATATATTTATACAAGGCACGGGACATAATGTAGTAATACGTATACACGTATAGGGCCCTCTTCCCCGAATAGTTCCTGGAACCATAGATACCATTTACTAACTGGTTAGGCTAAAGCTAGAGCAAGACGGGTAAATATAAACGTTTTTCCCACATCTGTGTCTAATATTTCGTCAGATATGTATGCATGCATGCAAGTCTTCCCGTCCCTTTCACAGAATGCGCGCGTGCATCGTGAATAGCTGACGGGTATTTATAGGAAATACGAGAAAATTGTTTCCTAATTACCTAAAGTGGATGCGTTCGCCTGCGCCGCAAAATTTCCTAATTAGAAATAATACGTCTAAATTTCATCACAGTGAAACGTCAAAAAGAAAAATTGACAGCTGTCACATTCTAAACGTCTAATAATTATTTATAAATATGATGATGATTTGAGATCGAGATAATGCAATTCGAATTACGGACTCCATTAGGCTGCTATATCTAGAAATACAAAGACGTTGCTAGAGAAAAAAGGCAAGTTTCTAGTCTCCGTGTGTGTGTGTGTGTAGTTGCAGATGGTTGCAAGTCGTTTGATGTCCGTCGCTAGCAAAGACTAACACGGATTGATTGTCTTTTTATAACGCGTATACATGCGTATCATCGCCGGAAAAGAGCAATCCTAATTATAGATGGACATCTTTGATCTGCTTAACTTACATATATACAAAAAGGATATTAGAACAGAATAAGACGAGTTTATGGCAAAAAAGAAACAGACAATCGACAAATTTGAAATAATACATAATTTGTTGTTTAACTCACGAGGATTAACAATAAGTTATACAACAGTAACATAGAAATCAAAAAGTGAATCAGGCAACATTAGCTCTTAGCTCAAATCCTTTGACGATTTTGCCTAAATACACAAAGAACTAACTCTGGGTTGAACTGTCCCATACGTAGAATGTGCAATAGTTACGATAACATTTGTGAGAGATTAGACATATTTCATATCTCGATGCTGCAGCTGAGAGGGTACTGTTGTTGATATGATTTATTTTTATTTCCAGTCGATTATTTCTCGATCTTTAATTTCGAATATTTAACTGAAATAATTTGAATTCCGTTGAGAATTGTGTTGAGGGGTCGGCTCTATCGTCGCCTTCAGCGTTTCTGCTCAGATACATGTTAATGTAGGCTCACGCTTCATGCTGTTTTCGGCACTATACATGTCCAGATTATTGTATTCAGTTCTTCAAAATAAAAATAAATAAATGAAAATGGCGGTCTATTGCATTGACATTTATTAAAACTGTAACGCACACCTGCCATATATTGCTGGAGTCACGGACAGGCTGAAGAAAACCCTGAAGAAGAAGAGCGAAGAAGTCAGATTGAGCACAGTTAAGAAAATAAAAGAACTGCTTCCATCCTACAAAGACTCAATACCGAGACTACAAGCTAAGGGCATCTATGAACTTCAATGCCAGTGCAGTAGGTAGATGAACACTACCGCACCGGAAGCAGTCACGTAATCGACTACAATGACGTGAAGATACTAACCAGAAGCAATCACTACTACCCACGGATAGTAAGAGAACCCCTGGAAATAATGAAGAACCCGAACAATTTTAACCGAGAAGACGGATACAGGTTGAGTAAGGTATGGAGGTTGACGCTGGAGAGCGCACAACAGCAAAGACGATCGAGGACACATCGAGGATAAGCATAGGATACGGATCAGAGGATGATAACGGACACGTTTTAGCGGATTAGAACGGATCAGGGACTGGGTATATAACGAGGAGCAGAAGACATCAACATCAGTTTTTAGAGAACTTCTGAAGAATCTGCCAGTACGATCAGCGACATGTCAAGTTTGTTACAACGACCACGGCTAACACCCGAAAGATACATCTTTATGGAACAGTGGCCGGAAAAGCCTATATTCGAAGATTGAGCTGTTTAAATTAGAGATTTTAAAAATGTATTTTTTTTTGACGTTGGTTGCTATGGCTGACTTTGGAACATATGTATCTTGTATGGAACTAACATTTTACTGTGTTTAGATAAATTAACATAAAACAACAAATGAAACATATGGATTAAATGAACTGTCAGTTTTGTGTAAATATTCAGATATCTTGATGATGGTAAAAGTAGATCAAATATTGTTTCGGTCGAATTTCCGAATTAATGTTATGAAAACTAAGTTTGATGGGGGATGGAACGTAAATAAAAATTAGCTAAATGCTTTTAAAATGTTTGAGTGTTTTTTTTTTCATTGTATAATTGGCATTAGGAATGTGTTTCAAATTGAAGATATTGGAAATGTTATCGAATACCCGAGATGTGTAGATTCTGATGCTTACTCATCCGAAATTGTTTCCACAAAAAAATTCTTTAGAAGCCTACACGTATGTATGTATGTATGTATGTATGTGTAGTTCTCGCTTGAAACACTGCACAGTATTAGTAAGTATAATTAGCGGCAATTAGGTAACATTATTTAGACGTTCAGATCGGGCTTACGCAAGTGAATAATTCATTTTTATAAATTCCAGATCATCATGACAGATATAGTCGTGTATATCGATCATTTTATCATTGAATAATGGCCGCCGTCCAAATCCGCGGTACTGCATACGTTTATTACGTAGATAAAATAGCAATTAATTATAGACAAATATTTAAATTATACCGGGTATTTATTCAATCTACTAGCGAACGTTGAACAGGTGTAATATATTATGGAATTATATGACCGACCGGGTATGTAAAGGATCAGTAAATAAAATTTGTACCGTTCCATCTTTGGATTCAGCGTAGGCTGAATTTAGATAAGAAAATGCAATTCTTTTTCGATTTCACTTCTTCCATCATCCGTGACCTGTCTTAAGGTTCGCACCTCTCTGCTATGTACACCTGAAGCAGGAGCAGCCCGGCTATCCGACTCCGCGCGTCTACACATCCATTCGGAAAGTTATTTTTAAATCGCCAAACTTTGAGAAAACCCGCGCACCAAACACCGCCGGCGACCGCGACAACCACGGCGACGACGACGTGTGAAGTGAATCACCTTGACCCGTACGAATTCCGAGACCAATTACACGGATACACACACACACACACACGCACGCATGTACGGCATACGCTTGGATTCTATTCGGATTCTATTCGCCCGATTCTGGATGCAATTTCTGTATTACTCACCGTAATCGATCAAGCTTCCGTAATATGTATGAGGTAACTAGATGGATAAGTGAAGAATTTTGCCTTGTTTTCGGGTAAAATCGGTGTGTGTATGTGTGTGTGTAAAGTTCACTGATCTCCTTGTATAAATGACTATAAATTGAATGGAATTTATTGAATGAAAAATGCTTGTTTGTGTTTAAAAAATTGTTTTAAAATTTCCTGTTGTATTACTCATATAAGCTGGATATCTTCAAGATCTTGGTCAATTTTATAACCCAATTTTGTTTAATTAGTTTTATATTGTAGTGTAGAATGTAGAGTAAGTATGCCTAGCATGGATCATTTTATATTTTATTTAACATCTGTCATTCCCTTCAATTGAAAAACTGTTCAGAAATTTTTGTTATTTAAAACAGTGTTTCTATAAGAGATCGATTTCATACAGCTTGTCTGTAAATACTGTCAAACGAAGGTGAAAGTGCCGTATGGGATGATGCATTATCCAGGTAGAACATAATTCCCTTCTCTAGAACTCTACTGAACATTTCAGATGAACATTTTTCATCAGTGTAGCGACAATTTAGCTGTAACTATCTTTTGTTCATCACGCTTAATTGCATTTACTAAGCCCGTACCTACTTATGAATAATACCGCATACATAACCTATTCCATAGCTGCGTGCTTCTTGATTATCGTAGGAGTTTCCTCGTCTTCGTGAGTTCATACCCGACAACTCTCTTGGCGAGGTAGAAACGTCGATAATGGAAATTTAAATTTCATTATACTCTATTCATCTATCATAACTCTATTCCTACATTTCTTAAACTTTTATCTATTCCGTCATTCTGCCGTGGGTTAAAGGCGCACTTTCTGTCTTGTTTTATTTTCATTATTTTATGTTCTTTTTGTGTAATTTTATTGTATTATTTCCATGTTGCATGTGTGGCTCAAGAGGTGGAGCAGTCGTGTGATCACTCACTCGGCTGATCTTGAGCCTATTAGCTCAAATCTGTACCTACATGTATTTCTTCAGTTTTATTTATATACATACCTATCTGTATTTTTTTTTGCTGGGCTAATAAAACACTATTATTATTATTATCGACTTGCCATTTGCTGTTGGGAGCAAAGTGATTAACAGCAAGCCATTTCAACACAACTTACACACACTAAACTACACCGCAAGAGTTGCAGTGATAGCCAGACAAGTGATACAGCTTACGGAGTCACTGCAACTAAGCACCCACCACACATAAAAAAAAATATTATTATTATTATTATTTTGGAAAAAAAAAATTGGCGCTCTACCCATTATTTAAGACATCTAAAGTTTAATAGCAAATTTTTGGACGCTCTGTATTTTGGTTCGTAAGAGGACAGTCTGCTTCTTTTTGATGAATCTAACAGTGTCGTGCGAAGAGCTAAGTTTTCATTCACATATAAAGTTTCCTTAAAACATTAGAGTTTTTAAGCATTTTCTTAATTCAAGTTCGCAACCGTCATTTGATCCTCTAATTGAACCGAATCAGATTCTTCTAATTCTCGGTTCCCCAGTTCTATTAATTGATCAATGAACAGTGTTTCTGTGAAATTTTATACCAAAACTGCCCAATAATTCTCACAGCATTTAAAATATTCGATTGCTTCTATAAGTGTTCTATAAGGAGGGCTGGCTGTTTTATCTCTTAGCCTCGTATTAATCCACAAATGATCGTCCGGTGTGTTTAAACGATAATTGTTTTGGATTGGCAATAATGTTTCTTTTTTTTTTTTTGTGGTGGGTGCTTAGTTGCAGTGACTCCGTAAGCTGTATCGCTTGTCTGGCTATCACTGCAACTCTCGCGGTGTAGTTTGTGTGTGTAAGTTGTGTTCAATGGCTTTGTGACAGCATCACATCGCCTTTTATGATGCCGCGTTGTTAATCAATTTGTTCCCAACAGCGAGTGGCAAGTCGATCCGGGATTAAACTCTCTGTAAAGATGTCACTGTCCCTCCAGAGAATTGAACCCTGGCACCTATCGTTCTCCCACAGCGATAGTCAGCCGCCTAACCACTGCGGCCATCGACCCGTTTAACATCAGTTATAAATTGTTAACTTAACCTTGGTCCTTAAAAAAGGAAGCTGTCACCCAAGCTTTAGAATTACACTTCCAAATCACGAGGAAGTCAATTTTATCTGTCAATGCTCTTGAATTTTCTGAGTCCTAAAGTAACATCATCAGTTTAAGAGCTTTAAAATCTGAAAATATTTCTAGGCAACGTCTTAAAGAATCGTCCAGAACCTTCTTCTAGGCGAAATGCGTTCGAACCAAACTCGTATTATTTTGATTTAGTGTCTAACGTGTTATCAGCATGTGTATTGGAGGAAATTGAATCTAATTAATTACAATAGTACATTAGAGGATTATATAGAGAATACTCAACAATATGAAATGTAGTGTAGTATAGTAGAGCCTGCGTATTATTTAATTTATCGCTTTCCGATGCAGACACTAAATAAGCAATCGATTTTCTATTTCAGGATGACTTTTACGCCATTTAATTAACATTAAAACCTTGTAGTTTCAGGTGGGTACAGACGTATGTACATGCAAGATACACATATACACGTATCAATAGCTGAAGGAAAAAAGAGAGACGGATATAGATACACAAGTCGAGATTTCTTAATGGTGGTGGTTGTAGCGGTTTGCGGGGTAATATAAGGTCTCCTCTATTATGATATCAAACGGAGTTATATAGCCTTATTGGTGATTGGTGGGTTTCATTGTGCTCTAGACAGCTATATGAGCAATAAAATGCCGCACCCAAGTCTAGTCGATATCTCTCTCTCCGACGTTTGATAGAGATTAAAAACTTCACGTTCACGATTATTATTGGTGGGACTCTTCGTTTAGAACGACCGAAAAAAATGTAACAAACAAAGACTGCAACGCAATAAAAAATTTGTTATTATTTTGCTTATTACTTACCTACATACATATAGTGGTGAAGAAGAAGAAGAAGACAATTTTAAGGGCTCTATCTAGATAGGTGTGCCGCCCTATATAGATATATATGTATACATGTATATCCGAAGCAGTTTTTATTGGGTAGTATTTGCACCTGTTTAACGACCGTCAATTTTTTCCCATTTTACGATCCGTCGAAATACCTTTTGTCATAGATAGATATAATATTCCTTTTTCTAAAACGTTTAACCTCGCCATCCAGTGTGCTTGCTACCAATATTTCTACGGCTTTTTGACAGTCGCTCGTAAATTTTAAAATGCGGAAACATCGAAATGCTTTTTGTTTCTTCTCTCATTGTGTGTGTGTGTGTGTGTGTCTATATAGGTATGTACTACCCCCGTTCGTCCTTCGCTATTCTCTCCTTTCGTTGTGTCGTCGTGTTTTTAGTGCTCCAAGGATTGTAAAACTTTATGATTGTCCGTCTTATGAGGACGCGCGGTTTTCTGTTCTCTGTTTCGTTTTGTTATTTCCAGAGAAACGCTTTTTTCCGTATTACTACTTCGGGGGAACGGGTCTAGATTGCTTCGCAGTTAAAAGGTGTTCAATGTAATCCTAGGGTTAGAGGTTTTACGATGGAATACTACAGTGTCACGCTAAAATATTTGCCTCTATTCATCTCTTAGATATTTATCTTCTAACTCCCGCTTCAAACTCAAATAAAATAAGAATTAATTAAGCACCGATTCATTTCAGAACATTGTGTAACAGTGTATATTGGTAATCATAAAGTTATTTCTTTAAATATTGTTTCGTTTGACCGATGTAGCATTCGTTACTTGATTGCAAATTTTGTAAAATGTATACAACAAAATTTTTCTCGCAACTCGACTGCAATTGCGTCCGAGAAATCGCTACAAAATTCCCTAACTAATTAATTACCTCAGTACATATTTGTTAACGCATTTTTCTCTTTCCGTTCTCTTAAGTAGGCGTTAAGCATCGTATAAGATTTCCTGCTTAATTATAAATGGTGCACGTATATGAACTTCACGTGTAACCGTCGCCAACATGCGTTTTACTTTTGATGATCGTTATCGCGATCATAAATTTTACCCAGTTCTTCGTTGATTTATACACGTAACGGTAGCGATATATTTCGTAAACGGTGAATACTTACCTACGTATAAAGTGGAAAGAAAAAATTAATTATGAACGTTTTGTTTAAGTTCCCTCTCTGTTTACGACTTTTACTTTCAAAATTATTTCGAATTGTTGAGTTCAAGTATTTAAAAACTATTACAGAGACGTTCCTAGAACGGGTGTAATAAAAATTGCCGTGCTGGCATTTCGACAGTACAATAACGATAAACACCCTATGAGGTTTTCTTGAGCTATTTAAAAGGGATCATCAAGGGTTACAAAAAAATAACCTTGACTAACGATGGTGCTAGAGATACACAAATATTTTTGTTGCTTCCTAGCTTTTGCATATAAGATAGGTAAGGTTCGAGAAATTAAGTTGTGTTAGTTTGTGAATCCAGAAAGCTTGTATTGAAATCTGTCTAAAAATTATGTATATGAATAAGAGATATATTTCTATTGTGTTCATTTTCTTCTACATATAACGACAAACAAATAAATAATAGATGAGAATTGGTTGCGACAAAATTGGTCAAAGCGAAGCTGGAGCAATATCAATTGTGGATCGATTCACTTTGGATTTCAAGAGGGCTTTCGAAACTATAGATAGAGATATGTTAATAAAAAAATTGGAGCACTATGGTGTTAGTGGCGCAGTAGGAAATGTGTTAACAATGGTGTGCCACAGGGCTCAGTTTTGGGACCGCTATTGTTTTTACTGTATATTAATGACATTAAAGAGTCCATTGCAGATGAGACGCTTTTAAATTTATTTGCACAGATGATACATTGCTGTCTGTATGTGGTAAAAATTTGGATGAAATAATTTCAAAAATGCAAATTGAGTTAAGTAAGTTAGAAAATTGGCTAGAAATAAATAAACTATTTGTAAATATGAAAAAGATTAAGGTTATGATATTAGGTAATAAGGATAATGTTAATAGTAGGAAACTGAAATTGTGTGGAGTGGAATTAGATTACGTAAAAGGATATAAGTATTTAGAGGTTATAATTGATAGTAGAATGACGTTTAAAAAACATTTGAATTATACGATTAGTAAAATAAGTAAAAAGGTAGGGTTTTTTAGAAGAACCCTAGCATCTATAGCTAGTATGTTACAGTTGTTTCCAGTTGATTTCATTAATATCAAACGATATTCATTTTTTTGTTTTAAATAGCAACATATATATATTTTTGGCTATATTCGGATTGGATTTACGTCTTTGTGTTCATTTTTTATAAATTTTTGAGTGTGCCATGAAGTAACAAAAATGCGATGAACGTCGATAAGTGTCAATGTGAGTTTATTGAAAATTATTTTCAATGACAAACTTAGGATTATGTTGGCTTCATTGTCGATGTATGTTTCTATTGAAAATACCATTGTTGCTAAAAGTGCATTCATCAGACCAAATTATCATTCTGTAAAAATTCGCATTTAAATAAAAACAACAAAACTGTATTCTTCAGTCAGGATCATTTTACGAGGGAGCGTTTTTATATTCGCGGGTTGCAGGGGGTGATTATGCGCATTGGGGGCGTGGCCTGTGCAGCGACTCATAATTAGTATAAATTCGAAGTTTCATTGTTATTAGACAGTTAGTCTTTGAGCTATCGTCAACCAAGTAACATAATCAGGAGTGAAAAGTGAAATATGGAAAAAATCGAATATCGTGCCGTTATAAAGTTGCTTACCAGGCAAGGAAAATCAGTCGCGACCATAATGAATGAGATGTCATTGGTTTACGGCGACTCTTGTCCAGGAAAAACCATGGTGTACAAGTGGCATAGTTTATTTAAACAAGGAAGGGAATCCCATGAAGACGACCCGAAGCCGAGCAGGAGCATTGAGGTGACCACGCCAGCACTTATCCAAACAGTTGAAAAAATTGTACTCGAAGATGCTCGACTAAAGAAGAAACAACTCGCAGAAATGGTTGGAGTATCCGATACAACAATTTTTAAAATCCTACACGATCATCTCGGCATGTCTAAGGTCAGCGCAAGATGGGTGCCGAGAATGCTCAAGCCGCCGCAAAAACAACAGCGCGTAGAATGTTCGCGTGCATTGTTGGACCTCTGTAATGAAGACAAGGATGGTGTATTGAGTCGAATTGTTACTGGAGACGAAACTTGGGTTCATCATTATGAACCTGAGTCCAGACAAGACTCCATGCAGTGGTATAAAAAGGGCACAGCACCTCCCAAGAAATTTAAAGTGTCACAATCAGCTGGGAAACTCATGGCAACGGTATTTTGGGGCTCGGAAGGAATATTGTTGATTGATTATAAAGATAAAGGTGTTTCTATAACCGGAGCTCAACAACGCGCCCGTCCACAAGAGCCGCGTTGCGTTAGCTGCCCTGCATAAGGTGGGCTTCGAAATTGTGAATCACCCACCCTACAGCCCAGACCTGGCCCCGAGTGATTATTACCTGTTTCCGAAAATGAAAAAACAGCTGCGGAGTAAAAAATTTATTGCCGATGATGAAGTCAAGTAGGCAGTTTCGGCGTATTTTGCAGATAAAGAGAAATCATTTTTTTATGAAGGTATAAATAAATTAATTGAAAGATGTGAAAAATGCATCCGTCTTGTAGGTGAATATATTGAAAAAGAAAAATAATTTGATTTTTTTATTTCCACCCCTTATCCCCCATTCCGCGAATATAAAAACGCTCCCTCGTATTCTAATGCCATGAACATTTCGAACTTGGTACGGTTCAAGTTTGTGTTTTCTTAAAATACCATGAACTGTTGTATTTGATACTCCAACATCACGTGCAATTTCGCGAATCGAAGTTCGAGAATTTTCTTGTACTGCAAGAAGAACATTTAATTCTTTATCTTTGCGTTTTAGGTTTCTTAAATGATTCGTTTCAATTCTCTGAAATATTTTCGAATCTGGAATTTCTCTGTCCGGAAAACGAACACTGTAACGATGAACAGCTTCTCATTTCATTTTTACGAAAATATGTTTTTTCTTTGTAGTAAAACGCTCAAACAGAACAATAAGAAAAATTTAATAAACTCACATTTTTCAAGAACTGTTTAAAAAATATATATCGTTGAATTCAGACTAAAAAAATCCAATCTGAATATAGCCAAAAATATATACCTTCTAAAATAAAAAAGTTGACTATCGTTTGACATTCATGAGAGCAACTGAAAACAAATAAACAGTGCTATTTTATAGCATTTTTAATTCTATTAAATTTGTTTTTTGTTTAAATCAAATCGGACAATAAATAACGGAATTATTATACATTTTTGTCAGGACTAGAGAATGAAAAAAAATTAATTTTAATGTGAATTTTCGAAAAGCAAGTTACGACTGGTTGCTGTGGTTGCTTTTTGGACCTTAATCCGAAAATAGCTGTTAAAAAGTTAAAAATGGTTTATAAAAATAGAGCCACGAAGGCGAATAAAACAGTGTTTAACCAATATTCTAAAAGACCAAAAATTTGCTGCTGTTAGTTCAGGAGTTTCAGGAGAAGAGAATAGGGTAGATAAATATCTATAATATATCTCTACATGAAAGGAGGATAACAAAGTGTGTATGCATGGAAAATAGCGTTTTTATTGTCAAATTTACTTGAAACTTGGTATTCGTGTTCTCAAGCTCATTCATGAAAGACGAATCTGGAATTGTTTTAAAATTCAACCGCTAAGCTGGTGAAACTATGTGACAGAAGATTCAAATTCAGTCCTTAAGGAGGTGGTATATCAACCAAAAGTAAGTTGTTAACTATATTTGACTTCATTGATTTATTAATCATTTTTATCATCAAGTATAGGTTTTTTTTTCTAGTAGGTATATAAAGAGTGATCATAATTTAAACAGTTTTCCATTCCACCTTTAAAGGAATCCACACAAAAACTAGTACGCTTGTAAGGGAGAATTTAAAAGCTACAAGAGATGAAGATAAACCTTCCACAGAGAGCTGCACTGACAATAATTTCATCTGAACATATCGCGATTGTTAATTAACGTGAGACGTGATCAGCGATTATAAATTTCATCGATGGGACAGTGCGGCTCTTTTACACAAACACAACTAGAGGCGATAATTTAAACCGAATGCGATTTATACAACCGAAGAGGACATTCCGAATAAATTCTCATCACTGCAATCACAGAAAGATAATCAAACCGAAACAAAATCTTCTATGTTTTTAGTATCAGAAGCGATGAGGACGGATCGTGAGAAATGTACATCATCTCGATCTTTGCGACCAAAATTCGTTCATTTCAAATAGTCGACATGCTCATGCGTATGTATGTAGAAGTGAACGTCACCTGTCCTCCTGTCTTGAAGATCAGCTGCTTAGTCAGTTGTTCATTTGAATATTTAAAGGCGACTACTCCCCCGCTTTCTTCCGGGGTCACACCTGTTACTTGAAGAAGAAAAAAAGAATAACACTCGAGTAGAGTTGTATAGCAGTAGGTGCCCCTGGCGTTCGATATAGTGTATACTACTTACAACAATAATACAAGCGTATCTCTCCCTCTGATGCTAATATAATGTTATGATACGAACATGACAAGGATAGAGTAACAATGAGGGGAAAAATAAACACTTCTCCGCTAATTGAATGTTTCTCTTTTTGTTTTTTAAATTTTAGAAAGGATGATTTAACACTTCGATATGAATATTGATATAAGAAAAGTGTAATATTTGTTGTTCGTAACGTTTTTAAAACGAACCAGTTCCAACCGTAACATTCCTATTAATTAGAGCCGTTTTATTTATTATACATTCGCTATGAATCGCGCGCATATTCGTTTCAAAGCAAACTCCAAAAAAGGTAATCGCCCGGCGAAAATCTCAGAACATCGAACGGTTAGTTTTAACTCTTCGGTAATTAAACACAAACTATCGTTTTAATCTTGTTTTTTTTTTGTTTCTTTTTAATGGATTCAACCCGAGCAAGCAACTCGGTAATAGTAATATCAGAACAGGCATCGCAGGCATCCTGCAAGGGTTCTTTTGCATATATCCCACTGTACCTACAACTTGATGATGGCCTTTGTGCTTTACAAATCGGGGTATCTTCCGTTTAACTAATTAGACGCAATCGAGAAATAGAGAGACAGAAAGATAAGGAGGGAGGTAGAAATGCTGCTAAACCGCGAAACGACTGCAATCGATTCGAACTAAACATGTCGTATCTTCTATATAGTGTATGTAGTAGGTATCGGGTTAAAGGCGTTCTAGAAAAATCATTGTTAGTTGTGTATTTATACGGGGAATCGGCGGAGGCCCATTAACGCTTCAGCGACGGTACCTCTCTGCGCCTTATTTGTAAGAGACTAAAAGTTCGCGTGTAGTAGTAAATACGCTTCTAATTGAATCCCGGGTAGTTGTAAACGTAAATTAACGATTCCGATAGAACGGTGTTATTAGCGATCGTTGGTTGGTACCTTAAGTCGCTGCTGCTGCTGCTGCTATTACTAATCTTGTACTTATAACTATCTGGTTATGAGACGTGTACAAACGTGTAAGGGACAAAGAAGGTAGATTTGAACGGTTTTAATGAGTCAAATACAGTTTTATATTAGAACACTTAAATAAGTAGGTATAATGTATGTGTACGAGACTATCCATTCGATGTGGACACGCTGTATAAGCCGGACACGATATAAGTACAGCTAGGCGATAACTCATCAGTTAAAACTAGATAAGCTGCATTTCAAAACCAGATTCAAGTCTGGTGGCGATTGATAAGTCATTGCGTGGCCGCATATTGTCCCTGGCTTATACAGGATGGTCGATTTTTCATTGTCCAGCCTCTATCAGCTTTATTATCAAAAATACAAAATCTCAAAATGGTCTATCAGATTACATCATTAGGAATCTTTCATAGCTTACTGATGCGGTAATCAACTTTATTTTTTTTAATGGAACACCCTGTATATTTTATGTAAAAAATGAATCCGCATTAAATTCTATTTATCATGATAGGTCACAAGTTGGCATATGTGTAGGCATTTGTCTACGGAAACGAAATAATAAGTAAAAGTATGGAAAACTAAAATTTGCTTTTTCTAATATGAATTAAAAAAAAAATTAAATACTACTTATAAGCAGTGTGTCTTATAATAAGTGTTCAAATTGTCCACCATTACATTCTAAACATTTGTAGGCTCGCGTATAATTATGTTCCTCCTGGCGTTTTGCAGCATTGCAGGTGTAATTAACAAGCAAGCTGGGGTAATTTTATTCTTCAATTGCTGAAGATTTTGAGAAGGAATATCATAAACTTGGTTTTTCAAAAAAATCCCAAACAAAAAAATGAAGAATTGATAAATCAGGCGATCTGGCAGGCAACAAAATTGATCCTCTGTTGGCGATCCAGTTTCGACCAAATTCATTTTGTAGATAATTTGTTACTGCAGCTCCATTATGAGGTGGATGGCGCCCCACCTCATGTTGGAACCACAAGTCTTGTCTTAAAGCTAATGGAAGATTGGCTATGTAGTCTTGAAATTCATTTTGGGATGTTGGGATCATTAGCATGTAATGTTTGGACTAAATGTAATTGAAAAAGCTTTAGTTTCTGTGTCTTGGAATATTCAAATCAAACGCTACTTGTCTTGTAGAAGTTCTTGGATTGGCTCTAAAGTAAGCTAAAATAACAACTTCATTACCACCGTGGCTGTTTCCTCGTCCATTTTGAATATTATTTATACGCCTTGAAAAGGTGCGTGAGGTTGTCTTCTGTCAAATTTTGATACAAGATAGCAGCCTAACGTTTATTGTTGTTTGATCTGTGAAACCAGCACAGCATATCAACGTTTTCACTGTTTGTGAAGCTCGTGTTCATTTTTCTTATACAAAACACTAACGTTTACTTAGTTAAATAACAACCGCAATACCTTTATCACTATCAAACACTACTAACTGACTTATGTCAAATATTTACAGGTATAAACAATAGAATGTCACAGTCGACACGACGCAGTTCCTTACTTATTATACATCGTTATAAAGAGAAATTAATTTAAAATCATTTCCCGTAAAAAATACAGGCTGTTTCGTTTAAAAAATTAAAGTTGTATCGCTACTAAAAATCAGTAAACTATGAACGATTACTAATGATGCAATATGATAGACCATATCGAGATAAAAAACATTTTCCTCGAACATTTATTTGTTACATAAGCTGGACAATGAAAAACCAACCACCCTGTATAGCGTGTCCATCAATTAATTATATCAGCATGCTGATTGATTGATGTTTCGAAATGGGTTGCCAGGATTGCAGACATAAACCCAATAGAAAAATCTAGAGATCTAGATCTAGAGTCTAGATGAGCAAAATTGTGTCAGGTATCAGATTCCGAAATTAAGTACTAATTACTGGGAAGAAAGAAATCTCTCCTGTATAAACCAAATTATTTTAGAAATCTGATGGTTTCTATGCATTAGAAGGTTAATGACTGTAAGGGGAAAACTCAGACGTGATGTGCTGTTTCATAAGGACTGCTAAGCTGTGTTTCAACGGCCACAATTCATAATACTGGCTGCTGTTGGAGATTTTCTTCTTTTTAGTGACTTTCATGTATTCCTCAAACTCAAAAAAAAAACCGCCAGCGTGTTGATGAGACAGTGATGATAGAGGTGATTGAGCACAATTTTTCTTTTTCTGAGAACGTTAACCCTTTTGGTCACTATTTATTTTAGTTCAGAGAAAAAATCTGAAACTGCAGTACTACAAAGTCCGATTTATTTAGAATTTTTTGATATCACTTGTGAAGGGTTACCAATCCCCGTTCATTGGCACATGTCATCAATGGACGACATCATGACTAATATGTAATAAAATAACAAATGGGCAGCAAATGACAAATTTGTGAACTCAACCATTTCTTCAAACAGTTCGTAGCTAAAGTATTGAGAAAAAAAAATATTGTACTTTCTAGCTCAACGACATCTTCAACTGTTTTCTCAAACCACTTGATGTTTGGAGTTAGAAATTGGACCCCTTTCCTCCAACCAACCTTTTCTTTGGGAGTTAGTTCATTTTGCGTCACGAACTCCTTTACTACGTCTTTTTTGTGTGTTGAAGCTAAACGTGGGGTGCTTGAGCGAAGCTGAGCTTCAGCAGGCACTTCTTCAACAGGTACATCTTCCTCTTCTTGTTCAGTTTCCACAACTTCTTCAGATTCCTGGATTTGTTCATTTTCTTCTTCAAAATCTTCATCACTCGCAGGTAAAGACTCACGTCCAGAGCTTTCATTGAGAGGTGGATTTTCATCGTTTTCGCTCAGGTCTTCAATTTCCGATAGATGCTCGGCCAAGTGCGCCATCTCCCCATATGTCAATCGTCGGTTAGATGATATTTTTAGAGATTATCTATATGGTAATGAATAAACATACGAACTATCACTTAAAGTTTGAGGTTATGTTTGCCTGCACAATAATATCCGTATAGTCACACTGTATTTATTTGACGACCCTGTAACAAGTCGTCCACCAACATAGAAATTTTAATTTTTTATTAGTGTCTGTCAGTACCAGGTGGCACCATAGTGCATTGTAGGGATTGCCAATAATGTGTTCAATTGAATACACCATGACCGAATGGTATTTGCAGCTATTCAGTTCCTATGCTGAAAGCTAAAATACGGTGTCGTCAATTATAGTGTCGTCAATTGATTACACCGAAAGCGTTAAACCGCTTTACTATCGTTGTACCAACTATATCTGTTGAATAACAAAAAAAAAATCGAGCTTTCCAAGTGAAGTTTTATTCTATGTCAGGGACAATAATTTCTGAACTATCCTTGTAACTATTAAATATACATATTGCAAAAAATGCAAAGATTGAAGATCTAGAAAAAAAAATAAATATACATAAATAAATGATTACAAAAATAAAAATAGTAAGACTAATTTATTTTACGAATCAATAATATTTGAAACATGAACATTCCTTTCAAAACATTTCAGTATCGATATCGAACATGCGATTCAATCTACAGGCTGTGTATGGAGTGTAATACTCTAATAACAAAATTCATTAGCAATGCAAAACGCGAAGTAAAAGCTCCCCGTTTTGCGCAAGCTCGCGGACAGCCCCAGTCTGAGAGGCCTGTATATTATAACGAACGCAGTGTAAAATATTTTGTTTGTGAAATATCTAAATCGAAAATCTCGTGTTTATGAATAACAAATTTCGCATAAATTAAAGCCCGTTAAGCGTTCAGAGTTCTGTTTCACGCTCGCACACAGACACACGCTAGTCGAGCAGCGAAACATAATAAAACTCAACTCGCAGTTCGTTCGGGCTCCGTTTCTGTCTCGCTCTCCGGGTTTATTAACGCTCTGGATAGATAGAAAATATGGCGGTGGTGGTGGTAGGTATAGCGGTGGAACGATATGTTTGCTTTCATCGCACAACACAATGTATTTTCTTAATTTATGATTGTTACTAATACACACTTATTTATCTGCAGGGCCGGTTGAATAATTGGAACCGCTTCCTTTCTACTTTCGTTATATACAACTTCCACGGGGAATTTATTTCGTTCTAAATGAAAAATTTCGTACACAATTGGATTTTGTGAAATACACAATGTACACGTGTTTCTGTTACCTTTTTTTTCCTTTTATTTATTTCTGTTTTCGCCTCTAATATCTTGACCTGGAATTATACAAAATTCATTCCGATGCGAAAACTTTTAACGAGACTAAAACGGGGAAACATGAAGCTTTGACGTTGAAAGCGGCAGCAAACTTGCTACTCTTCCTGTCGCCATAGATATACATCGCAATGAATAATTGATAACGAAATATCCAGTTGTCAATTTGTACCATCATGTCCTCCTCTCGCCGCCGTTACAACGGCTTTGTAAACATGCTTACAGATATAACATCATTAAATTGTGTTTTCCACTTCGACATCGCCGCACTGACACACACACACACACACACTCACACACATACACCAACTTGATCGGGAGGCACACAGTTCCGGTTCTCCGTTCGCTCCGATGTTATTGTTGACGTAACTAAGAAAGACGTTAAATATTGTTTTAAATCGAACATCCTGTATATTTCGTAATTATATAAGGTGTTCTATATAAAATAACGCGAGACACCCTGTATTTTCATTTATTGTTTTTCATCAAAACGTACACAAATAAAACTTTACGGCTTCAATTAAATAAATTGCATTCCAAAACTGGCGTTGGGATCGATCGTCGGTCGAGCTCGCCATATCCTCGTCACAATAATATCGCAAAATATATATTATTCACGGATATATCCTCTATATTGTACATACATATTATATGGAATATAAACGCAGTTATGCACACACGTATGTACATACATACACCGCGATATTGTCGATGGAAAAAGGGGGTATAGGTAGATAGGTAGCAGGAGGGTGGTCGATTCGACACCGCAAAACTGCCAAACTGTAATGTTTTTAAATAAATCAAGCGGCCGAATGGCGAATTTACTCGGCCCCACCTAAATCACGACAATAAAATGAAATTAACGCCGCACGGAAAAGCGAAAATATTGTTCCAGTTGATTGTGAATATTTCATGGGGTTTTTATATGTTTTTTTTTTCTATGTAGTTCTTTGTATCGGCTTTATATTGTGGAATTCCATTCAATCGTATAAAATGAATTTTTGGCGAAAAGAGATCTAGCAAGAAAATTTTTTCACCTGCACAGTAGGTATGTTAAGGGGAAAATACACGATTCAATTTCGTTGAACAACTTGGTTGATTCAACCGAATTGTACAACCAAATTGAAAGGATGAATGTATCCACGTTTCAATTAAATTGAGTGATTTAAAATGGCGTCAAATGACATCGTGCGGATCGGGGTTGATAAGGTGATAAGACACCTCCTTATCAAGGAGGTGTCTAAAGACGAATTGAAAAAGATGCAGAAAAAACAGCAGAGAAAACATCGACGTTGGTGGACTAGATCGTGGGTGATGCGTCGAATTGAAGAAAGGAGCATCGTCAAATTTATTGGTGGAAATAGCAAAAAAAAAAATTAAAAACAAAACACTATTATGAGAGAAGCACTTCTAGCAAAACTCAAATCATTTTGAGATACGAGGGAGCGTTTTTATATTCGCGGCATGGGGGATAAGGGGTGGAAATAGAAAAACCAAATTATTTTTCTTTTTCAATATATTCATCCGCAAGACGGATACATTTTTCACATCTTTCAATTAATTTATTTATACCCTCATAAAAAAATGATTTCTCTTTATCTGCAAAATACGCCGAAACTGCCTCCTTGACTTCATCATCGGCAGTAAATTTTTTACCCCGCAGCTCTTTTTTCATTTTCGGAAACAAGTAATAATCACTCGGGGCCAGGTCTGGGCTGTAGGGTGGGTGATTCACAATTTCGAAGCCCGCCTTATGCAGGGCGGCTAACGCAACGCAGCTCTTGTGGACGGGCGCGTTGTCGTGCAGAAGCAGCACACCTTTCGTCAATTTTCCCCGTCTTTTCTCTTTAATGGCTTCTTTTAGTCGCTCTAATATTGAAGCGTAATATTCTCCGGTTATAGAAACACCTTTATCTTTAGAATCAATCAACAATATTCCTTCCGAGTCCCAAAATACCGTTGCCATGAGTTTCCCAGCTGATTGTGACACTTTAAATTTCTTGGGAGGTGCTGTGCCCTTTTTATGCCACTGCATGGAGTCTTGTTTGGACTCAGTTTCATAATGATGAACCCAAGTTTCGTCTCCAGTAACAATTCGACTCAATACACCATCCTTGTCTTCATTACAGAGGTCCAAAAATGCACGCGAACACTACGCGCTGTTGTTTTTGCGGCGCCGTGAGCATTCTCGGCATCCATCTTGCGTTGACCTTAGACATGCCGAGATGATCGTGTAAGATTTTAAAAATTGTTGTATCGGATACTCCAACCATTTCTGCGAGTTGTTTCTTCTTCAGTCGAGCATCTTCGAGTACAATTTTTTCAACTTTTTGGATAAGTGCTGGCGTGGTCACCTCAATGCTCCTGCCCGGCCTCGGGTCGTCTTCAAGGGATTCCCTTCCTTGTTTAAATAAACTATGCCACTTGTACACCATGGTTTTTCCTGGACAAGAGTCGCCGTAAACCAATGACATCTCATTCATTATGGTCACGACTGATTTTGCTTTCCTGGCAAGGAACTTTATAACGGCACGATATTCGATTTTTTCCATATTTCACTTTTCACTCCTGATTATGTTACTTGGTTGTTTGGTAGCTCAAAGACTAACTGTCTAATAATAATGAAACTTTGTATTTATACTAATTATGAGTCGCTGCACAGGCCACGCCCCCAATGCGCCTAATCACCCCCCTACAACCCGCTCATTCCGCGAATATAAAAACGCTCCCTCGTACCTTGGCACAGATGATTCGTTTGGAACGTTAGAAGTTTTATACAGAGTACCAAGATGTACTATTTAGAAGATTTGTGCCTGAAGTATGTAGAAAGAAATAAATATAATAATCTTTATTGATTAGTACATAAATACAGAGTGGTTCCAGTTTTAAACCGAAAACTTGGGGAGCAAATAAAAATACAATACAATTGTTTAGAATATAGAATTTTAAAAACCATTAATATCCTCAAAATGCAATTTGATATGAATAATATATTAGTTATGGAGAACAAAAGAATCATATCTGCATTTAAATTGCATGTTAATATCTATGACTATTTTGGAGATATTGAGAAAATATCTGTTGTTGGTTCAACATAGCCTAGGTCACCGGAAGGTTGTGGTGTACCAGCAGAAGATTCATTGTCGATGTAGTAATCTGTAGTCATAGTAGAACTAATGTTACTTGATAAGTATGATGGATGGATCATTGCCTGAAAGACGCGAAAGACGCTTGCAATTTTGCTTGACAGTTTAAAGCTCGGTAAAGCGGCATATTTTTCAATTGAAGAGCCAGACCTTTGCAAAAGAAATCAAATTCAGTTTCCTGGTGGTAGGTTTGCTGTGAACTTCTGTTATCTTCTGAAGTTTATTAATACACCATTCAATTCGGTTGAATCAACCAAGTTCTTTAACAAAATTGAAGAAGTTGCACTGTATACCAACATTTACTTGGGCAGCATTTCGAGCAAAATTGACATTATTGCTAGTTATTTTAAGGATTATTTTAACAATAATGTTGAATTGGATGTAGGTAACATTTTTCTCAGATCAAGCACTGATTCATCTTTCGGGCAATGTTAATAGCCAAATTTGACGCATCATTTACATCGTATAAAGATTAGAATTTGGGCAGCAATGTCTCGAAGACCAGCATTGCCAGATTGCGTAGAAATTAACTTATCAGTAGGAATAGTTCAATGATAGAGATTAGTATGTAGAGAAATATGGCCAATTCACTCACCAGGTTTCATACTATTGGATCTTTAAAGTAACAGATTTTTCTACAAAGACTATTCCATTTAGTACAATACCTATTACATTAAATAACATTTTAGGCACTTTTATTTTTAGTTTATCTAAAGTGTTTATAAATTCCCCAAATTTGTCCCAAATTTAAGATATGACGTCATCGACAATTTTTTAAATGGCAGCCTTAATTTTTTAATAACTATTCTTCAAGGGTATATCAATTTGGACAAGCGTACCAAATTTTACGTTTTTATTCCTTGTCATTAAAAAGATATTTAATAATAACTAATTCGAAAAATGAAGAAATCTGATTCAACTTTATTTTTAGTTAAAAAATAGCACGTCAAAGGGTTTTTGTTTATAATTTTTTTTGTCAAACCAGGTTGACGTCATATCACAATGTCAAAACACAAGGTAATAAAAATAAGTAAGAAGCGAAGCTAGTATTCGACTCGTATTGAGCGAGGACACTTAATAGTTTATCGGTTTGTAAGAAACACCTTTTGTTGAAAAAATCGTTATTTAACTGAAACCCACAAAATTGACATTTTAATGATGATTGGCTATAGAGATAGGACAAATACACAAAATGAAGTTACTCATTTATTCAGAGGGAAGTATTCTGATTTACCATCCATATCTCAAAGTACCGTAAGCAAAGAAGTAAAACTTAATGTACTTCTTTCTGTTCAAGAAAATCCTAATATCTCCACGAGAACTCGAAATTAGAATTCTTAAAGCGCACAAATTCTATCCTTATAAATTGATAATCCTCCAGGAACTCACCGAAGATGATCCAGATGGAACACTTCAGTTTTGCGAACAAATGATGGATGTACTAGAGAGAAATGTTCTAAACATAGAAGACGTTCTATTTTCTGACGAATCAACGTTTACTGTAAACGGTGAAGTAAATCGTCAAAACTGTCGTTATTCGGCAGACAACAACCCACGATGGATGAGGCAAGGCCACACTCAACATCTAGAAAAAAAAAGTTTGGGCAGGCATTGTTGGTGATCGAGTAATAGGACCAATTTTCTTCCTACTAGTTCCGCATTTCGCTACTCTATTCCCTGATCGGTTTGAAGCTGATGTCCATGGTTTCAACAAGATGGGTCATTTTGCAAGACCTGTCCGTGAGTATCTAGATGATGCGTTTCCGGCCAAGCCACCCAGGTCTCCCGATTTAACACCAATTGACTATTTCTTAAAGAGGTACTTGAAGACAGTTCAAAATGAGTTTCAATTCCGTTAGGGGTATTGTCAGGAAGTACACCGACAACATTTTGAACATTTATTCTAGAAGAGACACGATTGAGGCGAATCAGATTTCATTTTTCAAATTAGTTATTGTTAAATATCTTTTTAATGACAAGGAATAAAAATGTTAAATTTGGTACGCATGTGCAATTTAATATACTCTTTAAGAATAGTTATCAAAAAATTAGGGCTGCCATTTTAAAAAATTATCGATGACGTCATATCTTAAATTGGGACACGTTGTATAAAATTTTGTCAGATGAAAAAGTGGGCAATTTAAAATACTAATCGACGTGTCCGAGCATATTTCCGGAACAAAGCTTTACTGATATTTTGCTATACTGTATATTTATGCAACGTAATGAAAAACTCATTAAATTCCAGTTCAGGAGATCAAGCAAGCTATTCAATTGAATCTTATAGGATGGAGATCACGTTTTTATATGTATCGTTAAAAATGACTCATAATCCTACCAGGTAGGTATATAAGGAACACAGTCAGATAAATAGGTATTTAAAAACGATCCAAAATCAACACATCTTGTTTATTCGCATAGTTCGTTACGAAATAAACATTTCATTTTGCAAGCGAAACCTGGCAAAAACGAATCATTCTTCGATTCTTTTCAATTCGAACACATTTCTCTTCTTTATTTTTATAGATCGACATCCTTGGGAAGACGACAAGCTAATAAATCAACAAAGTCTTTCTAGGTTTTAAACAACCCTTTTTGAGGATGGCTGTCACTTTTAGTGCGAATATCTGTAACACAGCACGTGAAAAATATTCTCTCCTTGTGACGTTTTTATTACTACTGCAAAACTAACAACGAGATCACCTCATCATGGGAGGTATCTCTCCCTTCATTGTTGTGCTTTTCTATCACAGTGCAGAAAGTATTATTCTAGTTTACAATACAATAGGGTATTCGCAGAATTTATATACGAGTTTGAAGAAATTTTCGTTTAACAATAAAATCTTTTATAAGGTGGTTAATTGTATATACAGGGCTACAGTAAATTAGTTCTTAATCGTTAATAAAATCTAGCAAGAACAACGACGGCGACGACGTCAACAACAGCTTATATCTACTCAATTCTCGTGTAAAACCTGCACAAGCAACGTAATTACTTCGAACAGAACATTAGATTACGTGCAAACGAAAAGCGAAAGACCTGCGGTATAAAAACACCGCGCTAACTCGAGCCAATTTGCTTTCAAATTTGATTCCCATTCAGATTATTGCGCATTAGTTAACGTAAAACCGCACGAGATACACAGAAATCGCTGGAAGCTCACGAGGCGCCTTGTGTACGCTCGGACGTGCTTGCAAACACACACACATACACACATACATATATGTATGTATATATAAACACAAATCGCACCCAAGTCGAAGATTCGAATCTGTCCCATACGGAGTTTAGAAAATGCGGATTGGCGTAACGTACTCCGGTAAGTATCTATTTACTTCTAGCGTGCATGCGCTGGTTTTGCAAACAGTTATTCTCACAGTCAAATAATACACGGTTCTACAATGCTCATTTAAGAGGTGATAGTTCCAACGTTGAAGTCAAAGGTCTCGTGGAAATTTTATTAAACGTAGTTTCTTAAATTTCACCACAAAGCAAACAAACAAGACATTATACTGTATGTACATATAACCTGAGGTAAAACGCAGGTGTACACTCCCTCGCCTTAAATTTTTTTTTATCCGTCTCCCCCGGGTTTCCGATTCACGAGGCGTCCTTCCTTCTCCAGTTGACTGGCCGTCTCTCGTTCGTTCGTTCCACCTCGACCTCCGACGATTATGAAAACAATAAATAAAGTCACGTGACAGGTGCTCGAGCATATGATGTAATCGCGAAGACGTATGAAGGCACGAACTTGCCCGGAACGAACCTATTTAGGACGGACGCAAACATGCACATAACATACACACAGATAGTAAGCAGCAAGATCCTGACACACACGAGAGAAAAGGGAATACAGTTAACTTCTTTAATTGAAGGAGAGGGAGAAATTAGACTAAAATTATGTAAATAATTGTGGATTTATGATGTCTAACAAAGAGAGATATTAAAAATGTTGTTCGGGTATATGTTTAGTGTAACTGTCTGCACTTACATTAGCCGAAACATAAATATTTAAAGTGGTCGGTCTATCAGAGTTAATGTAATATTTAGTTTAAACCTGTGATTAATCGTGTAATATTGTATGTTGAACGTGTGTAATTGCCGTACTCTTGTCTAAACAAAACCGGCGCTAAATTATGTTTACTTTCCTTTTTGTCCGGGGCGTTTTTCTTTCCTCCTTCTTGTTCTTTTGTAATGTATTAGGTATATAGCTAATGGATGTCGCAATCTGTTATATTGTCATTTCGTAACGGTCTTAATTTATGCACAATTAATCTGGCAATACCTTTAGTTCTGATGATATTTTATCCTCAATATAATTAATCGTTGATAAAGCATTACGAACTAGGAATAGTAACAATATAACATAAATTGAATCTGAATCGGTTCTTAGATAATAAGACAAGTTTGTATAAACGATTTTACCGTCATTGCTCTTTATTTACTTTTTTTTGCCATCAAAGATTCCGAATAAAAACATCGAAAAACATATTTGAGTCATCCTATATATAAATTATAGCAACACAATAATCAATAAAATAACAACAGAAATTCACCCTTTAATTTTTGCTACACTCGTAGAAATAATTACCAACCCGAAAAACACACCAGAAACAAAAAGAAGTCTATTTCGCATGCTCAGCTTAATCTATTTTAGCGTTTGTTCATTTACTAGATTTAAAAAAGTAGAAAATATTTTAAAAAATGATAAGGAAGAACAAGAACTAAGCAAACATTGAACAACGTAGAGGAATAAGTTTTCAAACGAATAAAAATTAAGAGTTAGTAGATGGAACAATAATTGTAGGAAACTACGTTACCTACTGTAAAGAACCAAAATCATAATTACCCGGGTGTTGAAGATGAACACTACAAAGTAAGTTTAATGGAGAAATTAAAGAAACACTAAAGATGGCCAGACATTCCTAGATTTCGGTGGCTTATACTTCGTATATGGAGTCTATTGAGGCTGATATTACATCTAATGCTAAAAAGATATTTAATTACATCCATGATAGACAGGGCACAACTAGGATTTCAGGTATTTTGTCATTTAATGGTAACTAAATCTTGTTCTATCTCTCCGAGTCATCTTTGACTGATATTGAGTCCTTGACCAGTTGTATACCAAAATTATGGATCCCTTTCCTGACAACACTGTAGCTCGAGATGATTTGATACCTTCTTTTATTTTCGCAAACTTTGGAACGGTTTTTCTAAACCTTTTTTTTTTTTCTGACAATGTGTCAAGATATTAGTTGTGTCACAGGTGCTTAGTTGTCATCTTGGTGACTCCGCAAGCTGTATTACTTGTCTGGCTATCACTGCAACTCTTGCTGTGAAGTTTGGTGCGTATAAGTTGTGTTTTAAATGGCTTTGTGACAGCATCTCATCGCCTTTTATGATGCCGCGCTGTTAATCACTTTGCTCCCAACAGCGAATGGCAAGTCGATCCGGGATTAAACTCTCTGTAAAAATGTCACCGTCCCTCCAGAGAATTGAACCCCGGCATCTATCGTCCTCTCACAACGATAGTCAGCCGCCTAACCACTGCGGCCATCGACCCCTTTAACTATGATAATTTATGGCAGCGAACCAGGATTTGTTCTGTGTACAAGAAAGGTGCAAAATCTGAAATTAACAACTACAGACCTATATCCATTCTGTCCAATTTTGTCAAAGTGTATGAGAATGTGATTTTTTCTTACGTATATGAAAACACTACGTCATTTATATCGCTTCATCAACATGGCTTCGTACGTGGACATTCAACGGTCACTAACCTCGTAACAGTCTGCCAATACATTTGTTAAGATTTGGATAAATAAGGTCAAGTTGACGTTGCATATACCGATTTTAGTAGCGCCTTTGATACTGTTTATCACATGATTTTACTTGAGAAGCTTTCTGACTTTAGTTTAAGCTCCTCCTTTTTACGATTAATCGAATCTTATTTAATCGGTAGATGTAATTATGTCCACTATAATGGCTATAAATCGTTCACCACCTTTTTCCATCTTCTGGTGCGCCACTGGGTTCAAGCTTACGCCCTCTACTCTTTGTTTTATATCTAAACGATCTTTTAGAAAACCTATCCTGTCATGTACTTGCGTATGCAGACGTTCTGCACTTATAGAACAATATTCAATACATTATCGACTGGTGTACTAGATATAGATTGAAATTGAATATTGGCAAATGCTGTTTTGTTTCCTACACTCGCAAACGGAATCCAACTGCATCTGTTTATGGTATAAATGGTCAGTTATTGAAGAAGGTTGACACCTTCAATGATCTTGGGGTACTCTTCGATTCTGCAATGAGCTTTTCCCCACATATTACAAATCTTTCCTTGTCTGCATCAAGAACACTGGACCAACTACTGCAGACGTTATTTTTTACATTCGTTGCTAGTAAGTTGGAATATGCGTCACAAGTCTGGGGTAGAACTGTGCCGAATCGACAGCAAGCCGCCTCGATACTTTCCCCACACTCCGCTTCTCCCCTTCCCTTAAAGTGAATAAGTGCTTTAGGGAAAGGAGAACGGTGGGGTGTGGTAAAAATGTCGAGGCGACCCGTTCTCGATTTGGCGCAGTTCTACCTCTGGTCACCACAACGTCGCTTTCTTAAATAAATATCCTTCAAAGCCGATGGAGTGTATCCGGAACGTGGGATTGATTATACATCGCTACTCCATAGACATGGTATGACATCTCTGGGACTTCGCCGTGAACGTCAAGGTATCCGTTTCAAATGGAAGTTGGTCCATAGCCCATCTCTTCTTTCTTCCCTTAACTTTCTTGTTCCCCGATATGCTTCACGTTCCTTCACTTCGTTTTCTCTTCCTCTCTCTAGATCTAACATCGTTAATCCTTTAGATTGTTAAGAAAATGTTAGAAAACTATAAAAATTTAGGGTGCCAAATGTCGCTCAAACTTCTTTTCTTGCCAATCACATTTAGATTTCTTTCCCTCTGCTAATTTAAGAAAAAATATGTGATGAATGGGGAGAAAGATTGCAGAAATGGAAAACGATATCATGGTAGGTGTGAGATCCCGTCATGATGGGAGATTATTTATGGTTCCTCATAAGAGAAAGCAAGGACCAATATATTTATGCAAAACTTTGATATGTCAGCAGTCTCCAAGAAATCTTGCAATTATGTTAAAAGTATGTACATTTACTCTATGTCGTAATAATAATTTATTAATGTCTAGTTTTTGTTTTTAACACCAATTGTAGTTAGGTAATTACGTTAAAATCGTTTAGAGCGACGACATTATTAATAAATATGTAAGTATGAAGTTCATAAAAGCAAAAGCTTGTATATTGCACGGGGAATTGATTAATTAGCGCCAACAATAATCGCCCATTAATTTCTATGCGCGTCGATAAAACATGAAACTTAATACGCGATATGCATGTCGTGTAAGTTACCTACATACAATCAACGCCAGAAGTAATAAAATTATGCGCAGTACTTAAATATACTTATTCGATATAATGTATATAAATAACAATTATTGAGGCATTATCTGCATTCATAAATTGCCGCATATAGGTAGTATTAAATTTACTAAATTAGTGTAGTTAATAAGGGAGTCGCTTAATGCATTTATATGTATATACTATGTTCAATTTGCATTTGCGTTTATCGCTTACTTACTTAAGTTATTTTATTTACATATTATAAATAGCGCTAGTTTCTTTCTTATATTAGAAATCGAATATTATCGAAAGATGATGGGACTCGTTTTAATAAAAAAAAATTATAAAAATAAATCGATTTACCCTCGTGTAATTTGCATACACGACTTCGCAATGATGGAAAGAACAATAGGACACACTTTGAGTTACGAAAGACGTAAAGGAGAACGACGGCGGAGAGATCGGGGAGAGTGTGAGAGCCATAACCTTAATATAGAAGGAGAAGAAGCATCTCAGAATCCGTCCGATATCCGCCGCTGGTGGAGAGATCAAAATCGACGTTAAGGATGAAAGACGGTGGACACATTAAAAACATCAACCGGCTGACAAGATCGCGCAGAAGAGGATACATATATATACAGAGGTAATGCCGCGGACACATATCGAAAAGAGATTTGCGGAGTTGCTGCCGCTTCTCGAACGATCCGGTGGCTGTTAGTTTTCCTGTAGCTGCTGCTGCTGCTATTGCAGATGGGTTTTAAAATATACTAATTGGACGTAAGTCTATCGTACGGCTGCCTCGCTACTTTTTCAGGCTTCCGATACCGATTTGATATATATAATGTATGTATGTTATATGCTTGTATATGTATATACATATGTGTGTGAAGGGACGATATTCAATAAAAAAAAGAGGGGAAACAAGTGTTCGTAAGAGGCATATATGTGTTTATGGGGAAACGGCGATGTCAATCGATGATATATCTTAATGGTGTGAGGAATTTGTAATTATTATTAAATACTTAATATAATTTAATAAAAATTTAATGTGTTGGACACTATGTAGTAAGGATCACTTAAAATATTTAGCTTTTGTAGTTTAACAGGGACTGGTCTAAATTTTTAACACCCTGTATGATAAAGACTTAAAAAAAAACTTCCGTCAACACTATGGAGGAACTTCTACAGAGAATCACGTTTCATTATGATGTAATAAGAAACACAGTTGGGTTATTGTTGTGGGTACAACAGTCCTTAATTCGTCGTGCCCGCAAGTGTATTAGACTTTACGGAGCCCATGTTGAACCCTCAAGTACTTAAAAACAGCAGGAAAAAAATTTATAGGAACTTGTCATCTTCTATCTGCATCGAAGAGATTTCCCACATTTTCCCGGACACCCTGTATATTTATGACGAAATTATAGCAAAAAAAAAACATCCAATGAAACAATAAGCTTTTTCCATCACTACTTTAAACATATTATATTCTCTAAGCTATGGTTCTATTCAAAAACAATAGCTTAGCTCAATATTTATTTATTTTGGCAAAATCCGGATGATTCTACACAATATTTTATCAGTTGGATGACAATTCATTCTTAAAATATAATTTTTAAGTAGATAGTAATAAATCAACCTCGACAAAAGTTTCTTATGAAGAAGTACAAGCTTATTTTAGCATAAAAATAATTGTATAATGTAATAAGTTGTTGTGGCATAGACATAGAACTAACTTCAAGTGGTACAGAACAAGTGTAATGGTTACTAAGATGTAATATGTTACAATGAAATATAATCATATCATAAGTACCAGTAATAGAGTATTTTACTAAATGTACAACATATGACATGGTGGTGCGAAAAGAGTGATAAAAATAATAATAAATAAAAGTGAGTACAGATAATGTAGTCTTCAGGCTTTCACGGCCGCTGTTGATGGCTGCTCTTCGGTTCTCGGGTTCTCTGCCGTGTAGAAAAGTTGTGGTACTTAACCTTTCGATCATCTTGTCGTGATCTTCTTCAGAAGTGAAGTGAAGTGAAGTATAAGATAGAAACAAAATGGAGTCGAGAATACCACAACAAATAGTGTTTGAAGGGAATATGAGCGAAAATTTTAGAAAATTTAAGCAGGGAAATCATAAAGTTGGCATCAAAAACTGCAGAACATATTATCGTAAAACTAAAGGAAGTATTTTCAACACATGGCATTCCAACCAAAATAATCAGTGACAACATGCCTTTTGGAGCTTACACGTTTAGAAAATTTTGTACAGAATGGGATTTAAAACTAACATCAAGTCCAAATCACTATCAATCAAATGGAATGGCAGAGAGAGCTGTCCAAGTGAAGCATTACGACAATATACGTAGAACAACCCCATTACAGAAAATTAATTTATCACCTGCACAGATTTTATTCAATAGAAAGTTAAGGACAAAACTACCCATAAAAAAATTATTGCAACCGGAAATACAAAATAATGAAGAGATTAGACAGAAATTAATAGAAAGACAGAATGAATATAAGTATTATTATGATAGAAATGCAAGAGATTTACAACAATTACCAGAAAATCAGAATGTCATACTTAACGAAGGAAAGCATAAAGATAGAAAATGGAAAAGAGGAAAAGGAAAAGAAGTACCTAGTAAGAAGAAATAGAGTACATTTAAAGGAATCACTTAAAAAGAGCCTATGAGAATGATGAGAGAAGAAGAAGATAGTGTGAGTGAAAATAAGAAAGAGGATTATATTACAAGAGTGGGACAACAAGGAAGGAAGAAAAGGGAGATTAAGAGACCAGCAAGGTTTAATGATTATGTTGTTTATTAAGAGACTATTCATATGTACATATGGGTAAACTAAGTTTTATTATCGCCTTGGTAATGACAGCATTGCTGTTGAAACGTTGTTTTATTTAAATCTTGTTTGGTGTTTTGTGGGTTAAAGTGTTTAGTGCTCTCGGAAGACTATGTTGTGCCATTTGCTCCATACAATGTCATATGTTGCAAGAACTGTTTATTAATGAATATCTTGGCGAAGTTGGAATTATATACTTGCATAGACTATTCAATATATTCACCTGACTTAAATCCTGTAAGATATTCTTGGAATATGTTAGACAAACGAGTGACAACTTCACTAAAGAATTGCTTATTGCTCTTCCTGGAAGAATGAGAGAATGCCTTTCAAGATTACTCTTCCACAGCTTAACTGAAAGTGTGCAGATGTGCATGCAAACTATAATTGCAGCTACAAGAAGTATCAATCCTTTCACCTATTTCTATTCTTTTTCGATTTTCTTATTGTTTTCAAATAATCCTCAGATTCCCATGGTAAACAGTTTGTCTCAATGTTTTGGCTGCCAATTAGCAAACGGGATCTAATTTTGTTTCGAATTTACAGCAAACTCCATCCAAACTCCAAACTTCATCGAAATTTGCTGCTTATCAATGCTTAAACCAGCAATTATAGCTGATGGAACAGTTGTTGTGACCCAATCCATTGTTTCAGATTAATGTTTATTATTAATATCGCGATATCTAATGGAAAACATTACTTTAAAAGATTAAAACAGAAAAGGACTAATAACGCAGCCAACTACCCGTATAAATATGTACGTACAGTACATGCACAACATTCATATACATAAATAGCAGCGAGAAATGTATCGATACGAGTTCACCAATAAAGTCTTAATGCACGTCTAGACCGATATCAATATATTTATTTATATAATAACTACGCGAACAAAACGATTGTCGTGATCTTCCACTGAACTTAAATTGCCGAAGCATGATGCGAAAATATACTTAAGCTTTCGATACTTCTTACATCGCCGTGTAATATACATGATGTCCGCAGTATACACACAAAGGCGAATTCCATATGCTCAATGGCAATCTTCATCCTGCACATTTCCACAAATAACGTCTATTTACGCTGCACTTTATGAGATAAAATATGCATTATAATATTTATTTCCACCTATACGTACGGTATTTATATACTTACTAAACTAAAATTGTAGCTTGTTGGGAACGTTTTAATTTCCAAGTTTGCGTAGGTTAATTAAAACCGATCGAGTCCCAAGTTATACATATCTATAAGATATTATAAATGTAAATTTACCAATAGAAATCCACAGAATTCCTACTCGATAGCGCACAACTATAGCGTACTTTACTATCCGGGAAAGCCAGCCAGACAGACAATCTCATTTAATTTGTATGTAAATTTCCTCCACCCGGTATAATTATAAGCTTGTCAAGGTATTAAGAGACAAAGACAATCTCGAACGTGTCTTTCTATATTGTATACATATATATGTATATGCTCGAAGTGCTCGCGCATTAACAATTTAACTAACTCAAGAGATGCATTTATTTACATATATGCTACAGAAAAGAATACATACATGCCTATACACTTGTTTTGTTTTAATTTTTTTTTCCTGTGTGTGTGTGTGTGTGTGTGTGTGTCGTTTATATTATTATTATTCGAGTGGAGATGTATCTTCTGCGGTTCTCATCGAATAATTATCAATCCGAAAAGGTTTTTATGACTGGGTGCCTTTATCTTTTAGGACTTCCAAACGTCCGGTCATCTTAACGATTCGTTTTATGGTATGAAATGACCGTAAAATGAAAATGAAAACGTTCACGGGAGACACCAGCGATTTAGAATTGGGGGGTTATTATCTTATTATATACATACTTATATGTACATATATATAGGGTGAAGGAATAAATATTGGATAAATTGGTGGGGTTGTAATTCGATTACGATTTATGACATAATTCTTCGTTACATTGACTTCTCTCTCCAAGGTAAACGTTTCGAATAACATTAATATTCAGTCGGTGTATTCTTCTTGATTTTTAAACCATTCAACATTTACAAAATCTGTAATGCAAATAATACTTTCCCTAGTTTTCGAATCCAATTGGTAAGTATACCTATACATATACATACATATATATACATATATATTGTAATGCGTGTGCGGTATAGTATTCCGACTGACTGCAATATCATAAATTTACTACTGTATATGTATATGGGTAAATGATGTACAATATGCATTATTCATTCGGGATTCTCAGGAGTGAACATTTCAAAAATAAAAATTCGTCACATTAGTATTACATATACGCGTACGAGATTTGAATAAGGCATATCGGTTTTTTTTTATTCCTTTAGTTCGTTCGTCGGTTTCTTTCATTGCAGCTTTCTCCGTGGGATTACGTGTATTTTGGTTCGAACATGAATATTATTGACTAATCACATCAATTTTAAAGCAAACCTTTTATACCTCTGTGAAAAAAAAACGATTGTCGAACAATGTTCCAACTTATTGATTCATTGCTTACAAAGTCACACAAAATAGTAATTATATACCAAGGGAGAGAAGACATTTTTCTCAGCCGGCTAAGAGGCTGAGAAAAATCTTCTCTGCCGTGGTTTATATACTATTTTTTCCACTACTAGCATATTTAATTGCTTTCTCAATAATAATGTAATATAATAAGCCGTTGCGATAAATGTTTAATTTAAGATATCCATAGAAAACATGTTAGTCTGTAAAAACAAATGAATAAACATTTAATGTCAAATTGAGATTTTATTCATGTCTTGTCACAATACCAAAAAAAATTTTCAGACAGTAGTTGTACTCCTTCAGAAATCCGCAAGGAAGCAAATCAAATAGAGTATCAAAAATACTGGTACACTAGCTTGCAATAAAATCTCGTACAACTTAATGTCAAGCAAGCTAATTTTTGAAGATTATTTTTCAATGTAAGCTGACTTTAGATTTGACGGATATGACACACTATGCATAGAGGTTATGGTGACTTATAAAAATAGTGTACTTTTGGAAATGAAACGTCAAATTAGAAATGTCACAAAAGGTGAAATCAATATAGGTAAAACTAGGAGTACGAGATTTTATTACAAGCCAGTACGTCAGGAATTAACATAAGCTGCCATAATTGCGCTATTAATTATTATATTAATAACTAGTGTTTACCAAATTCCGTATTTCCTACTTTGTTTATTTATGTTAAATGATAACCTAACCTTTTTTCTTGAATTGCGGATTTCATTCCTGCATCTATACGACATCTATGGTTTTATATTCAAATTATTTCTATTCTATACATTTTTATTGAATAAATCATAATTTTATTATTGCCAATTGTTTTTATTATTTACTAGTAGGAGATAATTTTTATTATTGACTACTAGGAGAAAAATTCATCTTCTCGGCCCGAAAACATACCAAATAATGACGTCTTCTAATGCTAGTAGTGGAAAAAGTTTTTTTTTTGAGTATGGAGATCAGACCATGCTTATCATATGTGTTTGGGGTCACTTCAATCCATTTCATTAAACCTAATAACTCTATAATTCCATAACTTAACAATCCTATGATCTCTTCAGCTCTTGCAGGTTTTTGTTGTATGCTGATGATTTAAAAATTTTAAATAGTATTGGTAGTATTAATGACAGTTTACAGTTACAATTTGAATTGAGTAAATTTGAAATTGTAATTCCAATAAATTACACTTAAATATTAACAAGTGTAAATTTATTAGATTCACTAGGAAGCGTTTACCAGTTGAATTCAATTATACTCTCAGCAATAAAGCTCTGGAGAAGGTTTCCATTGTCAAAGACCTCGGCATAATTTTTGATTCGAAACTTTCATTTCAATACCACCTGGATTTCATTACTCGCCGTGCTTTTAGAACTTTTGGATTTATTTGTAGAATCACTAAGCCTTTTAATGATCACAAATGTCTTATTATCCTTTTGAACACGCTTGTGGTTAATAATCTGCTGTATGGCTCTGTGATTTGGAACCCCATGTATAATGTCTACATTGATAGAGTTGAATCGGTACAAAAAAAGTTTTTAAAATTTTTGACATACAAATTTGGCAACAATTTTCAGAGTTATCATGAACGTCTGGTTGCTTATAGTTTATTATCATTAAAACATAGAAGGGTAATCGCAGATCTATTGATAATATATAAAATTGTTCATAATCATTTTGACTGTGACTTGCACTCCAAAATGAGCTTTAGTGTCCCGAGACTGGAGGCTAGATCCTCCGCAACATTCCAACTAATAACTCAAAGAACCAACATGGGTATAAACTCACCGTTTTATCGAATGTGTAATAACTACAATAGTTTCGCGAGTAGTTCAGATATTTTTAACTTGTCGCTGTCTGCATTCAGGAGTTCAGTGATCGGTCTTTTTCATGGATAGACTTTTCTGTTTTGTTTTTTTTTCTCTTTTTTTCTAGTTTAAGGTACTTATACTGTTAATCCTACCACACTTTTATTTTATTTATTTTACATACTGCTATCGCTTTTGTTAGTAATATAATTTTTTTTTTTTTTTACTAGTTAGTTTAGTTCGGCTTTGGCTGATGTTTTGTCTTTTTTGTATTGTATTTATTCATGTATTACGTGGAAATTTTTTTGGGGCCACGACCCTGTCAATTTTCCCGAATATTAAATAAAATAAAAATAAAAAAATAAATAAAATCTCGCATGTAAGATTTTAGCGAGACAATTTTCCGATCGTCCATTGTTCTAGTCATTCAATTTCCATTCTATAGTCAATTAATTTTGTAGTTAAGGATTCCACTCATCATTTTTTTATGTATGTAGATGCATACAATTAATTTATCCATTTATTTATTTATTGTTGGTAAACATTCCATCAATTTATTTAATTTTTTTGGCAAAAGCTCTTGTAAAGACTATTTGATGTAAAAAATCCGATCGTGCAACCTTTCTGCGATGTACATCGAGTAACTTTAATGCCGATAGTCCCACTTTTGTTTGATGGAGTTAATGGGGTTGTGAGTTTGCACTGCTCGATTTTTTAGAGTGCAGCTTGAGTCAAAACGCTACAGTTTTGATTAGCTTAGACTACGGTTATTAGATGAGACAAAACGTTACAATATTAAATAGATTATGGTTTTTTTTAAGGTTGGAAAGTGGAAAAAAAGAGTTGAAATATCAACATGTAACAGCTTAAGATCCATCTTTAAAAAAAGCACTAAAGAAAAGGGTGCTATTTGGAAAAATAAAGTGGGAAGAACGGTTACTAATTCGATCGAATCGATTCATTCCTAATTAGGATTTAAACAGCTTCCTAGCAACCAGCGTTGGCTTTAGAGAGTGTCTATACTGGAAAACAACTTGAACTACGAAAGCCTATTCATAGGGGAAGGTAGTGGGAGATAAAATTAAATGTATCCATTTTACTATTGTCAACTGTTTAGTGCAAATTATGAATCGGTTTTATGAAAGCCACACACTTTCATCAATTGTAGATATTTGGAGAACTACCTTCGAAAACATATTATAAGCAACCAGCAACGTTTTAATAACACTTAGGATAAAGTTTGACGGTTCGGTAAAGTAATCGAGATAACCATTGACATTCCTATCATATAAAAAGTTGACAATAGTAAAATGTATAGATTTAAGATTAACTCCCACTACCCTCTCCTATCAATAGGCTTTCGTAGGATTGTTAGGATGTAGATGGACTAAATCTGGTATAAATAGTGAGAAACTATTATACAGGGCCAGGCAAATGTATGGGAACACCAGAGTTTTTTTGCAAAATTATGGGTTCTATTAAAAAATAACTTTTCAGAAAGTTTTTGTAATATTTTGATTCAACTCTATCGCATACTTTGATTTTCTACAAGTTTCACTTGTTTCGAGATACGACATTATCGGTAGTTTTTTTAAATAAATCATCCTGTATATTTTCACATTTTTAAGAATTACAATGATAAACGGTTTGGTTGGTTTGCGACTTGACATATTAAAAGAAACTTTGAATATAAACATCCTTTTGTATTCGTATTTTTATGTTGCCACCTTTAAAGTAATAACCTTTAAAGTAATAAAAAATTATTTTCACAGCGTTGAATAGGTCGAAGAGAAGACTTTTTCCTCTGGAGGCATTTGAAACCTAATGTATAACGTCAGTCACTCGAAGACTTGGAAGATCGAATTAGGATGGCCTTTTAAGAGATAGACGTAATTCAGAAGTCATTAAGATCCTTCGTTGATAGACTAGGATACTGTCAGGCTATTGAAGGTCATCAGTTTGAACATTTATTATAAATTGTCTTGTTTTCAATATTTTCTTGTTGCTAGTCTTTTCCAATATATTGTAAGATATAAACTGTATATCATTGTAATTCTTGAAAATGTGTTTATCCAAAAATGTTAAAATATACAGGATGATCTATTTAAAAAAACTACCTCTGAAACAAGAGAAAGTTGTAGAAAATCAAAGTATGCGATAGAGTAGAATGAAAATACTACAAAAACTTTCATTAAGGTTATTTTTTAATAGAACCCATAATTTTACCAGAAAATGTAAGGTTGAGTATGATCGTATTTTTGAGGCCTAATTCGGGAATTAATTCTTGATACAAAATCCCCAATTTAATGGAGAAATATGGCAAAGATTTGTGATTATTCCTACTACATAATACAAGTGTCTCCCCTATAGACAACTAAAAAACGACGTCATTTAAAAATAGTTGGATATACATAATTCCATTCGTGAAGCCCTCAGATTTTTAAAAGCTGCTGCTTTAATTTAATGCGAGTTTTAATGTTCACTTAACGATTTATGGACTATACAGGGAGATGATTACACCTCACCACGAAATTAAGACCGTCCTTCTTTTCTCTTTATGAGGTTTCCTCGTTTTACCAGGATCCAAATTCTATTCATTTATCCCGAGTCTTTAACTTTTCCTATTCGTATAAATAAACGCAGCATAGTGTAGTACAGCAAGGCGTATATAAATATAAAAAAAAAATAAAACCCTCTATGCAATCGGTTTGACAGGAACGTATATTATATAGGAGAGCGTGAACAAAAAGCACAAATTCGTATGTGATGTGTGTAATTAATGACCGGGCATAAGAAGCGACGCTAGCTAGCCTAGCTAGGCTACCGTTGTTATACGCATATACATATATTTCAATTCCATTAGTTCGACCGCATTAAATTAATGAAAAGTGAAATAAAATTAATTTCCCGCCGAAATATATGTATTTGTTTTAGTAGAGCGACGGGGTAGCGTTGGTTTAATTGATGGTTACACCCCGATTCTCTCCCGTTCTCTTTTTTTTATTCGTATTTTCGTTTACGTTGTATAGTGTCGCGTTCGCGTTCATTTTCATTTAAATGTTATGATATGAAGTGTTTAAGAGTGCTCCCACCGTACTATGTACGCATATACGCACAGGCACACACACACACACACAGAGCACAAGTTAATGCGTTCCCGCAATATTTACGGCCTATACCTTTGCGTATGACGTGAAAAACGACGCTCGTAATCGGGCGCCACCTAGCACCCACCAAATTAGTTAATAATGATGTAAAAGTATTCGTTTTTTGTCACTTTATTACGTCCACTAATTTCTCAACATTGAGCTGTATATAATGCAGGTTTAGTACATATACATACATATGTATAATTAACAGATGAAGGTTTATACGCACACATACAAACACGTACTAATGTAGATGATGTTTGTGGTAAAGTAATTGTTTTCATTAAGTTTATTACCGGCAATGTTAATTAGATATATTGTCATCTATACAGAATTAATAAAAAGGGACCCGTATACTGGTAATAGAGTTTGTAAACTAAACACACCTCTTTACGTTCAGTCTGTGTGTGTTTGTTAATGTGTTAATTTTGGGAACGGAAATTCGTTCCTGATGAAAGTGCTTGAACAAATTTTATACGGATCAGAAATAGAGATGACAACCTCTATAACTAAAAATTTCCCTAAATGAATACCGTAAAGATACGCGAAATTCTAGGGACGACATTAACGACAAACTTATGCAAACGATTCAATTAAACCCCCTGATTATCAAAAAATCCTTCACTTAATGATGTTGGGATATTTCATCTATAGAAGTCGAATAAAATGTAGAAATATTTTCGGCTATTAGGACGTGGAAGGAGTATCAAATCCAATTATGAAAATAGGTTGTAGTAGTAGTAGTAGACACCGTTAACGTTGTATGTATATGTATATGTATGTGTGTGGTGGATGATATCGAAGACGTAGAACGACCCGAAAATATAAATCGCTATTCGAGAATGGCATTAATTAAATGAGGAAGATTTATGCTTTGTCAAAAATAACCCGCGCACAATCCACCCGATAACATCGACGTAATAAAATGCAAACATATTTAGAACTCGACTCCGACGAACGGCCGATCCGTTAACGGAGATAACACAGAGTCGACCACCGAGCCTTTATTCTATATATTACATTACGTGCATATACACGCCATTATTTTCGTACGTACTGTATATATTACTGGTATATTAGGGTATTGTTGAGTGGAAATCTTTTTTAAATATATATAGCTGATGGAAGAATATTTTTCCAAAGTCAAATTTGACAACTGTCATAGTTAAGTCAATTTATTGAAAAGCCTTTTTTATTGTGAAAAGTTATTTTAAATGTTGGTAGATTAGTAAATGAATAAATATTGCAATCACGTAAAATAGCTAGCTAGTCAAATTCATGGTTGTGAAACGAGTAAAGATGTCAATTGATTGACTTTCGAAAAACATTACTGTTCTACAGTGTTTCCGAATTAATACTGAAACCATAGGCTGCTCTAAACGAAAATATAGAGGATAGGGCATGTCCGAGAAAGAATTGAAATCAAATTATCTACAAAAAAAGGTAGCTTTTCTCCTACTTCTCGCCTTGTAAAGTGATTCTAGATTTATTATATGAATGATCGATCATAACTGTCACATTGACAGATAATCATATTTGTATAATACCAACCTCCAAAACTAAAAAAAGTGATGAGTTCATGATATGTAAATTTAGTCAAAAAATTGCGTTAAATGTCAAAATGATTAAATAACTTCAGAATTACGTCTCAAACAGCAAGTTGAAGGGGCATTGTGGTATACGGTGATATCGGTTGACTGTTTGCATGTTGTATGCATTTGTTTGTAAGATATTTGCATTCGTTTCTAACTAGTTATTAACGGTCGATTATTGGGTAAAATAGAGGAGGTACCGCAAAAAGTTAAATACAAAAGTTTTAGGGTTTTTAAATGCTTTTTTTTTAATGTGGTGGGTGCTTAGTTGCAGTGACTCCGTATGCTGTATCACTTGTCTGGCTATCACTGCATCTCTCGCGGTGTAGTTTTGTGTGTGTATGTTGTGTTCAATTGGCTTTGTGACAGCATCATATCCCCTTTTATGATGCCGCGCTGTTAATCACTTTGCTCCCAACAGCGAATGGCAAGTCGATCCGGGATTAAACTCTCTGAAAAAATGTCACCGTCCCTCCAGAGAATTGAACCCCGGCGCCTATCGTCCTCTCACAACAATAGTCAGCCGCCTAACCACTGCGGCCATCGACCCGTGTAATAATAATTTTGAGTATACAAGATCGGTGGTAAAATCGTGGCACGTCAAAGTTAAATTTTTTCAAAGGAACCACCTGTATATTATTAGTTAATTCAATTCTTTCTTCAATTTTAAGTAAAAATTGTTATACATATAATGTACCTAAATCTAACCGTTTCCGAGTTATCGATTTTTGAAAATATTACCTAAATAAAAGAGTTTGTATTTGAAAAAAAAGTTATTAATAAAACAAAAATAAGCCGTCACTCGTTTAACCATCAATTTCTCTTATCCGTCGCTGTCTAAAAAAAATTATAACTGTACGGCAGCGACGTGATGATGTAAGTGACTAATCATCGGAGGGTGGGGGAAGGATGGACCTTGATTTCAAACAACAACTAAATTTAAAAGTATATGAATTGAACGTCATTGGCGAACAAGTTTACAATTGTGATGAAACCGGGTTCAATTGGAAAGCTTTGCCACAAAAAACATTAGCATAATTTTCGGAATGAGCAGCCCCAGATTTTAAGATCCAAATGGATCGGATCACCGTTGATAATCTGTGCAGATGCCACCGACAATCATAGATTACCCCTGCTTGTAATAGGTAAATCCATAAAGCTACATGTTTTCAAAAATTTAAAAATGAACGCATTGCCTGTGAACTATTATGGACAAAAAAATGCTTGAATGAACCAAACGATTTTCTTTCTGAATGGTTCTACAACGTATTCGTCCTTAAGTAAGAGCTGATATGGCCGAAAATTAGTTCCCACAGGAAGCACTGCTATTAATGGACAATGCCCCGACACACCTCACTTGTGAACTCCAACCAATCGACCAGGGCATAATTGAAAATATGAAGCGACGCTACAGAACGTTAAAGAATGGGTGGAATGCACTCTTACTTGATCGTATTGATGAAACTGAAGGAACTGAGACTACTAGTGTTGACGAAATTGTGCTACTGTGCAACAATGCAAGACTAATTATGAAAACATTACGCAAGAAGAAGTAAGTAACAGAGTGGTTGGCATGTGACAAAATGGATGGAGATTTTCAAATTTTGAGCGATGATGAAACTGTTTCTGGTATGACTACCAATCAAGAAGAAGAAATTGATGATGATGAAGGTTTAACAATAATTAAATTAAGTTTGTGTCCCTTAACAAATATGACAGCTAACGCGTACTTGAAATGATCTATGGAATTAAACCAAAGAAAAATTTTAATATAAACTATCTTGATGAGGATATGCAATATAAACCAGGCATTATACAGGTTGATTCATTTTAGATTCTCACCATGGGTACCTCATTCATTATTGGTGGATAAAGAGGCAGATTTCAATTTGGCAAAGAAGGATGGTGAGATTTTTTCAAAATTTTTCCCATATTTTCGAATTAAGAAACAATAGCAACATGGGTCATCTGAAACATCATTTGAAAAGCAAGCTACTTTAAATATGTATGGGATCATTTTTACCAACTCCTAGTTTGCTCATTAAACTAAACCTTTTTATCCATTTCGCTAACAGCTAGGTTTCTAGTGGTTTCATTTTAACAACTTGAATTTTTACAGAATTGCACAAAATTTGACCTTCAGTTTTAACTATCCAAATTAATTGCTAATCATCACGCTATCATCGTGGATAAATGTGTATCGTTAAACTATGTTTTAGCAAACCTACATATAGAGAGAGGTATGTATTCATTACAAACGCAAAAACAGGGCAACTAGAGAACAATTAATTTCTGTAGTTCACGTCTTGCACACCATCAATTCGAATCGGTTTTTCCGACGAACGAACCACCCCTTTCGCTATAACGGCGATGAATTATCGAAAGCGTTGGATGAAATACGGTTTTCGCCTAGATCTTTCGACTGGAATCGCCGACCCTTATTGGCCGCCTTTGTATCTGTTCGGCACGGCAGAAACCCATTAGCAACGATCCGGCTAATTCGGCCATCAAAAACAACACAAATTTCTAGAATTTATATTTCGCCTTCGTGTATGCTCATGCCACTCTCTCTCCTTCCAATAACTAACTTTAACAAATCGTTCTCGTCCCGGTTTATTAATCGAAAATGTTTCCTTTTTTTTCACAGAAAAAATTTTTACCTAAAATGGCTAAATTAAATTTAAATCTTATAAATTGGATGTATTATATTAATTTTATCGTTGGATTTAGATTTAATGGGGAGCCCCGGCTTGTGTACACTCTTTCTGCTCATCTCATCAATCTTTAACGTTTAACATTTTAGTTCTTTAGTTTTTTTTTTATTTTGGTCGGATCTCGTTCCAGGAATGAATCGATCTCATTAATATAAAAATATATATTAATAATGGGTGAAACGATGAATTCTTTTATCGTTCGGACAGCGCAGAAGAGCAACGGAATATCGCTTTAGAACTTCTTGTCTCGCTCATCGCAGTTCGACACTTCTGTTCCTATTTTTTTTTAAATCTTTTTCTAGTCGTCCGTTGAGGCCGTCGTGAATTCGAGGAAATTTCATCAATGGTTTTCACTAAAATCAGAAATAACAGGGAGAGAGATCTCCGATGGAAACGCGATTGGATACAGGTTCAGGTGTGAGGGACAGGCATGAAATTTCGATGTCAGTGTACCTACTAGCTTAACGCGTACATTATCAATGATGGTGTGAATACGAGACAAATATTTGTTATTGTCTGATTTATATGTGTTCGTGCGTCTGTGTGTATTGATGGGTATTAACGGGGTAAATAAGGTGAATTGTGAAATTAATTTGTCAATTTCGGATCACCGAAGAAGGCGAAGGAAATTTTTGTGTGCCTATTCATTTTCGAATTTACACGTGAGACGATGAGAGCCACTAATAGCAACACGGGATCATTTTTCGCGTTAAATTGCGCGTAGTAAGTCATAGTCTGCTGTCCATCGCTACATTAATCGTAAACTTAATAACGCGACGTAATTTGCGTGGCAACGTCGGAGATATTTATCGCGTTATCAGATTGGGAGACTGTCTCATTTCTCACATCATTTACGTTAAGCCTCGCACGTCAACACAGTGCTAACTTTAGCTTTCATAGAAAGTAGCTTTTTACTATTATAATATACAGGTCTTTTCTGAAATATGCATCTACCATTATTGCTTTTTTTTAGTGTAATAGATGTTTAATTAAAGCTTAAAAGTTAATAATTAGGTGAAATGTTCTAGGGAGAAACGTCAATATTTAATAATAATAATAATAATAATAATAATATTTTTTATTTGCCCAACAGATATAAAATCCTTATTACAGGACAAAATAGAATACATCACGAAAACATATGTGATATGTATAAATATAAGTATACTTAATACTAAACTAAATTTAATAACTACTAACTAGTGATAGACAACAGAGAGATTAATTAGTTTCCTTATATGTAATTATAATTACCAGTACAATGGAGGAGTAATGTTGGTAGAGAAGTGTAATTTATGTCTACATCCGTACATGCCAAACTATTATAAAGAGTACTTATTCTAGATACGGGAGATCCTAACATAATGTTAGTTCTTGATGGACTACAGTAAAAGGTATTATTCGATCTAGAAAATTGTCTCGGAACTAAGAAATTCAATCTAGATAATATTTCAGGCAAATCAATCATATTATGCAGCAGAAAATACAGAAATTTTAAGTCTGCTTGACATCTACGAAGTTCTAGGGGCATTAAACGTAGTTAAGAGACTTACATGGTTGAAGCTGCGAGGTGGATATTCACCTGTGGAGCGAAAATTTAAATATTTTAGAAAACGTCTCTGTATTTGTTCTAACGAACGTGCTTGTAATTTGTAAAACGGAGACCATACCAATGATGCATATTCCAATTTTGATCTAATGAAGGAAAAGTATAATGGCAATATGCACTCAATCGATGAAAAACAGCTAGTTGTTCTAATTACGAAACCCAGAGTTCTCAAAGCAGCACCGCAAATATTGTTGATGTGGCTCGTAAATGACAATTTAGAATCAAAGGTGACACCCAGATCCATCAACTCAGTGCACCTCTCAAGTTGAGTGTTATTCAAAATATAATTGAAATTTGTCGGAGTACTTTTCCTCGTAAATGTCATAATTCTACATTTAGAAACATTCAAATGTAACCTATTATCGATACACCATGCCTGGAGTGCATCCAATTGTTTCTGAAGATGCAGACAGTCGCTAGTATCGTTAATAGCCTGGAATATTTTCAAGTCATCGGCATAAAGCAATTTATGACAGTCCAAGACTTCTGCAATATCGTTAATAAAGATTGTAAAAAGAAGTGGTCCTAGATTTGTTCCCTGTGGGACACCAGATGTAGAACAGAAGGTTTTGGATTTATGTCGCTTGTAATAAACATAATTTTGTCGGTTCGAAAGGTACGAGACAAACAAAGACACAAGTTTTGGTGAAAATCCAATATTCGCAAGCTTATGCAAGAGTACCGCATGATCTATCCGGTCGAATGCCTTAGCAAAATCCGTGAAAACAACATCTACTTGAATATTATGATCCAGCTTTTCACACAAATATTGAGTAAAAACTGTGAGGTTTGTAACAGTCGATCGTTTGTTGATAAAACCATGTTGGGAAGTAGTTATTGTGGATCTTATCTGCGGAGAAATGATGGAAAAGAGAAATTTTTCGAATACCTTGGCAAAATTACTAATAACCGCAATTGGACGATAGTTCTCAATATATCTTATATCACCTTTCTTGAAAACGGGTGTTAGTCTCGCAATCTTCCAGCATTCGGGAAAAGTGCATGATTGAATTGCCAAGTTAAACAGAATACTCAGTGGAGCAGCTAGAGCACCTGCACAGTCCTTAAGCATGAAGCTAGGGATACAATCATCTCCCATTGTATTGGAATTCTTGAGCTTCTTCAACGTATAAAATACATCAGATTCATCAATATAGGAGACGTCAATTCGCACACTGTCGACACCTGGACGTGCACCATTTGAAAGACTATGGGTGGGCTGAATATATACAGATTGCAAAAAATCAGCAAATCCATCAACAATAGCTCCAGGTTTTGTAAGCTGCTCATCATTTAAATTGTTTAGTACACAGGGCAATCCAGATTGATTAGGCTTACTACGAACAAAACTCCTTACTCTTTATTTTTTTACGTAGTGTTTTGTACTTATTGAAATAATAAATAGACTTTGTTGATTTATATTTTATACGGTACCTATGCTTGGTTTGTATATCATAGATATGCTCCTTGGAAAACCATATCGGATATGTATTTGGTACAGGATATTTTAGTGGTACAAATAGGTCAAAATAGGTATAAATTTTGTTGTAAAATGCATTGCAGGCTAAGTCAATATTTAGAAATGTAACCGAAAATGACGTTTGGCGTTTTCTTTTACCGCCCTAGGGATGTAAAAAAATTACTTTCTGTCCGATATTTAGAGATATAATGAGTCAACAATTGATTATAGGACTTTTTCTAATTTTACAGTTCCAGCCAAAATGTGCATACCTATACACTGTCGTTCAAAATTATAGACATGTACTTAACAGCAATGATTTTTTATTTCGGGTAAAATTGCATTTTTTTTTAATTTTGTCGTTTCTAAATTGGAGTTTCATTAATTATCTTGACCAACGATTGGTCGCAATCATCAAATTAATTGTAAAAAAGATTGTATTAATATGATATAGTATTGTTGATAAATACTATACATATACTAGTACATACGTATAAATCTTGAAGAAATGTCCTTTCTAATAGACTTATAAACGTCTAAAACGTCTTCCACCACGAAACACGTGTTCAGCAGACTTACACACACTATAATCATGTTAATACTTTATTCATTAAAACGAGACAAGTTCGGAAGGAGGAAAAAAAGAGCGTTTATAGCGGTAGTCGATGATAAAATGACAGTGAATATAATAATTTACACATCAATATACATGCTCATAAGTATCCTGTCATTTCGTTGTATATGCATAAAATTCTATTCCATCCATCCATCTATACAATCCGAACGAGCCGAATGGGAGTGTGGTAAATGAATAAGTTGACTGCACTCGATCCATCCGACAGGCAGACCGGAATTATATTAAAGTGTTTACGACCCATGTTTCGTTCTCTATGAATTTATGTGCGTCATTTCGACTGTATTCTGTAAATATTATGATAGGACGTGAGTGATTCCTTTGTCCGTTAGCGTTACGACGACAACACAACAACACTTATGTATATAAGAGAATTGTAAAATATGTATTTAACGTTCTATAGACTAGAATCGCTGCTACTGTCTATTATATATCCCCGGGCTCTTTTCTCTCTTTCTGCGTGTCCATGTATGTATGTTTTTAGTATACATATATGTAATAGAAATTCGCTCGATTTGTTCGGCATATGGCCCGTTTCATATTTTATTGGGACACCCATTGATTGCACTTAATGCGATGTTAAATTAATTTAATATTGTATTATGGTGGTAGACGGTGAACGAGCTGCAACTGTCGTTTTGGGTCGACTGGATGTCATCAAATAAATCGATCACTTAGTCCCACACATGAAAAAAGAAAAAACCCTAAAACTGCAACAACTGTCGTGTCGTCTGCTAGCTTAAAAGCTGGAATTATATTAAAAAAAAAAGAAAATTCTTACTGATTTAACAAAGTGACAGGTCTTGCACTATTTCTTTAGAATACAATAGTTATGTAGATATATTTTCCCGATTCGAACCAAATCGAACAATGGATATGAATTATATGGCGGACGCATTTAATTACGCTTTACATACATATATCATACGTTATATACATATGTATATATGTACACGTGCAAGAAAATAATTTATTCCGAGAAATATAATTGCCATCAGTCGCGCTCCAACTTATGTAATTTCGTCGATTGCAGGAACGGATATAATTAATCAAAATCCTTCATCGGGGAACTTGCAGATCTATATAAATCAACGACACAGTGCTACCTGTATAATTTATATAATTGTCTTTCTTTTCTATAATTGACAAGGTTGTTTATATGCACGTCTGCAATATTTGACGTAAATCTGAAAGCGGCGAAAAGATATTATTTCCATAAATAGCTTTCGATTATATTTTAATTTAAAATAATAGCTACACTAAATACATTTCACTTTATGCGGGTTTTTTTTTGTACATTCAACTGTTCATCTAGGAACAACACCAATTTTTGTGTACTGTATACGGTTAGGGTAAAGGCACTATTCATGACCATGTCCTGCTGAAAGAATATTATCGACGTAAGTGGAAGGACACCAAGTCGGAATTTTACTGCAATGAATTTAAGAAGTTGAGAACTCACTGCAAGATTGAAATTAAAGCACCTTACTCAAACTATATGCAAAATGTGGAGCATTCCATAATCATCAATCCCAAAGAAGTTTTTAATTATATTCACTCGAAACATGGCACTACAAGAATCCCAAATAACTTAACTTATAACAATGTTTGTATGGATACCCCCCAAAGTATTGTTAATGCATTTGCTAATAAATTTTCTTCTGTCTATCAGGGACCATCGCATTTTTGTCCTGATTCTTTACACAGCGACAGCCTCCCCTTCTCATTAACCTCTGTTACTGAAGATGAAATTATTAAAATCATGTCAAAGTTTCCAAATAACTTCAATGCAGGTGATGATCTAATACCTTCCTTTCTATTAAAAGATGCTCGATATGTCCTTGCCAAACCGTTAACATTTATTATAAACTTATCTATAAAAACTTGTATTTTTCCTATTGTATGGAAACGTGCTAGGATATGTCCTATCTTTAAAAAGGGTGATAAATCTCTTGTCGACAATTACAGGCCTATTTCCATTTTATCGAACTTTGCTAAAGTCTTTGAACACGTAATCTACTCCTGCTTATGGTATAACACCAAATCTATAGTGTCTGAATGTCAACACGGCTTCATACGTGGCAGATCTACAGTCACCAATTTAACTGTTCTCACTGAATACATTAGTAGAGTTCTTGATGATAGGGGCCAAGTCGATGTTATTTATACAGACTTTAGCCGAGCTTTCGATACGATTGATTTTCAAATATTACTAGCGAAATTGTCTGCGCTTGGCCTTAGCCCATCATTTTTACAATTATTGCATTCATACCTACATAATAGAAGTACTTACGTTTTTTATAATGGCTATAGATCTTACGATTTCTTTCCTACATCTGGTGTCCCTCAAGGGTCCAACTTAGGTCCATTGCTGTTTGTACTCTTTATTAATGATCTTTTAACGTCATTTACCTGTCCTGCACTTGCCTACGCAGATGATCTCAAGATTTATTCTTCCATTGTTTCATGGGATGAGGTTTTTAACTTACAAAGTAACTTGAATCTTGTAGTTGATTGGTGTGCCAGATTTAATCTTCAACTAAACATCTCCAAATCCTGCAGTGTAACTTACACAAGAAGGAATTCTCCCATCTTATCTTCATATGTTATACATAACGAACAACTGAAGAAATGCGAAGATGTTAAAGACCTTGGAGGGACCTTTGATTGCAGACTAAGTTTTGCACCACATATTATCGATCTTTGTATGTCCGCTTCTAAAACACTAGGATTTATCATGCGCACATCAAAATATTTCAAGAATGTTAACCTCATGAAGGTATTGTTCTTCAGTTTTGTTACCAGTAAACTGGAATATGCATCCTTAGTATGGTCACCTCATTACATTTACCTCAAACTCGCAGTAGAGAAGATTCAAAGACGTTTTCTTAAGTTCCTGTCTTTTAAAATTGACGGAATCTACCCACAGAGGAATATGGATTACACATCACTATTGGAAAGGCATGTAGTACAATCACTGGATCATCGACGTGAATTACATGGAGCTCGTTTCATCTGGAAATTGGTGCATGGTTTAATTGATTGTCCATCCTTGCTCGCTATGATTAATTTCCTCGTTCCTAGATTATCGTCCCGATCAACCAATACCTTTTCCTTGCCCTTTCCCAGAACCAATATTCTTTTAAGTTCCTCCCTATCTTCAATGTGCCGAGCAGCAGATTTATATTACAATGATATTTTTTTTTTGTGATATGTAATTATATATATTTGTTATTTTTTTGTATTATTGTTATTTTCTAAATGCACTGCTTGTATGTATTAATTATATTTAATTGTCCTGTAATTGGGAAACTGTTGGACAATAAACGATATTATTATTATTATTATTATTATTATTATTATGTCCTACGTGCATTTAAAAAAGCGAAAAAAATGTTATTGCACAATTTCTTAATCATGTCTTTGCAGACATTTCCTGTTACTGTTGTCCCTTTTGGCATTCTGCAACTTTCTCGCAGAAAATTTCTTTTTTTCCTACTTGGGCGGTGGACAGCCCTTATGAACCCACTAAGACTCTTGTTTCGTGGTCGAGCCCTACAAGTGAACCTGGTTTCGTCTCCATGCTAGTTACAACGTAGTATACCAAAATTCAAAATTGACAACAGTAGGAAAGAAACTACTAGAGGTATAGGAAAAGAACAAAATCCCATTTGTAAAAGAAATCCAATAAAAACCTTCATTTCAGCAGTGTCAACGTCTTTCCAACGTGATAACCTTTTAGATTTTGTTAGATTTGCATATTTTGCAATTTCTTGTGCAGCATACAAATTCGTTTGTTCTACCAGTAATGCAAGAAAATCGTTGGAAAAAAATAAGTCCACAAGCACTGTGAAATTTGCCGTATCGAAATTCAAACCAATATTTTCTTGAAAAATAAATATTTCAGAATTTTATTGATTTTGTGTCCACAAATTATCATTGAGACTTGATGTGGTTGCACGAGGAGCACCTACATTGCATTCTTGTTTAAAAATTGTGTCATCTTTGGGCTCTGAGACGACTTCATTATCACTGCACTCACTTCAATCATCAGAAGGTACATAATCGCTACTGCTGTTACCATCTCCAACAAAAAATTCCTCAGATTCTGACTCACTTAGATTAGCAAAATTTTGAAGTTCGGCTTCAGTAAGTGGTCTTTTCCTTTCCATATTTTAGTATTTATTATTTTATTGTAAACAAATAGACAAAAAAAATATTTGAAAAAATTTTATGTTTTCGATTCAAGATCTTACATTACTCTCTTAGTGCTTGTTTAGCTGTACCGACAAGTCGAAGTATATCTGTACGAATCAAGTTGTGGTGGGCTTCTGCGAAAAGCTTTGTTTAACAAAAGCCGTCTACGAGATAATTCGTATAACCCTTTTTTTTAAAAAAAAACATCCTGTAAACTTTTTAATAATTGCTACGAATCATAATCAATATATATATATATCATGATTAAATTTGGTTTCTCGGACCCGAATGCGAAAAGTGCCGGCTTCTTCGTTACCTCTGATTCCAGTATGTCCTGGTACCCAGCATAATGCAACTATATTTTGTTTTGCCTAGGCTGTTTAGCCTGAAAAGGCACTCCCAAACTAATTTCGTCTCTAGCTCATATAAAATAAGGTTGTCCAAAGGAACCATCCAAACTTTTCATACTGACATCTGAGAACCATAATATTGCCCCAATATCGAGAGATTGTGTTTGTTTGTATCAACGCCAGATACTATAATCACTTAACTCATATTTGAAAGCATCTGGTTAGAATAGACAAAAAAAAGTACTAAGTAACTAGTAAAAAGTGGATGAAGACAAAGAAAAGAAGGAAAATATGGGTTAACATTTCTTAATTTATGTCAAATTATAATACAATATTAATTTAAATACAGATGTAAAATAAATAAATTAAATAGGTACCTAATTGTGTCAGGTTAGAACAGCTGCTCCATTAGAAATTAGATTCCGTTTATGTTAAGAGGTGGGTATCAAACTGACGATATTAATTTTAAATAATTTCAAACGTCACAACAGGCTAATTGGAGGAATGTTACTGGAAATATTAACCACACCGGTAATAATAGTATATTACTAGCACTACTGGACATGTTTTAATTCGGAAGCGTTCGAATTAATGGTATAACGAGATGTTTAGACACGTTTACGTTTCTTTCTCTCTACAGGGGATTCCCCTACACACACACGCATACACACAAAAAAGGTGTAAAAAAATGTTTCTGTGTATCTAAATATTAAAGAACATTTATAGAAAGTGCAGCGTTTATAACGTATTTTCTAATATAATGATGACGAATAGAATTGCAAGCACGTGGAACACACAAGTTTACATTTTATGTCTAATTTAAATATGAGTAACATGTGCATCGTGATCTTAGATAGTTTTATCGTCTGGAAGGTATTTTGCGGTCGGATCTTCTTCGCGGCAATAATCATCATAGCACGCGCTTTGAATCTTGCCTCGAGTAACAATTTCCTTTTCGGACATCTGCTCGTCCGGAAATTGTGATCATAATTTTCCTGGTACAACGATTTATGATATTCATTTATGTATGTACACTATTGTTAAAAAGTTTAGGAACAGTAAAGAGAGATTTGACATTCCTGTCAATAATATTATAGTAGGTTTCCCTCACAAAAAAAAGAAACAATTTAATCATGAAATCTTAGCTATTGATTATACAACGAGTGCGGAGAAGGATTGAATCGACGGATATACTGAGATGTGCCAATAACATCGGCAATCAGTAGCGAGACTTGACCCTCGAGTAGAAGAGACTTTGAAGAATATCCGACCATGGACTTAAGTACGTATACACACATCTGCTAAGGAAGCATCGAGCTACATTGAATGACACTAATAACACAAAAATGGCCGGTACTTAAATAACGAGAGAAGAGATCTTCCTCTCTTCGCTATGTGTGTGTATATATTCAGCGTTTATCATTCGTAAATCTGACTGCACATAACTTACCCAACAAACCGGCGTATTTACAACAGTTCATCTATCTGCACACGCAGGCAGTTATTCGTATAAATACAGTTCAAATGGCATACATCGCTTAAGGCGGTGACACTAAGGATCCCTTCATTGTACATGCATACCTAGCAGCACGTTTGTCAACCGTTTAAAGAGACGCATCTTCACGATTTACCTGCCACGTCTCTTAAGCATGTTGGGAAAATTAAAGAATTGCCCCTTTTCAATTTAGAATGCTACGTAGGTACCTACGCTTTATTGGTTTCATTCAATACAGATACCAGATAGAAGAGTAGACTTTCCGACAGTAGTGTATATTCGTAAATCCGAAAGTTATTCCAGGATGGCGGTGGAACGAATACGACAAGGAAATAAAAATGTTTTATACCACCGGCCTAAAACAAGGAGCCGTGGAAGGCGTAATCGAAAAATACGCATATACATATATATTTCATCGATATCCCCCCGTATAAGTATGCTAAATTCCTCCAGTCAAAAAAAAAAAACTTTTTTATGCGTGCACACACATGGGGAAACAGTCGAACGACGAATGAAACAAAAGACATAAATATTTGAAAAGTCAGTAAACACAGCCTGTCTCGGTTTATACGCGAATAGCATCTACATATGACGGTACGATGCGGATATGGATATGGACGGGTTCGATTTCATTTTATTAATTTAATCTCTTCCCTAAAGGAGCTCTTCTTCTATCTATCTCGTAAACGTTACGAGTTTTAATCAGAAAACTTCTGAATAAACATATTATATTTATGTGTTCTCATAATTGTGCACACCATTGAACAATCTTCCTTTCTAATATTATAGGGAACTCCACTCACTACTCACTACTCTCTACGAATAACAATGATCGATGCAATTCGAAGTTGTAATATCGAATTTTGTGCTTTTCGCTTTACACGAGTAATAAATTTAAAATTAACATCAATCTATTATTCAACCTGACGTCGAAACGGACGAAACAGAGAGAGAGAGAGAGAGAAAAATACAAATGATTTAATAGGGAAGCATTAGTTCTATAAATCAAAAATGCAGTCACGAATCATTTGCGAGTCTAATGTGCCGGGGAGGAGACGATTTTGAAATTCAAATGTCCGTCGAACGTCGAAAGAAGTTACATACTACGATCGAGACGGTGCTCGGTGGTGTCTGGCTTCGGGAAACTTACCGGTCGCTCTTCTTCTGTGAGGGATTTAATGAAATCGTACGTCGCATCACCAGACAACATTACTAACTCCAAGACGATGTTATGCGGAAGGATGGGTAATAGTAGAAGGGCTAAGTCACTATCACGCCACTTTGAGTTTTGACCACGCAAAGAATTTTTACTTTCGCTAATTACTTTTCACATACCTTAATTATTGATGTAATAATTTGGTGTGGAATGTAGTTTTCTACATATTCTTATTGGAAAAAAACAAGTTTCGACCGGCAACATGTGTGTTTGGGTAGCAACGTATGACTTATAAATTTGTAATTTTGAAAATATACATTTTTCAATGTTACAATACATAAGTAATTACTGATGTAATATTTCGAGAACTCAATACATGAAATCTTGTAATTAATATATATTAGTTGTACGTCACAAATAAAAAGATCGTATATAATCGAATACTCATAATGTTTACTTTTCTTAATATATTTTTGATTATTTTTAATATTTGATGTGTTTTATATAGTATTATATAGTATTCATCAATTCTTTCCAACGTTCAACTAATATATATTAATTAAAAGAGTGACTCTGTTATCGATGACCCAACTCATAAAAAATTGACCTGCTACCGTGGTATTTGCTCTAAATTCTATGCCCTAGTGAAAGAACACAAACAGGGTTTCCCTGTTAGACCGATAGTTTCCTTTATAGGTTCTCCAACATATAAACTATCATCATTTGTAGCAAATGTTCTTGCACTGGCGTTTACCAACAGAACCACCTTCAATATTCGCGACTCATTTGCTTTTTCGGAACAAATAAGGAACCACCCTCTCCCTTCTATAACTATGTAGTCGTATCATTGGACGTTGTATCTTTATTTACCAACATTTCCATACAACTTGTGATTGACATTCTTGATCATGTTACATCCCATACCGATATCACCAAGACTTCTTTTCTTGAAATAATACATTTGCTTTTCGATTATTGTGTCTTCAACTTCAATAACAAATTCTTTAAACACAGATTTGGCAACTCCCCCCCCCCATTAACTCCTATCTTCGCTTGTATTGTTATGGATGAATTACTCCTAATTTATATTCCTAAACTTCAATTTCAACTACCCTTTATATACAAATATGTCGATGACATTATTACCTCCGTACCATCCTCCGACATTGATACCACTCTCGAAGTCTTCAACAATTTCAACAACCACTTGAAATTTACGATAGAGTGTGAAAAGAATGGTGATTAGACAATCCAACCAACAATGGTTCTAGACTGGTACACGAAACCTACGTTCTCAGGCCGATATATGAATTACTTCTCGAATTATCTTGTTAATATGTCAACGGGTCGACGGCCGCAGTGGTTAGGCGGCTGACTATTGTTGTGAGAGAACGATAGGTGCCGGGGCTCAATTCTCTGGAGGGACGGTGACATTTTTTCAGAGAGTTTAATCCCGGATCGACTTGCCATTCGCTGTTGGGAGCAAAGTGATTAACAGCGCGGCATCATAAAAAGGCGATATGATGTTGTTACAAAGCCATTTAAACACAACTTACACACACTAAAACTACACCGCAAGAGTTGCAGTGATAGCCAGACAAGTAATACAGCTTACGGCGTCACTGCAATTAAGCACCCACCACACATTAAAAAAATATATGAAAATCAACATGATAAGAGCTATGAAAAGTTCTTTTAAAGAGAAGAATTTACATAAATTATTTAACATTTGTTTCAACAACGGCTAGCCCAAGACCCTTTTGAAACGTATACTTTTTCAAATACCCCTTACCGGAATGGATATTAATGGTACGGAGTTTGGTCACAGAAACAATATTAATGACTCGAGTTGATCCTGTAACATCGTGTGTTAGCGCTAGTCACGAAACTTATCATTATTCCAGATTTCCATTTATTGATGGACTAACTCAAAAGATTTCGAAGGTCTTCTCAGAATTACCGATCACAATAGCGCCTTAAGGTATGAAGACCATCAACAATCTTTTTTGTAAAGGTAAAGCTTATACCCCGACGTTGTTGAGGTCAAATGTGGTACGTCGGCCAGACGTCACCGTATCTGTCGAACAGAGTTAGACAACACTACCTGGATTGTGTACATAAATCAAATAAGACAGCACTTGCAGAACACAGTACTTCTAACAATCATAATTTCAACTTCGACTAAATAAAGATTTTAGGTAACCAAAAAGATTATTTCTAGAAATGTACTATATAAAGAAAACAGATAACTGTGCCAATTTTAAGACTGACGTTAACAACCTAAATAATGTGTATATCTATATATTGCATTTGGATTCAGCAAAGACTTCAAATACAAGTAACAATGTTGCGTTAGACTTAACTTGATTGTACAAAACTTTTAGCCAACACTGTATGTCCTTTTAGTGACTTCTAGTGATATTTTGATGTTCTTGGTATTGTGCTTAAATTTTAGCGATATTTTCCTTTGTAATTTTAGCGCTAAATCTTGTTAAAAATTAATGTTAACCTATAGGTTTCGTTGATTGAGTTAATGATTTAATAAACTATATACAAGGTGTTAAAAAAAGGTTGTCGGATATTTTACCCAATTATAGCACTGGTGGAAATAAACAAAAAAGTCTTAGTCAACATGGGCCCGCAATTCAACTGTTTTTGATATATAGTCGATTGCATATTGTTTTAATAGGATAAAAATTCACCGTTTATTTCTAAGCACGCTTCACACCTTCTTATGAAAGATCGACGCACTCTTCCTCCGAATTTCCTCGCAACAATTTACGATTCGTTGCCTGAGTTCTTCCAAATTGTTTACAGGTCGTGCGGACACTAATTGTTTTAGATGCCCCCAAACAAGTCTAGAGGTGTCAGGTCAGAAGATCTAAGAGGCCATGCAGTTGGTCCACCCCGTCCTATCCATCTCTCGTTGTAAAAAATATGTCAAAAACATTTGAATTGCGGACCTACATATGTTGACTAAAACTTTTGGGTTTATTTCGACCAGTACTATAATTGGGTAAAATATCCGACAACATTTTTTAACACCCATAGTACATAATTTTGTAATTTAGAAAATTAGTATGTCAAGGTATGACTACCTATGGAAAGAACGAGACAAAAATGGACTTCTGCTCTCTCCAATGAGGATTTTCTGTCGAGCAGTGACGACAATTATTGTGCCTGTTGATTCGTCTTTCAAAATAATGGTATCGTTGTTATTGTATCACCTTTAAGTCGACATGACTAATAAACTAATCATCTAATGCAAAATAAATTGACGTTTTTTTCGATAATAAAATCTGATAAGTAAGTTTTAATTTAGCAATTTTAAACGACACAGTCTGTCTGTAATTATACCGTTTCGTGCGAATATGAAAATGTCCTTTTTTTGATTTTATAATTTAATATCATTTATTCATTATCTCCCTTAATTTATCATTCAGGTTCTATATTAAACGAATATAATTTATACATGCGTAACATTATATTCTCCCTTGACAATAGCGAACAAATTCCCTCTTTCCCCCCTCACCTTCACCTGTTATAAAATCCTTGTTGGTTTTTCGTGTAATTAAGGAATATTAAAACGACCCCTTCTGCGCTCGTTTATACGGGATATAACTTCGCTAATCAAAATTATGAACGTTACATCGCCACTTTCCATACAATTTTCACAACAAGATTTTCGCGCCAGCACTTTGCATTTTAATACGCGACTAGGGGGGAGTTTGTAAATTATGAAATCACCACCGCTAACGCCGGTATATATATTACGTAGATTATAATATAATACGTATTTTTAAATAAATAATACATGCAGGTATGATAGAATCAGCTTTTAAATTTTAATACGCACGACCCGGGTATAATCTGTTTATATTAAAAATGTATCAGGTAGGTGGTCCCGTACGGCCCATACATCATTCTCGTATTTACAATGTTACGCTTATAAATATTTAATCGGGGAATGGGCATCGCATTTAATATATATACATATATTGTATTGTAGGATATGCATATAACGTGCGCGATAATTAACGATGAATTCGGGAATTACCTAAACCTAATGCTGAACACGCGTTGATTAAATTGGCACGACAACCCGCCGAACCTCTATTTTATCCGTTATATGCGCAGGTATATATTTTAATATAATGTAATGATTTTTATCATGGAATGGAGATCTCTACGTTATTATTTATCTTTTGTGCGAGCTTCCACAGAATTGACATATCTGTTCCCGATCGCGTGTTCTGCCACCTCGTGTATTTTCTCTCCCTTGATGTGTGGCAAAAACAAACTATGTACATATAGCGTGACACGTTACATTTTATTAATATCTATACCACGTATTATGCGCCTGATATTGCATAATAGATGGTTTTTTTTTAACTAAATTTAATACAATATACAGAACTGATATGGAAAGCTCATACCAAGTATAGAAGGATATAGTAAAGCGGCAATGATAAAATAAAATAACACATAATATTATGGAGTATGTGTGGCGTTTCGTAAGCGATGGGTGGAAAGCTGCAATGAAGCTATTGGAACATTGAAGATCCTGCTGCGATCACTCTATCACATTCGAGTGACTATGAGTAATACAATGGAAGTACTATGACTGTAAAGAAGAAATAATATGGTCTGACACTGTTAACAAATGCTGTATTGTCGCTTTTTACGATGTCAAGCTGGAAATTGTCAAAGTGACAATATCTTTTAAGTGATTGAATGCTCGCTAAGAATCGGCTCTTACACTCATACTATTTTTTTTTTCTAAATAAAGACAGCTTCTTGTTGACTTAGACATCTTTTTTATCTCATTAAAATAAATTTATTTATATTACTTACTTTGGGTAATAATTCAAATAACGAAAAAAAAACGTGCTACTTTGATGATGTTGATAGTGTCTATTTGACTAGGGCGTTTCTGGTGTTCTTTAAAACGGGGTGGGGTGTGAGGGATACGAGGGGATGTACGTCATAAGCAGAAGCAAATTTAAGAAATTGTACAACAGGATGTAAAAAGAAAGAAATGAAATGAGAGAGGGGGATGTGGCTAGTTGTTGCCGCCAGCTTAATTTTCACTGAAGAAATAACAAAGATTTTTGTTGTAATTTGTTAACACCAATAGATTATTAGCGTGCGTGGACACACATTTCCCCAATCATGTCTCGAAAGTATTTGATTGATAAAAAACTTGAAGCAACATTGCATCATAACACTAACTTTGACATAAACTATGTGGCAGCCTCATACTCGTTACCAGATTGTGATGCATTGAGCCTACTCAAGAAGAGATCTTGAACGAGTTGGAAAATGCGGAGTTGTATTTTGCTTACTAAAATTACTACTATATTTTTTTGTTTTTATTAATTTCGCTCAAGAAGACAGCAGCCTCTTAGATTTAGAAGACGAGAAAGACAATTGTTGACAGTCAAGAATGTTTGCTACACGTGCAATGAAAGAGGGGCCTAGTCTAAAACATGGTGACAATCCGGAATCATCTCTGGCTGATTTTAAACAGCCAGAGCCTAGAGCGTGAGAAATCAAAACCAAAGCATTTGTTTTGTTGAAACGCTCATGCGATTTTGTGAAAGAGGAAATTATAAGCTCGATTGGAATGTTGACACATAGAAACAAAATAAAAACGTCGTGCCACAATAGTAAATTTGGATAATTCTGCTCCTGCTTGTTGGCTATGGAACAATATCACAAGAAAACTAGTTTCCCATGTGATTGATAAAATTACGAATAGTCCTGAAGACAACAATGAAGTCAACAATACTTGTTGCCTATTGCAAAGTAGTCACCTGGCGCGACTAATTCAAATTAAAGCGAGAGAATCTTCTTTATGTTTTGTTTGTTTCCGGAGAATCTTTTACTACATTTTTTAGTTTACTAAACTAATCTTTACTACTTCCAAAGTAGTGGTACAAACTTTCTTTCAACTTCCTTCTCTCCTTTAAATTTATATCTGAGCATCATTATATTGAATCTAGTGGATGGTACGTCTTGATTCTCTTTTACGTCTATCCCTCAATTGTCTCAATAAAGCGGTAATGAAACCTGTCCCCTAGTCTATTAGGGTTATATTTGACAATTTCTCTTATTTGTTGGTTTTGTAGACGCGTTTTGCCCTCTAGTTTGTTTCAATAACCAACAAATAAGATTATGGAAAACACAGACCCTAAAATTTTTTAATGCATCCCTATGAAAGTTTTTTCAAGCTTCTGAATTCAATCTCTGACATATTAGCTTTACTATTAGAAAGATATGACTTTGATATAGTGATTTTTGTGATAGCTAGCCAAACATTAAGACAAAATTATGATAATACGTAATTTAGTAGAATAATCTTATAAATAATGCAGCAAACTATTCTGAGTCATACACTGGTCTTACAAGAGATTGTTGATAGTTGACTCATTAAATAAAAATTAGAAGAATGCAATAAAATCCAAATTGGGTTATATAATTAATAATTATAAAAATTATAGAGATAAGAAGTGCTTTTAAAGATTCTTTTAAATTGAAATTTCTATTTCTAAAAGGATTCTCTTTAAAATATTTTATCACAACAAGTATATTGAAAGTTGACGTTAATATTAAAGTGAAAAGACAGGTCAATATAATTGCTCAGAAGTTTTTGCTGCAAAAGAAAAAAACTGAGTTCGAATATCTAATTCAAAATAATGATCGCGACAGTTGCGATTTTATCTCCAAAATGGATATTGGCAGGAGCGATTAAGTTGAAAATATGCATATTAATATATTAATTAAAATGAATAAAGTATATGCAAATTGATGTCGCTCGTAAATAAAGCAAGAAAAAGCAACCGCATTAACGCTCTCTGATGGTGATATCATAAAATTTCCCCGAGTTATTAAATTTTAAAAATAATATCGGTTTTTTATCGATCTGTTACCTAATTAGTATAACATCATCAAAACAAAATTTTATGATTCTTTTTTTTTGTGATCGTCTTCTCCTTCTGCGTCTTCATCTATCGAATTTGCAGCGCAGCGTCGGGAATCACCCAACGCAAATAAATTATCGGGGAGGGAAAGCTGTTCACTTCAAATGGGACGGAAGATAGGGAAATTTAAGAATTATGAAATCAACATGCAGCCTTTATACAGAGCGAATCGTGATGGAAGGAATCGACATAAAAAGAAAAAAAAACGAATCTTAATATATTTTTTCCCATTCTTCCGTAATACCGGATATAAATATACTGCTGCTTTCGGAAAGCTTTAGAATAGAAAATGGAATTAAAATCGTCGAAAGAACGAGAGGAGGGAAGAAAGAGAGAAAGAGACGAAGCTGCTATAGCTGCTACCCTCATCAGGCAAAATCAAATAAAATTATATTTCCAACCAGCAGATGAATCTCAGATGGATTGAATACATTCAATTTATTTCATCGTATTTCATCTCTTTTATATTTGGTTAAACTTACCGAACTTGTAATGGATTAAATTGAGTTTAGTAAATGAATTAAAATGTTACATAAACATATTAAAAATGTAATGATTGATTTAAAGGTCGATATGCAATAGGAAACGCTTGTCGATTATCGATTAATAAATTGCGACAAACAATAAATCGACAGGTGAAGACAAAAAGTGAAACGCACAAAACGCAAATTGCATAGCAGATACGTAACCTCTCACTATAAAAACGCGATATTAATACAAATCGATTATATTCAGTCCGAAGAAAATTTCCATCGGCCTGTATTTGTTCGGAACTCCGATCAAAAATCCACGGGTTATTGTATTTAATAATCGGGCCCGGTCATCTAGGCGTAAAATATCAAGCGGACCCCGCATTGTGTGAAGAAGTGAAGAAATCAATTTATTCAATCGCGTTATGAAATGAAGGTCGTAATAATGGTTTCGTGTAACAATAGATCGGACAGATCGATTTGCGAAAGTCCGCGAGATATTTATTGATTTTTATGAATATATATATATATAGATATATCTTGCGCACTTTCAACAACAAAAGAAACCGAGAACCGGTTCTCATTTTTTTTTGTTCCCTATATTATTACCGAGCGCAATTTTTTGCTTTGATCGAGCGAAGAATGCTCTAGTTGATGGAAAATTTATATTTTGTATCAAAAAATTGGAACGAATCATAAATATAAATAATTTTACTTGGTTAATAACCATATTTTGTCGTTATTGTGAGGTCTTAATCTATATCTTACGATATGGCTGTCCAATTTCAACTTCAACACTAATCGATGCACTTGTGTTTCGCAACTTGAGGTAGCTTTCTTCTGGTCGATTCTTCTATGATAAAATGGATCCACATAAATAAAAATCACACATTTCTAGTTGGAAGGTCTGCACTGCTTAAGTGGTCAACAGAAACAGTAAGTCGCTAGAGAACCCCTGAAATGTCTCCTTCAATTTTCATACATCTTTGGTTGATATATTTTCAAAAACTGCCAAAAAAATGCCCAAATGCCAAAACTTTGTATCGAACATGTGGAAGAAATTACGATGCCACCACTTAGACAATCTTCAATCAATGCAATAGAATATTCAACATACCGACTTTATCAATGTACCCCATGGAAAAGTTGTATTATCTTGCACAACTTAGGGAACACTCTGTAGCTTTTATTCAACCACCATATTGTTTTCTATTTACTCAGATTCCACTATGTCGATGGATTGTGAGCGTTAAGGGGTCTACAAGATGATACGATCGGTTGTACAATGATACGATCTTGTAAATATTGTAGTTGGTTCGATGGTCTACGTGTGAAGGAAAAACAGCGACTGACTTATCTTGACGGTTTATTTTTTGACACAAAGTAGATTTAACTGTCACCTAGCAAGTTTTGTATGTTTCAGATAGTTTTTCAAATAATAGTCTGATTTTCTATAGCTTGATGACATTTAAATGCAGATGTAAGAGGAACCACCCAAATATATTTACTAACATAACAGATAATATACAGGGTCTTTCATGCAACCCGCTAGTTAGAAGACGTTTAAAATCTTGAGCGTGTAATAAAGATATCTATGTTAAGTCAATGTTTGTTCTTAGTTTTGCTATCTGGAAACACATTTTTTTTGCAACACTATCAAAAGTGAACACCGAAAAAAATTTATGAAAAAGAATCTTGGGAAGGTCCTATGCAACAAGGGAAAACACTGCAATTACAAAAAACAAACCTAACCTATAACTGAGCCAAGCCTTTCAAAACAATTTAGAGTAGGAAACTCCTTAAAGACCATATATGTAAATAACATATACCGAAGAAAGTGTTTCAAAAACAGAAGAAATGGGAAGCGACACTAGCCAACAATATGTTTTGTCAAATTGCGAAATAAAAACTGACGGTCAAGAAAGTCATGTTTTGCCTGAGCTTTTCTGGATATCCAGTTTGGAGATAATAACCACCCTTATATGTGTTACTGGCATGAAGGATAAGCATCTTACTTAGTACTCATTTTAAATATGGACGTTGCATCTAGAAGGAATATTATTGTATGGAACGAGAACTGTATGGAACAGAATGATTGATTGTCGTTATTTCTATGCTTCTGATAAGTTTTGGATTCAGTAATGGTCATAGCTACCTTCAATGCGACAGGAACTTCGCTTTGATCGCAAAAAAAGTAAGCGGAAGTGCATTTTTGAAGACTTACAGAATGTAATAATGTCAAACTTGCATACAGGTCGATTTGATGGATCAGGATGGTCCAGTCTAGCCAAAAGTCATTTAAAAAAAAGTTAGTGGTACTTCAAGATAAATTCTTACGAATGATAAATTGGTGCTCGCTGGTTTGTTCGTAATCAACACCTGCTAATACACCTTGGAATTTCCTCCATCAAGGACCATGTCACTTTGTTAGCCACCAGGACGCTCGACAGCACTTTGTCGTCGGCAACTCCACCGATAGCCCACTTGAATGAATTCCATCTATAAAGATAAACCGCCGCCAACTAAACGTACCCCACAACAACAGAACACCCTCAACTAATCTGGGTTTACAAACCCATGTTTATCAATTACGTCACATGCCTTGAAGAAGCTCCAGATAAAGAATATTTAATAATTAAGGTAATTTACAAGGTTTTAATTTTTATTTAGATTACACATTTATTTATTTTTAGGTGGTTTTAATGTTTGGTATTTCTGTGGCCTGTAGAATGGATGAGTTAGTCCGAATGACTCTAGACGATGTAGAGGACCTTGAATCTAAGCTTTTAATCAGCATACCTGATTCGAAGACCAACAAATCAAGATGATTTGTAGTAAATCAGATGTACCTATTTGAATGTTTATCGGAAGTGTGTTTCGTTAAGACCAGAAAATATAAACAGTGAGTGATTTTTCTTTAAATATCAAAGCGGAAAGTGTTGTAGACAAGTGGTAGGAGTAGGTAAACTGTGTGCCTACGGCCTGTGTAAAACCATCATATTGTCATAATTATGACAGTTTGACAGATTTTAGCTGTCAAAATACGGCTTATACAGCGTGTCCACGTCGAGTGACTGCGGCCGTAGGCACACAGTTTACCTACTGGTAGGAATACATCAATTTAGAGAAATGCCTAAAATAGTTGCTACTTATTTGAAATTGGTAAATGCGCCGGTCTTCTGCAATAATATTAGTTGATTCTGGTGCTGATATAACTAGCTTAAAGAGGCATGGCGGATGGAAGTCATCCAACGTTGCTGAAGGATACATCGAAGAATCTTTCAACAATAAGGTTGAGGTGGCAAATACAATTTTCACAGTACAAAATATTCATGTTGCCCAAAATGTTTCTCATAATTCTAATAATGTTCCTTCAATTTTTAATAATTGTACTAACTGTTAAATAACTGTAAATATCACAAAATAATTTCAAAACGTATTCTGCAATGCATTGAGGTTTTCGAAGTATAAATTAATTCCTTATAAACAACGTGTTTTCAATCATTTATGTAGAACACTAACAACTGCAACGAAATATCACTTCTTTACAGTAAGTTGAAAGGAAATGTTGACTATTTCTTTAAAAACTTTGTCTGAAATGTCAAAATTTCCTAACGATTTGCGGAAAACATATTTTATTTAAATAATGTATGAGATTAAATTAACATTCCCAATATATCAATAACTTATCTTGGCGCCCAATATGAGCGAAATTAATATCAATAATATTTATTGAAATCTCTCCTATTCCTTTCGTTATGTATATGATTATGTATAAATAACCAGCTTTCATGTCGTTTTTACGTAATTAGCGAGTGTGAAAAGAAAGTTTCGACGACAATTTCGAATGCGTCGTGACTTACGATTTAAAACAGTCGATAGTTAGACAACAAAATCTCTCACTATTAAACAATAAATGGTGCGTGAACCTGTTTTAACGCAATTATCATTACACTACTATACAATACTTTAATGCCGCTAATCAAGCAGCGAGAAGGAAACGCGAAATTCTATATTTTCCCGTGCTTATGCGCGGATAGCCGAAAGAATAATTCCTTTTTACTCTCAAAAATATTCACATCTATCATTACAAGCCGGCGTAACTCGTCGCGAATATATCTCACATTTATTATATCGCTAATGACATTGTTGATGTTGTCCTTATGAAAATTATCGGCCGGCATCCATCCTGGCTCACGTTGGACCGGGGCCAACACGCGATTTTTCAACCGGATCTGACACGGCCAACTGCCTGTATGATGTACGCCCGCCGATGTTTTAAGCCCAGCACGGCGGCAACATACGCGATTATTAATTTGACGCTAATGAACTCGTATTTCGCGGTACTCCGGCTTCTTTAATCGATGATATTTTAATTCGGTCTGCGAAGCGGACGTTTTTATTACACGTGGGGAGGACGGAGGGGTAGTGGGGGACTCATATCATAATTTACGATATTGAAATAAGTCATCGTTCACCGGAATGTTTGTTGACATTTCTCCCGGCTTTTACGGATGAGTAATGAGTTTTGCTTTCCAGGCAAATTTAATGGAAACAACGCATATTTGTAGCGACATCAGGAAAACATATGTGTCTTGGATACTTAAAAGGATCATATCGTGTACTACACTTTATGACCTTTACATGTTATGCGCGAAAGGGTATTAAAGGAGGATATGTTCGTAACCCTTACGGGGCTTCGATTAATTCGATTAAATATGATAAATTGCATCGGACGTTACATATCGTTATATATCGAATAAATTTGTTCTAAATCGTATTAACGATATCTGTCCGTTATAATTTGGTGTTCGTATCGTGCCACATACATTCGTAATTTTTTTTCCAGGTATTATCGGAATAAACTATACAACGACGTATAAATAGAAAGCACGCTCGTATAATCTAGTGTGTTGATGTCGCATCGTTGTGGAATAAGTACGAGAGCATTAGTCCGATGTCTGTACAGTCTGTTCCAAAATTAATGTCACCCTCGCAATTAAAAAATCCAATAAAAATCATCTTCCCTATAACTCGACACTATTTTTGATTGATGAATATCAATATTGTACTTGCGCTCTAAAATAAATGCCGGTCAAACCTAGTACATTCGTTTCACAACAGAAGTTATAATGTATCTTCCATCACATCAAGCGACATTAATTTTGGAACAGATTGTACGTATATATGTACGATCTAATTATTTATCGTCACACAAATATAGGTGTTTAAAATTCATGAGGCGACATCGGCGTAATTGCCAAATGGAAAATCGAAAAAAAAAACAAACAGGGACACGCATCGCAACTATATTGAGTAGATTAAACGGTTTGTATTAGGTATCGCTACCGACGGCGGCGGCGGCGGCAGGAGCGTCATATACATAATATTGATTTGTAATTTAATTGTTAGTTTCCATATGGGTAATTAACTTCATATAATGTACACGTATCTAGAGGTACGGAGCTCGATTCGAACAACCGACTCCGGTGAATCGATCACTCGCTTTTGAAACGACCGAATTAACTGCCATCGTTCACGAACATATATTTACCCACACCGTAAAAAAGAAGGGAATTTAAATTTACGATTAGAACAGAATAAGTTTTCCTTTTTTTTTTCTCCTACGCGATTAATTCAATTATACAAAACTGTACCCTAGAGATATACATATATAAAAGTTGCGCTTCAATTCGATTCGTTTGGAGCTAATTCCTTTATATGAAAAAGGTTTAGTAGTCATCAGATCAGTATAGGTTACATAGCAGCTTTAGAACTATAATACAATATTAGCTTTTATTATATCAAACAAATTGTTCAAACGAACAAAAGAGGACTTGAAGAAGATTAATTTATACAGGGTGTAAGGAGTTTGACTGCCAAAATTTTCCCAAGCAAGGCAGTTATAAGTATTTTAAAGTGTAAATTTTACAATGGACTCATCACGTAAATACAAAGAAAAAATTGTTATAGAAGTTTGTCCTACAATCTAAGATGAGGTAAAAAAAAAATTGGAGTACTTAGATGTAATATAGCTTTGGCAACGCTGAAACATGACCTACCATAACTTTATACAAACAGATGTGTTTCACAGCAGCTGAATGCTGCAACGTCGTTAAGAAAATTACAGAAATCGTATTACTCTATCGATCGCAAAAGCAGAATGTGGTGGCCACGATTGTTTTAGCATTTTGTAGATACAGCCCCTAGTGAATTCTTTTATAATTTTCAAACAAGCGACTGGCAGTGATATGAAACTAACGGAATTTCGATTCGTCGTAATAACCGGCTTAGTTGGTGCCAACAGACTCAAACATGATTTGGGAAGAAGATCGACATCGCTCTCTCCTGTAGATGCATTCAAGGTTTAAGTACTTAACCAAAGCTTTACGTACTGATCAAGCTAAACACATGCCAGTGCATGGGCTACATGCAATGTAGGACTGTGTAAAAGTCCTCACAAAAATTGTTTTCTAGACTTTCATAAGAAATTAAACTTGTTTCATCGTTTTTTGACTTTTATAAGAAATGTTTAATTTTTATTTTACTGGTGATTTTTCAAAGTGGTTTCAAAATGAAACCATACAATAAATAATAAAAGAAGGTGCCTCTTCTTTTAATTTTTATACCTTCAACTTCTAGGACATTGTCTTACTACAAATCCATTATGATGAATGATAAATGATATCCAAAATGTAAATGGTGCATCTTTTACCAGTAAAAACATGATGCAACGGTTAATGGTCTGATTACTCAATTTAACCTTACTAATAAGATAACAGTGGAGTCGAGCCCGGACCTTTCGGATCCTTCTAATAAAAGTGTTGGAAGATCTGCTTAAAAGTGTAATAATTATATTAACAAAAACGAGTCAAGTAATTTATTAAACTGATCGATAGCTGACTATCGTTGTGGCGGATAATAGGAGTCAGGTTTCGATTCTCTGGACGACGGTGACATTTTTTCAAGAAGTTGAAATCCGGATCGACTTACTGTTGCGAGCAAAGTGATTAACAGTGCGGCATTTTAAAAGGCGATACTGCAACTAAGCACCCACCCCCAAGCGCAGCTGGATCGAATCGATGGATTCTTTAGCGAATTCGGTTTGACCAACAATCCGAGGAAAACGCAAGCTATTGCGTTCAGCCGGAGACGACAACCCTCGCCCCGAAAGATCACCGTTCTTCGGACGGAGATCGACTGGAGCGAGAAGATCGAATACCTGGGAATGATCCTCGACCGGAAGCTAACTTTCGCCGAGCATCTAGGTAGAGCTAGGAACAGGACCATCGGTCGACTGCACCAGCTATATCCTATACTCGGTAACCCCAAACTCAATCCCAAAACGGGCGCGATGCTGTACAAGACCCACATCCGCCCGATCCTAACCTACGCCAGCCCAGCTTGGGCCACGGCGGCTCCATCTCACATCCTTCCACTAGTCCGAGTGCAAAATCGCGTTCTGCGACTTGTATTCCGACTTCCTAGACGCACCTCGCTGGCAGTCCTCCGAGAACTTACAGCGGCAGACGACCAGGACCTGAACGAGTTCTTGAAGAAACTCAACCGAGGATTTTTCGACAAGGCACTCGCGAGCAGCAACCCAGCGATGAGTAGCGCTATCGCGCAAAAATCAGTGGGGCCCACCAAGCACCGCATCACAACAGAGATACTCCGACAAATGTGACGCGGTGATGATTTATTCATAAAATAATACCTCTGTTTCGTTAGTTTCAGATACCAACAGCGAGGGAGATCCATCCAGAAGACTCCGAGAAGCCACAACAACCCAGAAACCCGAGAACCACCAGAAAGACATCCATGAAGGAAGTGGAACTGGAAGAAGAGGACCTTTCAAGAAGAGGCAGACAACCAACCCAGTAAGCACCCACCACACATAAAAAAAAACACTAATGATGATTTTGAAGTTAATATGGTCAGATTTAGAAAGCACGATATTTGTGGCTGTATATATTTTTCTGCTTTCAATCTTAAGTAGCTAAAACAGAAAAAAAATCGAATAGCAAACAGAAAATTTGATACAAAAACAAACTAAGCCCAGAAAAAAATTGATCCAATTCTCTATTATACAGGATTAGATTGGAATAAAGTTTTCTTTCTAAATGATAGATAGATAGATCCTCTCGAATGCAATGCAGGCAAGTCATAAAATTATAATACTGTTAATATATAAAATGACAAAAATATAAACATAAAACGTGAAAAAATATATGACACAATGAACTTAATCTAGCTTGGTTGATCAAAAAACAATTCATTCAGTGAGTAATAACATTTTTGAAGTAAAAATTGTTTTATATACAGGGTGATATAGAAAAAACTACAATGCATATCAACATGTGATCGAGGACCAAGAAATAACAAAAAAAGTTCCTATACACAAATGTCTGACTGCTTTTTATTTTCAAGTTACAAACTGTTTTTTATATTGTTCTTGTTTTTTACTTTTACCTAGGCAAAACTTTCTCCCATTAATTTTGTTTACCGATGAAGCAGATTTCAGTCGTGATGGCATTTTAAATATTTACAATATGCATTATTGGAGCGATGAAAACCCTCAACAGAACGTAATACGGAATCACCGGCATGGGTTTTCCTTCAATGTGTGGGGAGATATAATCGACAATTATCTAATTGGTCCATTTCGAATGCCCAGACGATTGACAGGCGAAATCTATCGAAATTTTTTGGAAAATGAAGTGAATACTTTATTAGAAGATGTTCCATTGAATATTATAAGAAGAATGTACTACATGCATGACGGAGCGCTAGCTCATTATTCTAGAGTAGAAGATGTTCCATTGAATATTATAAGAAGAATGTACTACATGGAGAGTAAGGGAATTTCTGCAACGAAAATTTGGAAATAGGTGGATTGGTCGTTTCGATTTTTCATTTCGGGTATTTTTGGAATGTGTAGTGTATTCTGCAGAAATAAATAGTGAAGATCAATAATTATGGAACAGAATTGTGGAGTCTGATGATAGATTTCGTAATAGTGCTAACATGTTTCAAAGATACCGTCAGTCATTAACAGGAAGATTGGAAATGTGTATTCAGGAACAAGGTCATCAATTTGAACACCTTATGTAGAACTAATTTATGTATCTTATATTTTTAATGTTAAAAAGCCTTTTAACTTCAACAGCTTCTAACTTGAACACAAAAAGCAATCGGACATGTGTGTATAGGAACTTTTCTTGTTTTTTCTTGGTGCTCTATCACATGTTACTATGCATTGTAGTTTTTTCTATGTCGTATGTGAAGGAACTTCTAACACAGAAGAGTTTCGAATATTATAAGAGTGGTAAGTATTTACTCTTGTCATGTCTCCCAAATTATTTTTTGCACTCATCATGGCAATAGCAAAATTTTCATTGAAGTAAAGTAGGGTCGGCAATTAATGTTATTCATCAGACGTATTGCACGTTTTTGTAACCTGAAAACTCTAATCAAGTCAGACGATGATCCCCATACTATCGTGGCATATAAAGTAAGGAATGGAAGTGGCTAAAGTAATACATTAAGAGTATGTCATAGCTTACTTCTGATTTCAATTAATATACATTAATAACATACTGGTGCCAATTTTTTTACATAAATATGGTAGTCAATATGCTCACTCCATAGTCGATAGATATTCCCAAAAACTTTCATTGACTTCATTCACTTGAGATATACTAAACCATTAGACTTTATTAAATTTTTATTCATTTACAGTTATCAAGCTATCTGAGGTTTATCTTATAGCGAATAAAACAGCTCTCTCCATGGGCATATCATTAACGTATATTATATCTAGTAGAGGGCCTAGAATAGAGCCTTGTGGTACGCCTCTTTTCATAAACAGCTCACCAGAACAAAAATTATTTATATTAACATAGTGTGTTCTCCCCTCAAGATAGCTCTCAAACCATTCAAACACAATCGTCATATAGATGTTTCAAAAATGACGCTATAGCGGTTAAAGTATTACGATAATAAGAACGATTAAACTTTAAAATTTTATTCGAGTTTATACAAGACAAAATACACCAGAACAAAACGCTGTGTCGCACACGAACGTGCATTCATATACATAGGTGAGAGCTAATCCATAAAACGGAAAACTTCAAAGCGAAACTATTAAGACGTAACAATCCACGCCCCATTTAACGTCTTCACCCTAATTGAAACGCTACTCCACATGCCCCGTCCGTACTAGATAGCATAAACGGAAGGAAAGTACAGCGTGAAGAGAAAAGGAACGAGATAAGACATAAGAGGATATCTGAGATCGTAGAAGCTCTTTCTGTAAATCCGGCGGACACATATGGCCCCTCCCTTGCTTGGCACGAGCCAAATTTGCAACTCACATGTGTTATGTTAAAAGCCGTCAAAATTAATTTCAAATATGCCATATAACATACATATATATATATTTAATATAACACAGCGGAGCAATAACGTTCTGGGAAAGCCTCAGGCGAGGTTGGGGTTTTCTCATCGTCGAATCGTCGTCATTATTATTATGATAACGTCGGTAAGCGTTTGTAGCGCAGCTCCCCAATCGTCCGCGATATCCCGTCTGTGTTTGTTCAAGCACTCCAATTGGAAATATATTAGCATTATGACTGTCGTACTATAACGTCTCGTCGCCGACGCGACGCTACCGTACCGGGAGACCCGACACTCACTATTTAGATAGATAGGGAGCCGTGGGCGTTTTGAATTTCATATTTACCGTGTTAACATTGGTTTTGTCACCTTACGCTAACGCCCCACCGCGCCGCTTTGGCTATATTGAATACAAAAGGCAGACGCGCAAACAGAAAGAGAAAGCGAGATTTTTAAATTAAATATTTCAATGGAAATCCGACACCATCTTCGCGACAATCGAAAGTGTTAAATCTGTCATTTTAAGATATATGTATGTAATAACAAACCTTTAAGGAGGCAACAGACAACTTCGTCCTGTCCAGAAGGTTGTTTATCCGAAACTGAAACAAAGAAATTATATTTTAGCTTCTAATACTATTTAATATGAGTGTATTTACTAAGTATGTATATGAAAAAAAAAAGGAGACGATATAAGGTAAGACCACCGTCACTGATTGTTAAATAACATCGGGACGAGATGAACAAGTATAAAACGGACGGAGACATCATCCGAGGTGGTCTATCGCTCATCGTCTCTAAGAATTTCATTCTTCAGTTTAGTTTCTTCGATGGAGTCAGGTTGGCTCGTTTAAAATTCTGAAATGGGACGTGTCTTTAACAACAAATGGCCGAGATAACATAAAGTAGGATTGGAAATAAAGTTGGTTATATGCGCTAAAAATAATAAAAAAAATATACCTGTAGTGGATCTATTTAAAGAGGTCTTTTAAATTACGTGCATAGCAGATTGATTGAGACGCATGCAATATTCGATTTAGAATCCATTCACCGAAAAATGAACCCCGTCATCGAGAAATTTGAGTTATATAGTGAGAATTTTGATAACTATTACACATAGGAATTAATGATAGATTAATTGTAGCTTATTTTCTTATTTCTTTAGAAATAAAGTCATAATCGTTGGATATCACTTCTTGTTATAGAAGTTGACGATGCTGCTTGTACTGTTAATAGAATATCTAGATCTACCGGATTTTGGTTTATCTTTTATACTCTTAGTCTAAGGCCAAACTTCATATAGTTCTAATTCTCTTCTAACCCTCATCCGCATCTGATCTAACACTCTCTTCTAACTCATCGGAAGAAACTTTATTCGACTTCACGATAGATAAACATGAGTCAGTGTTTTGCTAAGTTAAGGCAGCGATGAGAAAGATCTAACGTATGTCGAGATAGTATTACGTCACAGTTGTTATAGTGTGGATTTAAAAATAATGTAAACCTGAACAACGTTCGAAACTAACTAAGCTAACTTTTATAGCTTGTATTTAGGAAATCTTTACGAATCTTGCATCGTTTTGGTTTTTTCAAATTTTCGGTCAGAAGGAGAAACATTTCTAAATACAACCTATATACGAGGGCTGGGGCATAAGTCGTGGCAACTATTTTTTTTTCTTGCAGATATGTGAACACAAACGTATAGTGTGTATGCAGAACAACAGATGGCTCTTGTCCTTTCGTCTGTATATGTCACATTTTCCAACCGGACTGGTATTTTCAAAAAAAAAAAGTTGTCATGACTTTTGCCCCAACCCTCGTATATTCTGAAAATCGAGAAAATTTGCTGTCGGATAAAGAAATAGTCGCGGGGTTTGACGTCGTTTGCCTACAAAAGCCGGGTTTAAAGTGCTCCTATGCGGAATTGGAGCGTTCGCCCTTTTTTTGCCAAAGAAGGGCCTTAAGTCCAAATCTGACACTTATTTCGTATTCAGCATGATCAATTACATATACATATATTCAAAATTTCAGGGAAATCGAATAGGTCGAAATTTTCTTTAAAATCGCAAGGAAAAAATGTGAATTTTTGACAATTTTCGAAGGGCGTTCGATTTCATTTAAATTTTGGATATATATGTAATTGACCATGGTGAATACAGAAAAAGTGTCATATTTGGGCTAGAGGGCTTTGTTTGCGTAATATGTATAAAATAGCTACCACAAATATTCCTTTATAGTTTGACAGCTGTCAAAAGAATATTTTCAAGCAGCAAATAAAACTGCGAAAAATGATTGATTTTTACAATTTTGCACTTGTCAAACGGATTTTCACAGTTTTACCATCAAATTCATAAAAAAATAAGTGTTTTACAGTTTGACAGCTAGCAATAATAAAAGAGGCAACAAAAACGAAAGCCTACACTTACACACACTATATTATGTGAATGTCTTTTGTATCGCACACAGTTCTAACAGTAGTGACATATTTATGACGTTTCCTTGATTGGGCCAATTAAAGGAGATCACTTAGAACGCAGTAGGGATCGAATATTTGAATATTATTGCAGTATACTGAAGAGCTAACAAAATGCTGGGACACTATGAAAAACGGAAGAAAGATCTGCAGAAAAAAAAAATTTTTTTTAATTAAAAACTTCAATTTGACACTTCCTCTCCGTACCCATAAGTTTTCAATATTGCAAAATGTTTTCTGCCAACCTCCTGTGTTAAATTTATAATAGTAATTATATATATATAATAAACTCTACCGCCAATGCTCTTGTAAATAAAATGTACGTCTTCTTCAAACACTTTTATGGAAATGAAGAGTGGGACCTTTATTTATAAAGACGGTTTCCTTTTGAAAATTATCAAAGCTGTCTAAAAGGGCATTAGGTCCAAGCTGGTCGACTATCTTCAGGCTTTTCATAAGTTTGCTATCGATGATTGTTTTGATGAAGAGCTAAAGCCTCAAATTGATACCAATCTTTGAGCTCTTCTTGAACTGGAGGGAGAAGTTCTTGAGAAAATTAATCCTGAAGAAATGGAGCGTTATAGCAGGAATCTTCAACCCGGAAAGCTCTGTCAACAAAAAGCTCCCTCAAACATTTTGGTCTACCCGGTCCACATCGTTCATTTCAAAGCAACGGAAAAATCCATTATTTCGCAAAAAATTCAGGTCTATAGCTCTGATTTCCTGTGCTGCAAAACTAGTCAAAGCAGTCATCTTGAATAGGTTCAAAGAAGAGATTTTTAGGTACCATTTTCGTGGACATATCCAAGTGTTTTCAAGTATGTAAACAAAGTGCGTACGAGAGCAAATTCTCTATCGGATTTAAGATGGAGACAAAAAAATCGAGATTAGGTGGTGGTGATAGTGGAGTGCTAATCGGTGAGAAATTGACCATGAGGCAGGTGTTCTAAAGAAAAATATGCTGGAGATGTTCTGTATTTTGACACATTTTGACCTATAAGTCGAAATATTTCAGGAATTGAAAGATAAGTAAATTTAATACATATATGTATAAAAAAACATTTCTCAGAAACCTGACACGATAGCCCATTTTTGAAAATATTTTCAGAATTAGAATGAAAAACACGTATCAAAGTGAAAGAAAAAAAACCCTGTTGATCAGTGGAATATATTATTATTTTTTTTAAATTTCATGCAGCATTATAAAACAATAAAATAGCAACGAAACCCAGAAATAACGATATAAAGAAATAAAGCTTATTTAAGTCATACCATACTGGCAGAATACAATAAGTGTTTATAGGGGGAGAGTGCTACCCAATGGTATTCCACAGGGTTCAATAATTTCGCCTCTACTGTTTATATTGTATACATCTGTTTTTCTAAAAACATTTCTTACTGCATACTCCACTTCTTTGCTGACGATAGCCAATTATACTGTTGTGACTACTTCGATTAAAATTTTGGGTTTGATCAAGGATAATAATTCTCAATTTACGAAACATTACCAACATTAGAATTTTACCATGTAATTGTTTAGTTCTATCACACTCATCATCACACATTTTCGATTAACTATATGTGAAATGTTTGAGAATGCTTGAAACTTCAATTTCGACAACACAAATGCGTGTTTCAGACTTTTTAGTCCTCATCAGTGTGAGAAATGGTCTTCCGAAACTCCGTTTTCTATGGAAAAAACGTTTGTTAATTCAATCTCTTGTATCGTACATTGATGATGATCGACAAGTCTGAAACACGTATCTGCGCTACTTTTCGTTTTATAAAGAGTTAATAATTTCTCTCTTGACAGTTAAAACGATTCTATCCTAGAATAAATCATACATAGGTTTCAACATGTAATAATATTTATTTTTTATATCTAATTCAAACCGATACAGTATCGTATGGTGTAAATTAAATACAATAACAAGTTAGCACTCAATATTTAAGGAATTCTCGAATATTTACGTCTGGAGTGCATTCGTACGGCGTTTTATAGATTCTCTCGAACCCGATGCAGAACTGGTTTTTATAAGAAATTAAGTACGAAACGTATTCATCTCGAAAATAAAATAAATTTACTTTATTCCGTCTGTATCCCTATCTCTGTGTGTAGGTATGTATGTGTATGTAAGAGCGTAAACGCCATCCAATGATGTGATTGAACCTTTAACACGCGGTATATCATGTAAATTAACCTTGATGCGCGGCGTTAAACTCGTTTTTTATCTTGTTCAAGAACAACCGAAAATAAACAAACCGCATGATTGAATCTTGCTCGCTGGACATCGCACCATTAATAATAAATATACGCTCTCTCTTTCTCTCTCTCTCTCTCTTGTGGGAGAAATAATATTTAAGTTATAAATATTAACTCGAAAAATAAGACTCATCCTAAAGCAAATTAATATTTTACGATTAGTAATCTCAACGTAATATGCGTGTTAAAATATTAACTAAGGTTGGGCGCCGAACGCAATAACAACGTATACATCAGCGCATCGCGGTCGCGACGCGAATAAACGCTTCAGGCGTCCGCGACAAATGAGCGTCGCTCACGTTTATGACAGGCGTTCCGGCTCCTGATAATTAGGAAGCCGACGAACGGCCGCATAACTCGCGCCTTACGCCGCGTACGAAACATATGCGTATGATATGCAGTTTAACACTAATAGCGCATAGTCTATGCAGGTGGGCCGGCCCGTATCGTGTCACAATTCTGACAGCTAAACACACAGCTATACAGCAGCGATCGCCGGCTTATACAGGAGGACTAGACGGCGGCGAACTAACTAATATTAGATGACTTAACATGTGTCCGTTTCGCTTTTCCGAGATACTGTGAAATGCCGTCCGATTCTATATTAGCTCAACTGCTTTTTTTTCCCTTCTCTTCTTCTCTCATTAGTATACAGTTTCCAGATAAACTTTGAGATCTAACCTCGTATATTAAACCAGATATAAAACAATGATTTTTTAACGAAAATTATTGTTTCTTTTGAGAGAGAGAGAAAAAAAACGCCCAAAATGGAATGGCCCACATCCAAACTAAACGAGATCTAGTCTAGACGCGGAAGAATTTCGTATATGCAACCTACTAATAGAGTAGAAAAATAATAGGAAAACTCAACTCTGATACTTTGGTCTTGTTCTGTTAAAACAAAAAAATTAAAAAATTAAAAACGTAACGCGTGCATTAACGGTAGAACGATCTAGTGTTACGTAACAACGTCTGGACCGCTTTCGCCTACACTCCTTAATAGTTTACAAGCGACGAGGACGTTTTATGAATTCATTAGGTTCAAAAAGAAGGAGCATTTTTCCTAATTGACTGGGTTGACTCGATGAAATCCGCCCGTCTGGGCCGCCTGCTATTTTTACGTTACGCTGCGCGGTAACGAAAGACATCACGACGGTGTCTGTGCGGAGATATTCCAATCGCACACACTATGTATGTATGTATGTATAACACGGCCATCGGCCGATACACGCTCGTATGTGTATTAGTTTATTTGTGTTTAGTGCCGCCGAAATTAGACGTTTATCGACTAAAAATTAGTATTATATGAAGTGTCGTAAATGTTCTTAAAAATACATACAAATGTTATGCGTAATATATCTTGATTATTCGAGGGTTTTGACATTAGTTAATTTTGACGTTTAAATTATGAAGTCACTGATCGGATGATGGCAATGATGAGCACTTAACTTAGAACAACCTGTATACGTATATGGAGATACATACTATTTACCAAAATACAGAAAGACACAGAAGAAGTTGTGCTGTTTAAGCACCACCAGCTTCTTCTGCCCTTCACAACATAGATCAATTCCTCAGTCAACCACTTTGTGAAGATGTCGAAGATATTGCCCTTATATCAATTTATCCATTAACAAGAAGAATACTAGATCATCGATCATTGATTACCGGATCGCCTTTCAGCAATTTCGAAAAACTTTATTTAGTACTTTAATTAACAACAGAGGAGGCCGAGCAGTTTGAAGGATTAGAAACACTATTGCAAATTTTAAAACAGCGTTTTTAATATTCGCAAATGGGGGATAAACCTAATCAATGGAAATAAAAAAACCAAATTATTTTTCTTTTTCAATATATTCACCTGTAAATTACGGATATATTCATTTTTCACATCTTTTTCAATTAATTTATTTATACCCTCATAAAAAAATGATTTCTCTTTATCTGCAAAATACGCCGAAACTGCCTCCTTGACTTCACCATCGGCAGTAAATTTTTTACCCCGCAGCTCTTTTTTCATTTTCGGAAACAGGTAATAATCACTCGGGGCCAAGTCTGGGCTGTAGGGTGGGTGATTCACAATTTCGAAGCCAACCTTATGCAGGGCAGCTAACGCAACGCGGCTCTTGTGGACGGGCGCGTTGTCGTGCAAAAGCAGCACACCTTTCGTCAATTTTCCCCGTCTTTTCTCTTTAATGGCTTCTTTTAGTCGCTCTAATATTGAAGCGTAATATTCTCCGGTTATAGAAACACCTTTATCTTTATAATCAATCAACAATATTCCTTCCGAGTCCCAAAATACCGTTGCCATGAGTTTCCCAGCTGATTGTGACACTTTAAATTTCTTGGGAGGTGCCGTGCCCTTTTTATGCCACTGCATGGAGTCTTGTTTGGACTCAGGTTCATAATGATGAACCCAAGTTTCGTCTCCAGTAACAATTCGACTCAATACACCATCCTTGTCTTCATTACAGAGGTCCAAAAATGCACGCGAACACTCTACGCGCTGTTGTTTTTGCGGCGGCGTGAGCATTCTCGGTACCCATCTTGCGCTGACCTTAGACATGCCGAGATGATCGCGTAGGATTTTAAAAATTGTTGTATCGGATACTCCAACCATTTCTGCGAGTTGTTTCTTCTTTAGTCGAGCATCTTCGAGTACAATTTTTTCAACTTTTTGGATAAGTGCTGGCGTGGTCACCTCAATGCTCCTGCCCGGCCTCGGGTCGTCTTCAAGGGATTCCCTTCAAGGTTTAAATAAACTATGCCACTTGTACACCATGGTTTTTCCTGGACAAGAGTCGCCGTAAACCAATGACATCTCATTCATTATGGTCGCGACTGATTTTCCTTGCCTGGTAAGGAACTTTATAACGGCACAATATTCGATTTTTTCCATATTTCACTTTCACTCAAAGACTAACTGTCTAATAACAATGAAACTTCATATTTATACTAATTATGAGTCGCTGCACAGGCCACGCCCCCAATGCGCCTAATCACCCCCCTACAACCCGCTCATTCCGCGAATATAAAAACGCTCCCTCGTACATCCTTTATTAATTGCTCCTTCAGATATTGCTCGTGAAGTAAAGAGTATTTCATCGCAAATATCACGAAATCTAAAGTTTGCCATGGATTTGGATCACGTTACATTTGCAGCCCTTCAAAATACATATATGTTTAAAATTCTAAGATAATTTGTATTGTTCGTCTCGCTTTTATTGAAATAGAACCGTTTAAGTTATATAAAATTACATCGATCCCAATACGAATAAAATACACTAAAAGACAGTAAATACCTTTTTCGACTGACTGACGATGCATTCAGAGGACTTACTCAAATCGATCAACGTTTTTTTATTACCGATATGAATACACCGCTCCAAACTACATTTCAGGAAGATTGTGACTTTACCACGGGTTTGTAGACGTTTTACAGAACATGTCAGTTCTTCGAGTTACCACCAAATTGAGGACAGTAACTCATGGATATTGGTAGTACCTGCTAAAGAAATATTCGCCATTAGTTGTGCCAATCAGCAGGATCAAGCAGTTGTACTGTCAAGCATAGGACGGTTAACCTTAAATTCTTGTTGTTACCCTATTTCAAACCAACAGCAACAAGCCACAATAATTTTATTATTAGTGATTTAACGTTAGAACATCAGCAAAACCTAGTTACTTATTTAAGTGATGAAAAGTCTTTGAGTTCAAATAAAAAAGAGTTAGAAGGCGTTTTAAAAGATATTGCAAAACTACAACAAGAGAAACAGAAAGATGTACAAGGTACTTCAGAAAGAGTAGTTCTATACATTATATTCTGTTTTTGTAGTTTGTTAGTTGTAGTAGGTGAAATGAAAAGGATTAAGAGGCGAAATCGCCAAGCGGTCACCGTTCAATATAAAAACGGTAAGGTACATCTAAAGTCATACGACGAAGGAACCTTTGTACTACCAGATGGTAGCTGTTTAAACTAGATTTCTGCTGTTGTTTTATAGTGGTGTGGAGCTACGTCGAAAATCTCTCTAACCGGACTATTCGTCACCAATCATGAGCATCCTGCCTGAACTGAGTGGGTTAGGAAACATTCATTCCAGGAGATCGAGCACGTCTTGGAAAGACAGAAGAAGGTCTTTGCAGATATTCTGCCTGAACTAGGTAGGGTAGAAAGAAGACCGCTTAGAAGACTTTTCCGCATAAGCTAAATGATGCAATTTCGGACACGTCCACATCCCATCACTACAACGGGCAAAGCTGGAAGATTAGAAAATGATGTTACACTTGAAAAATGTCGAACAATGAATGTCGAAGCATGTAATGTAATTTCTATTGTAAAGAGTGTCGCTGCTAGTACGTAAGGTATAGTCATAATAATGTTTTTTTAGGATAAATTATCAATTTTGGGATCTTTCAATCCAAATAAATGTTGTAAATTCAAATTTACAACTTTGGTGGCAGCGCCATGATCAAAACTTTTATTCAAATATGCCGGGGCATATTTTTTGGAAGGGGAGGGTAATGTCACGGAAAGTTCCATTACATAGAAGAATACTACATCATCGAGCAGATTACCGGGTCCTTGTCAGCAGATTCACGCGACGAAAACAGTTTGCTTAACGTCAACTCAAAAGTTCTCAATAGGCTACAGATTAGGGACTAAATGGGTTGGGTTGTTGTTTTGCACCCCCATATGTTGCATTCTTCGGTCTTTTTATAAATTGTTGCCGTCCTCCAGTACCAAATAAGACGATTTTGAATTCGTCTGTTCACCGAACGTTGCACCATTTAGCAAATTTCAATCGCTTTTTCACATGATATAACGTGTTTGTAGTAATGGTGTCTTGCGTGGGCTTCTACCAAACAAATGAGCTTCAACAAGTTGGCGTATTGTAGAAGCGTTTACTTCCAAACTTAGGTCCTGTTTTACAGTTTATATAGCTTGTAAGAAAAGGATCTTACGTTACCACCCGAATTTACAATCATTTTGCTAGATCAACTGGCTGTTTGTTCTATAAATCTCTAGGAGAACAACTGTTTCGTAGAAATCTGATTTTACGACGCTTTCTAGGCGGAATTTTGGAGTTGACCACATCAAGAAGGTTCATGCAGTATGTTTTGTTGATAGACTTACCCGATTTAAGATAGTCAACGTGCGCGATCCCATGTTTATTCCAGAACACCATGATCTTTTTGAATGTCATTTTGGCACCACTTCTGGTGGTGGTTGATTAGGAAGTTGTCATTCGGAGGCTGAATTTCTGGTTTGTGCTCTTCGATTGATTCAATAAATCTCATTCGACACCATACTCATCATCAACTGTTTTCTGCTTTTGCTCATTAGACAGCAACTTGGGCACCCACTTTGCCAAGATGTTTCTGAACTGAAGACGCGTTTTGATAATGTGTTGTAGACATCCTTTTGACTCGCCGAATTTAGCAGAAAGTAGGGTCAGAGATGTTTTAGGATGCCTCACCCCAAGCAGTCAGTGATGGCCTTTAAAAATCGTCGATTAATCAGATTTGGAGGTCGTCTTTCTTTCGTCTACGTCAAATGGGACGTTCAGCTTGCGTATCATTTCCAATTTTTTTCTGTTTCTGAACTGTCTTCTGTTTCCGAATAAATTTTATAATTTGAAACAGTCATTAACTTCCAAGCTCAAACAAGAATGAATTATTAAATTAATACGTCATTAAAAATTATATATATCCTCCTGATTAATTAGAATTCATTTTGAATAATGCGATTGAAAAAACAAGTTTGTGTTCTCGAATCTGTACACAACTTGGTAATTTTGAACTGTTTACCAGGATTTCCGTGACTCTCGCTGCTTCTTTTTTTGGTAGTTTTTTTTCCTTAAATTATCTTAAAAATTGATTAGCACATTTTTAATTTATCGTTAATATAGAATATATCTTCATAATTACACGATTGAATTTGACATTTAGATTATCTTACCTTAAAAAAAACTATTTTTCCTTTTTTTTGTATTAGTGGTATTAGAGGTATTAGGCAATAATAAATTAATACATGTTTTTACTATTTAATTAGAAAGTATCATAGTTGAAGATACGAATCGTGTAGAATAAATTCTTAAATTCACATTAATACAACAATGCAGTATCAATTATATGTATTTGAATAAATGGAAATAAAAAAAAACGACTAGATTAAGTAAAGATCTATCTATACAGATAAGTATGTACAGAAAAAAAAGAAAACAAACGCCCATAAAAAGAGTATACACACACACGTGTATGTGTAGGCACCTGAGCGAAAGGAGGGAGACAATAAATTGGAGGAAATTACGCTTAGAAAACTATCCTTTTCTAAATAATAGCCGTTTAACGTGTAACAAGTCATTATGAATAATAGGGCATTCTAGATTAAGTAAGGAATTATGCTTCTAATACCACGACTACCATTTATATAAATGTATACGACTGTTTATCTTTGTCTTTCCGATATTTGTTTGTTTGTTTGTATTTAAGAAAACTATGACGCGTCTCGACGAAATTAATTTCTAATAACAATTCCCGAAATGCAACGATGTGTGTGTGTGGTTCCTTCCTTTTTAAATTGATTACGGACGCGAAGATAAAATGATGTAAAGTAACACTTTCGGAGACCTTTCGGTGGAGCATCTCTCTTACACGGAACGTCGGTATCTTTTACGACCAGTTTAAATCTCTGCGGAGAGACACCGAAACGTCTCATAATTCCATTCATCATCCCGGATGGAACCATTTGTATAAGCTTATGTGTACAGTTCAAAAGCCGTGGTATACACGTTTCGCCGATAATTAGTCATCTCACGTGCGTTCATCTTCTTTTTTTTTTCTTTTTCCCACTCCTGTTTAGAGTCCTGATGGATATTCTTTACCTTTTCTCAAGATTCTAATACAGGCACCGATTCTATTGTGACGATGTTTATTTTGTGTTTGTGTTAGAATTTTTTCTTTCTTTTTAAGTGCTGTTTGTGTGTGTGTGTGTGTCTATTTTATCGCTTCTGACCGTTCGAAGATTGTCGCCGCTACGTGGACGATGACTGTGATGATCGGCATCGAGATATGCTATATTTAATGTTACTTTAAAATTGGTACACGCATGTATAGATAGAACTGAACACAAAAGGACCAGCTGCGCGATGTATATCGCTAGACTATCTTGTCACAGCACATATGTCATCTGAAATAGAAGAGGAGAGAGCCGAGCGATAGATGGATTATAGAGGACGGTATAAAATCCTTCTTTAATATAGAAAGGACGCGATTATGTTTTGTGAATCTATTGCTACTACATTTTCGCGAATCTAGCTGACATTTTTTGCTGCTCTTTTTATATCACTTCACTTTTTAATTTTTTTAACGCCATTCTGTTCATGTCTGTAGTATTGGATTTTCCTAACTGTGTCTACCATAGATCTGCTTCCTCCTCGGCAAGTAGGTTCACCTTGTTAATCTAAACGAGAGGCCAAACGCCCAGCAGGGCACATTAGCGCCTTATAGGGCTAAATTTTCATCGATATTTTCTCCGAGGGGTGGAAAAGATTGTACTCACCGCCCTGAGTGTTGTACCGAAGAGATTTCGGTCCTATCTCCCTTAATAGCCGAGATATTTATTTATTATCTATAAACGTTTTCCACTCATTTCTATTCCTTGTCGTGTTCTTCGCTTCTATCCATGTTTTGCCTTTCGTTCCCAGTATTTCTGCTATGACATCATTCCATGTTGGCCTTGGCCTTCCTCTTCTTTTATTTTTCATTATTTTTGCTTCCCATATCCTTCTTGTTTGTCTTGTATTTTCCATTCTAGACAAATGTTCCCACCATCTAGCTGTCTTTGTTCAATGTATTCTAGCACTGACTGCATTTTTAAATCTTTTCGTATTTCCGAGTTTCTTATTCTATCCATCTCCTGTAACTCCTCTAACTCTTCTTAAATATTTCATTTCTACTGCCTGTAATTTATTCTTTCGTCTTCTATTTAATATCCAAGTTTCCCAGCCATATGTTAATATCGGTCGGTAAATTGCCTTGTATACTTTTAGTTTTGTTTCTCAAGATATCTCTTTTTTGTTAATGAAATTATTCCTCATGCTATGGTGCAGCTTTGTTGTTTTTTCTATTCTTTGACTAATCTCTGCGTCCTGGGTCCTTTTTCCCAAAAATGTTCGTACTTGTTCTATTTTAATTCCTTCTATTTCGATTTTCGTATATACCTGCTCATCTCCCACTAACATTACTTTAGTTTTGCTCTTATTCATTGTCATTCGACTGTATTTTAGTGTCCTATTCAATGTTGCTCGGTTACGTTTCAGATCTTCCTCATTGTCGGCTATAATTACTTTATCGTCTGCGAATGTCCCTTCCGAAACTTCGACTGCCTTCAAATTAAGGTGTCCAACTCTGATCTTTTTACTTTTCCTTGTACATTGTTTGATAATATCGTCCATATAGATAATGAACAGCATTGGGCTCAGACTTCCTCCTTGGCGCAGTCCCTGCTTTGTTTTAAATATCTCCGATTTTAAATTGTTATCTCCGATCTCTCTTGGTACTTTATCGAATTCTTTGTCCAAGTCTATAAATGCTAAAGAATACTTTCTTCTATTCTCTAGCGGCTTTTTGTATTATTTGTTTCACAGAGAATAGGGGGTGGTAAACTCTTCTGCTACCTCTATTCCATGCTCTGTCTTTTTGATTCGTTCAGGATCATAATGGTGAATCCAGATGTCATCCACGGTAACGAATCTTGCTAGGAGGTGTTCAGGATCTCGCTTAGTGATGGCCGAATTTGTCTCCGAATGCACTTTTGCTCTGGCGTCAACATTTTCAGTCCCTTATTAGTACAGCTGTGTTCACAATATTTCAGAACCGTAAAGACTTGACAATTAATAACCAAGTTAACCAACAAATTAAAAAAATTAAAACAATTGCTAAAATATTTTGTTTCTTTCTAATCATAAAATATTTTCATATATTTGCGTGAAAATACAAAGCTTACTAGATATAAAATCCACTATTCCCCCAGCCAAAACATACCTATATTTACCTAGATTTAAAAATACTAAATACAGTTACATTTCCTTTTCATATTTCCATTATATGAATAGAGAAAATATAAGCATCTTATTTACACTTGAGGAAACCGCACCCGTCTTTATTTTGATCGTAAAAGAGATTAGAGAAGTAACTGTTACCAATCCCTCTAAATACCCTCTAAAAAGGGAATTGCCGTACCTCCCATTTTTCTCCCTAAATAAAAGTTAGGTCGCACATACACACCTATTGTCGATCCGGTCGGATTAATTTTTTGCCGGAAAAATGTCTCCATACGCTAGGACGACAATTAAATAGTCGTATTTGCGACTACCCGCTGCGATAAACTCATCCAACCGTCATAACATATTAACCATTTCATACGCAACAAATGAGAGCGAGATTAATCCCCCTATCCCCCCCGGTTAAGGAAAATTCTCAAAAACACATCTGGCATTTCTTAAGTTTATACATTATAAAGGTGTGTGTAACAGTTTAAAAGTATGGAACAGGTATTACCTATCGGACGCTTATTCATTTCCGAAACTGTTTTATGCAGTATAAAGATCCTCTTAATAACCGTTGATTTTTATCTGGTCGCCGGTTATTAATTTCTTTTTATTACGTCGGTCGTGGCGAAAATGTCCGAAAAAGAAGAAGAGGTCCGTCCGCAAGGGACCCACGCTAGCCTACGCGTCCTTTGTGTGTTAAAAAGAATGATGTTGCCACTTAGCGGGTTCGCATTTCTGCCCGGTTTTCAGTTACGGGGATAAATTTATGCGGAGGAACATTTTAAGAGGTGCCATAAATATATTCGGGATGTTTTTAATATCAGTCATGTTCGGTACCGGCTGTTTAGTGGACAATATTTTCGCCCGATGTTAAAATAAGAATGAGCGGAGAATGTGAGAAGGATCCGTGCGAAACTGGAAACGGATGACGCATAAGCTTCATTCGGTTGTTTTTAAAAAAATAATCGTTTATTTTTAGAGGGATTGATATTAAATTGTTGACTTTATAAAACTGTCAAGACTATAATTACATTCAATAGCAGCGAAGAAAAATGTCATCAACTGAAGTATCTAAATGAAAAAAGATTGAAACAATATAATAATCGACTCCTTATCAAGCTCGAGCTATATTTGTTAAGATTATTTCCTAAACCAAGTTTCATAGAACAATAAATTATTTTGGACCAAAATTAAACACACAATTATTGTATGTTAATATTTCCTGGTGTTGCTGATGATGTTACAAACTCTGTTTTTCTCACGATCGTCTCTGATGAGGTGGAAAGTCTTGCTTCCTGTCCCTGGTTTTGTATCCCTCATAATTGATTCAAAATTTGTTTAGTGATGTTGTTGATCCATCTGTAAATAGGGCTGAATCGAGGAAGAATTAGCACGACCAATTATTTTTATTAATTGTTGTTCCAGAACTCCGATTTGGTTAATTGTGACACAGCTGTTGAACGATAAGAATGGCTGATAATTTTGAGACGTTTGGTATTTAAACCAATAGATTCTGGTCCTTGTTTGGTCGATATCGAAATTTCGTTCGTCCCAATAGGCGAGTTTTTGTACCAGAATGAATTTTTCTTCTTCCAAAATGGATTAAGTAGGCGTCAAAAACAGCCGATCGCAGGTAAAATTAGGCCCACGTTTCCCAACTAATGTTTTAAAAATTCTGACCGGACGACGATCTGAATTTTGAATATCAGATTTAATTTCAATTTTGAAGTGATGTACCAAGCAGTTGAACCTTCCCCTCCACACCATGCTAGTTCGAGGGAAGGTAAATAGTAGAATTTTTTCTCAAATCCATTTGGCGTTTTCTCCCCAAAATGGTCTATTATGTCAAATAAATTGTCAATGCTTAAAAGAGGTCGCACTTTGCTTTCGTTTATCTGGAAAGTTTTTGCAGTACTCGTCGTTTGCTATTACGAGCATCTCTAGAACTTTTGAATCCAATTCTTTGAAAATGATCAATTTTAATTTATGCTTCTTAAAATATAACTCTTCTTAAACTTTTGGCGGTAAATTGCACTTTTGAAGAACAGTATATTCCTTATAATCATCTTCGTTCTCTTTTTTCATGTTCTATGCCCACTCTTTCAAAATTTCGTCCAAAATATACTTGCATTCGTCACAATAATGCATGGCCTTTACTTCTCTTTGTATTTATCGGAGTTTAAGATCGCTAAATCTCTTTTTGTTGGACATTTTTATCTATTTGACACATTTGACATTTAATGAAAATATACTTGATTTGTTACCTACAATATTGAATAGTCGATTTGTAATAGTTGCTGATATCAAGAACCGGTACCGTTCATTGGTTAATTTCAACTTCAGTTGTGATTTGATTTGACAAAATTTGAATTTGTCAGGTGAAGGAAATAATCATGGAAAACTACCAGGAAACAGGAACAATAGATAACTTTGTCTTTCAGATAGTTGAAGGTTCTGATTCTGATATTTCACGTTTCGTAGATATTGTGACATTCTAAAGTCACTAAACTTGACAGCTGTTTAGCAATAAAAACATAACCTCTAAATTCTGTACTTTTTATAATTCAAAGCTGTTCATTCTGTAATTAGTGTTTAAATTTCGTGATGGATATAATGCCCAGGAAGCGAGAAAAGATTATCGCGGTTAGGTGAACTCATGTTTATGCCACAAAGAAACATTGCGAAACAGAAGCGTAACAGGAACACGGCATCAGCTGTAGTGAAGCAAAAAAAGACGACACCAACAGATGATAGGTTTTTGCTTCAAGTCACGACCTCCTGCATCAGGCGTACCAATACCTGACATAATTATCCGAACTAGAAGATTTTTAGAATCTGGTACAAATCTGCTAACAATCTTGGACTACAGAGGACTGGAAAAGGAAGCCTTATCTACAGATGAAACCCATTTAATAGTTGAGGGTCAGCGGATTTTTGGTACCAATCGAAAGTATGATGAACAGCCAAAAATACAAATCGATGTCAGAACAGCATTTGAACAAATGTAGACATATTTCCAGAATAAGGAGATAACTGTTCTTGATTGGAATTCCAAAGATGACAGTCACTCAGGTTTGGTATCGTGATGAGAGGATCTCTGAAAATTGCCAGAAACCAGTGGAGTATATTTTATACAAAACGATGTTTGTGTAGCATTTTTGTCAAATGTACTTACATCATCTATTAAACGACAGCTGAAGTTATACTAGGCTGGCTGTACGAACGCAAAATAGAAAAATGTAATTTACAACATCTATATTTTAACTGAGACAATAACGATATTTTTAAAAAAGCAGATTCCTTTTATGACATCCCAAATTTTAGTTATTTTAATTTTAAGGCAGATTTTTTCTTTCTGAATGAACCGTTTCTGTCACAACAGGTAGAATATGAAAAGTACATCTTCAATAAATCAATATTAACCCTGCAGAAAAAAAAGTCAATACCTGTGATAGACCTGTAAATATATCTGATTTATGATTTTACGACTCGTCTCCTTCATTGTCATATCCATCTTACTATTCGAAAATAAATAAATAAATATTGACCGCTAGCACAATGCTTAAGTATTGTATCCGGGTTTTTAAGGGACCTTCCCGAATTCGTTAAGGTATGCTATTAATGCACAATTCGCACGTGCACCTGGTGTCATCGAAAGTTTCGAAATTTTTACGACAACCTTGACAGTATATCATTTTCTTCTGTTCACATTATTCCGGAGATCTTTGCCAAGTATTAGACACATTATTGTTCTAGTTTGCAAGTACGAATGTAATGCAATGATAACTAACGCCATCTGAGCGGTTCTTGCGGAGAGTTCCTAACCATTTCCTTGTGTGTGTATGGGTGTAACGTAAGTAAGTATGTATTATACATGTTGTGTTGGTATTGCTAATCTCTACCGATTACCATTACATGTGTACCTTTCAGCGTACGCCGATAATATTTAATATTAGAGAGGTCTTGTGTAAACGTAAATGGTTCACAATGTGCTGTCGTTCCATCGCCGTAGGTGCATATATATATGTACATTTCTAACGGACAGAGTTGGAGATAACGGTTCGTAACGAATGACACACGAGTGCTAAAGAGCTTATGCAAAAGCGTTTATTCGTATATACGGGACAACACACGCGTAACATGTCTTATCTAGAATTTTGTAAGCGTTTAACACCTTATTAATAAATTATAAACATTTATGAGTATGATAGTCACAGTTAAAGTCCGATTGCAATATACGAAGATAGGGCGGCAAAAATGCAAAATATATCATAATTGATCAGCTCTGGAAAATAAAATCACGATCAGTTTTGTTTTGGAAAATTCCAAAAATCCATCTCTCAGGATGCCTCATTATGCTCTCTTTCCAAAATTGTTGCCACTTACTTGCAAAATATTCACCGATGTGCGTTTTTATTTCCCTTTCGGAGAGGCAAGATCTGGGGAGTACGGAGGATCCCAATCAAACTGTAAAGACCAACGCAGTATGCTGTTTTGCGTTGTGGTGATGAAAAATGACACCCCCTCGGTCGATTCGCTAATTCTGGCCATCTTTTTTCAATTGCGGCTTTCAATTTATCGAGTTCATCGTAATATCTTGCAGAATTAAACGTTTTACTTTGTAGAAGGAGCTCGTAATACGCTACATCTTCCCAGTCCACACAACGATAGAAGAGAACTTTGTTCAAATAAAGTCTTGGCTTCGCAACAGTTGACGGTCGATTTTGCTTAAACCAAGTGCGTTTTCGATGCACATTTTGATATAAAATCCAGTGACAAGCCTCTTTAAAAAAGGATTTTTTGGGGTCGGTTTCCTTCAATTGCTCTGGATCCCAAACTTCGTATCGATTCACATGTGACATCTTGATTAAATGATCACGGATTTTCAGCGAGACTACCCTTGAAAGCCTACCCCAAAATTGCTAGCTTTAAATTTCTTAAACCAATTGCGGATGGTTCTAATAGTTGTAGTATTAATCCCGTAAACGGTGGAAATCTCGTCTGCACTGTCCTTTGCATTACTACCTTCTTTAAAGCTTAACATACAGCAAATGCTTCTTTTGGCTATCCATATTGAACGGTGTCGAAAAAGATTTTAAAATAAACTTCGTCATCAACGAAACGCACTTTAAAAGAGCTCTGAGACGACTGAAATCGATGCCATAAACGGACAAACATAGATGGCTCGAGGTCATACGTAGCCTGGTGCGAAAAAAATTATGGAACACTCTGTTAGAAGCAAATCTGTTATAAAAGGTTTTCCAATAAGAATGATATGATTTTTGTAATGATGTAGTCAGTAGTCATTTATTTTCACTAAACTCTAACAATTTATTATGGCTAAATACTCGCTCCAAGCACGTTTGGTTATTGTCCAAAAAAAATTACGAAAATCGTCGTTCTTATATGAACATTTTTCGCGCACTAACTTTACTCTTCAAGATGTAAAAAACACCAGTAAGACGTCGAAATGCCAGAACTGTTGAGATTATTGCTGCTGTAAGAGCTGATTGATTGATTGCTATCAAGGCAGGGCAGTCTCTAATTATCCCTAACACTGCGGCCCACTGGGCCTATTGTGTTATTCCTGCCTTGATTCCATTTTACTCAAACAGGTTAGTTCCCTCGATCAGGTTTAGAAGCCTATTTGGTAAATCTTTCTCCACTGGTAGATCAAATGCGCTTTGCAAAGTAACCCTACGTTGACTTAGTGCCACACATTCGAAGATGATATGAAGGGCTGTTTCCTCCTCCTCATTGCAGATTCTGCATAGGGGTTCATCTTTATAGATCCCCATCCTGTAAGAGCTAGTGCTGCAGAAGATTCAAATTTATCCATTCCTCGTCGTGCTCAAAAGTTAGGACTTAGAAAAACAACAACTTGGCGAATTTTGCAAAAAGATAGTATAAGATTGTTTTTGATCCAAGAACGATTTGAAAGGGATCGCAATTTTGCGAAAAAAATTATCTTTTCAGATGAGGCTCATTTTTTAACGGCATAATTGCCATCTTTTGGTGTGAAAACAATCCTCAACAGATTCACGAGAAGCCTTTGCATTCCCTGAAGGTAGCTGTATGGTGTGGTTTATGGTATGGTGGTAACGTTGGATCATTTTTTTTCCAAAATGAGGTTGGAGATTCAGTTACAATGAATGGTGAACGATACCGAGAGATGTTGACAAAGTTTTTATGGCCAAATTTGGATGCGCTTAATTTAGAAGATATGTGGTTCCAGCAAGACATGTCACACTGCTCATGAAACTATCGCCATACTGCAAGAAAAATTTGAAATCTAAGGTTTATGTAATAACACTTGATGCTTTGAGATTGAACATTGAAAGCTGCATTCGTGAGATTACTCTCGATTTATTGCACAAAATTGTTGATAATATAAAAAGTGTGGTTATATCTGAAATCAATTCTATTTTATTTCATTTTAAAATCATATCGTTCGTATTGGAAAATCCTGTATGTAGATTTCAGTCTTCAGTGATCTTATTTTATCTTTCTTTATTTTCTGTCAATTTTGTATCGAATTTGAGTACTCTATCGGACATTATTTTAGCAACCTAACTAGAGGTACCATCATGGACATCCTCTTTATAACCTAAATTGAGTCACTACAGAACGTGACGTTAGATACAACTTTTTCACGTCTATATAGGTACATATTATGTAAATTAGCCTTTGTTGTGAAAGCTCCCATTTAAATCCATATCCAGATTTATTCGAGAGGGGTAAAATAAATTGTAATATCGCGTATAATACACGGCTATAAAAATAAGAGGGACATCTCTATTTAGAAGGACAAAAAAAAAAAAAGTAGAAAAGACAAACCCGGAGGAGGGAAGGGGAGAGGATGCAACAATAGCTGAACAGTGTAAACAATATGACAAGCGGCTAATTCGGCACCAGTTTAGGGCTCACCCCCGGGGACAGCAACACAGAAAGAAGCGAGCGACGTCCCGATTTCACGGGCCGGCTACCACCAATACACCCGATCCTTTTTTCCGAATGTCATCCCTCTATATCGTCGAATAAAACAGATATTATACACCGTGAAGATTTAAGCTTACATATGTTACGTTAGTGCAATAGTGCAATTAATATACATATCTATTTTGTGACCTTTATCTTTCAATTCCTAACAATTAATTAAATAACAATTCATTCCAGATCATATAATATTATGTTTTCGTTAATGGGACTTCTTCAGTGGAAGAAATTGGTGTTTAATATGTGTCAAAATACTAATAATTCGAATTTTAATTACAACTATAACAATTAAAATGATTTGAATTATTCGTATATCAATCTATTTTTTGTCAAACTCTAACATGACAAAAAAACTTGACCTACAAGTGGAAATATTTCAGGAATTGAAAGATAAGTTAGAGTCTAGTAAAATATTGACGTAATTAGATGACGTATCTAAATATATAAAATGAACTTAATTAATCGCGCATGAAAGTCGATATCCGTCTTATTTCTTCTTCCTTAGATATATTAAATTTTACTTGCAAGGTTTCTTCTGTCCATCCGTAAGAGGACGGGTATCTGTGTGAAAGGGACACAGGATATGGCGTTTTAGTATTACACGCGTTTGTATTGCGTGTACGTGTAAGTTTAATATCTCAACTTTCTTCGAGGTATCGCTTACAGCGACAATAACAAAGGAGTGTAGTTGTATCTCGGTGGGAGGGAACCCTTCGCAAATATTATTTCAGTAGTAGGTATAGATTGGGGGATGTTTTAATCATTTTTTTTTACTATATGTATATTAGTTTGTTCATAAAACATCATAGTTACCTGTTGAATTAATCAACGATATAATAAACATAATTCTTACAATTTTATACCACCATACATACAGAACGCGTACTATATAGGGACCCGCATTTATTCAGTTTCAATATTCAATACGCGCAGCCCCGTCAAAATTTATTGTCGTGGACGAGGACGTGCATTTTTAATCAGGTTATCGTCGGATATATGTATACGCTTGTCATATATTCAAGCGATATGCAACACCCGGCTACTGTTTTTTTTATTTTTGTTTGAAAAAGGCAGAAAAAGATGACAATCTGATTCTACGGTTTCTTCTAAACAGTAGCGCGCGATTATGGCAGATGGTCTCATCATAATAATTATTATGCCATCGATTGACTGATATCCGAGCTCAAGTTTATGATAGCTTTTATACTTAAATAATAATACGGACGATGTACACGCGGCGATTTTTTATTCATGTCACATCCATGGGAATGTCGCTGTTTACAGTATATTCTCGTATTGACATTCACGGAATATAACAGTAAGTAGTTAAACAGTGTTAACTTGGCTAATTTATGATGTGTGTTCGCCGTATAAAATATATGAACCGTACATGCATGTATGATAGAAATTAATGAATAATACATCATCGATCATACTATAGGGGCTCGATTACACAATACAAGCGCAACATACGAATATAACGACGATTTAAACGTGATGTATGATTTTGTTTTATGTGTTCTCTATTTTGTTAAGCGACTGTCATATTTTCCGGTTATCTCGTTTTTTTATTGCCCCAAAAAAAACAAAACACTACAGACGAAAAATCTCGAGAAGCCACCAGGGGAATATCGACGTCGTTTGTTCGTTCTGATCGCGTCGATGAAATGGGACTATTTTTTCCGTTGTTCTCGGACGTGATGACAAGCTTTTTGACACGATACGATAGACGTGCGATGATTGCCGATATCGTCGGAATAATATTTAAAATTATCTCTAGAAAATCTGTCCCATCAATATTATGGAGCAACATATTAATATAAAATTTTATTTATACAGTGTAAGAAATATTGTGTGTCTTCGTTTGGCTCAAACGAAGATGATACATCACATAATAAGAAGAATAAATTTTGGGAAGAACTAACATTAGTGGTGGAAAACGCGAAAACTGTTAGAAATAACAATGGAAAAAGAATGCTGGACTTCTGCATTATACACAACTTGGATTAACTAATATTCTTTTCCAACATAAAAATATACACAGATATGCTAGAGAAGTCAAGAGTAGAGGAGAGAAGTCCATAATTGACTACGTATTAATTGACAAAAGTAACAGAAGAATTGCGAATGATAGTAAAGTGATAATTCGCTGCGACAAAGTTTGAATCAGTAGCCTTTTGATTACAGGAGTATTGTCATTTATTTGGACTGCGTTTTTCTAGAAATCATTAGTAGCTACTTTTGTTTTCTTTGGGTACCTTAAATAATGATAAGTTTTAAAAAATCGTCATTTGTAAGCTAAATTTGCCATTGCATGCTATAATGAACTTTTGAAGAAAAATGGGAAAACATATCTAATGCATACATAGACAATTTACTATTAAGTTGTCACATCTTTGACAGCCACGGCCTACGCTTTATTAATGTTGAAATATTAAGTTTCGTTATTGTTAAGTAAAATAATAAAATATCTCAAAACCGGTTAGATTTAGGTATAGGGAATGCTAGTATCAATTAAACGAGAACGAAGATAGGAATTGAAAGCTGACATAATATACAGGGTGTTGTATTTAAAATAAGCGAGTTATAATTGTTCGAAATTGTTGGAATTGAGTGGTATGTGGAAAACACCCTGTATAAAAAAATTTTACATCTCAAAGGACGAGGCACTTTAGTGATGTCTTGCAATTCGCCATGTCAAATTTTAAGTCAGTAGCGCGTTTGTTTGCAGCAATATCGTGATTTATTTGGGACTGTGTTTTTCTAGAAAAAATTTATAAAATTGAAATATCTCAAAAACTATTAATTTTTAGTATAGGACATGGTACTCAAAATTTGATTGAGAATTGAAAAAAAAAAAAAAAATACCATGTTCTATTTAAAATAAGCGAGTTGGTATGTACTTCCGGTGTACCGGAAGTAGATCATTCATGAAAATATTATATTTAAGCTCAGCATTATCGATAGTGTAATCTTATAAAATTTTACATTTCGCTTATTACTACATCCCCAAAAACTTCTAATCACAACTCTTCGCGCCACACCCTGTATATAAAGGAGAAAGAAAAAAAGTGAAACATTTAGTAGTACAAGCAAAAAAAGAGACATGGAAAGAATTTGGGGAAAAGATGGAAAAAACAGTAAAGACAAACAAAAGCTATTTTATAGAGTCTTGAAATCAGTAATAAATGAAGAAAGGTCACAATATACACATTATATACAAAATAAGAAGGGAGAGATCCTAAGCGATAGAAAGAAGATTATAGAAAGGTGGAAAGAATACTTTCAGGAATTGTTAAGCGGAGGAGTGGAAAAGCGAGAATGCTAGTGAACAACAAATAATAAGAGAAGAAGAGAAAGAAGAAATAATTACCATGGACGAAATGGAAGAAGCAATAAAAAAACAGAAAAATGATAAAATATATAGGACAAAAAGGAAGAGAATTACTGTTCAAAATATATAACAGAATATGGAAATACCAAACGATTGGAACAAGTCATTGATAGTACCAATATACAAGGATAAAGGAAATAAGAAAGAATGCAATAATTACAGAGGAATATCCCTTCTAAGTATTGCAATGAAAATTCTCCTGAAAATAATAGATAAAAGATTAAGAACAAAACCTAGAGAACAGAAGAAAGTATTCTTAGCAATTATAGACTTAAAAAAAGCATTCGATAAAGTACAGAGACAGATTATGGAATAGAGTGATAGATAACAATTCAAATATGGACGACATTATCAAACAATGTACAAGTAAAAGTAAAAAGATCAGAGTTGGACACCTTAACTTGAAGGCAGTCGAAGTTTCGGAAGGGGCATTCGCAGACGATAAAGTAATTATAGCCGACAATGAGAAAGATCTGAAACGTAAACTAGCAACATTGAATACGACACTAAAAGACAGTGGAATGACAACGAATAAGAGCAAATCTAAAGTAATGTTAGTGAATCGAAAATCGAAATAGAAGGAATTAAAATAGAACAAGTAAGAACATTTCTGGGAAAAGGGACCCAGGACGCAGAGATTAATCAAAGAATAGAAAAACAACAAAGCTGTACTATAGCATCAGGAATAATTTCATTAACAAAAAGAGATATCTCGAGAAACAAAACCAAAAATATACAAGGCAATTTACCGACCGATATTAACATATGGCTGTGAATCCTGGATATTAAATAGAAGACAAAAGAATAAATTACAGGTAGTAGAAATGAAATATTTAAGAAGAGTTAGAGGAGTTACAGGAGATGGATAGAATAAGAAACTCGGAAATACGAAAAGATTTAAAAATGCAGTCAGTGCTAGAATACATTGAACAAAGACAGCTAGGATGGTGGGGACATTTATATAGAATGGAAAATGCAAAACAAACAAGAATGATATGGGAAGCAAGAGTAATGAAAAATAAAAGAAGAGCAAGGCCAAGGCCAGCATGGAATGATGTCATAGCAGAAATACTGGGAACGAAAGGCAGAACATGGATAGAAGCGAAGAACATGACAAGGAATAGAAATGAATGGAAAACGTTTATAGATAATAAATAAATATCTCGGCTATTAAGGGAGATAGGGCCGAAATCTCTTCGGTACAACACTCAGGGCGGTGAGTACAATCTTTTCCACCCCTCGGAGAAAATATCGATGAAAATTTAGCCCTATAAGGCGCTAATGTGCCCTGCTGGGCGTTTGGCCTCTCGTTTAGATTAACAAGGTGAATCTACTTGCCGAGGAGGAAGCAGATCTATGGTAGACACAGTTAGGAAAATCCAATACTACAGGCATGAACAGAATGGCGTTAAAAAAATAAAAAGTGAAGTGATATAAAAAGAGCAGCAAAAAATGTCAGCTAGATTCGCGAAAATGTAGTAGCAATAGATTCACAAAACATAATCGCGTCCTTTCTATATTAAAGAAGGATTTTATACCGTCCTCTATAATAATAAGACAAAAGAATAAATTACAGGTAGTAGAAATGAAATATTTAAGAAGAGTTAGAGAAATTACAAGGATGGATAGAAGAAGAAACTCGGAAATACGAAAAGATTTAAAAATGTAGTCAGTGCTAGAATACATTGAACAAAGACAGCTAGGATGGTGAGGACATTTGTCTAGAATGGAAAGTACAAGACAAATAGGAAGGATATGGGAAGCAAGAATAATGAAAAATAAAAGAAGAGGAAGGCCAAGGACAACATGGAATGATGTCATAGCAGAAATACTGGGAAGGAAAGGCAAAACATGGACAGAAGCGAAGAACATAACAAGAAATAGAAATGAATGGAAAACGTTTATAAAAAGCTAGAAGAAGATAAACGACTTACACCATTGTTATGGTAGAAGGGATTATTGGATTGTATGTATATTTAATATACAGCGTCATGCACGGAACTGGTTCGTTAGAACTTTTTGATGTTCTTGAAATTCAACATTTCTGAAAACTTGAACTGAAGGCACTGCAGCTAAAGACCCCATATTTGGCATGTTATTAACCGAACATAGTATACATGAAATTTACGTTCTAAAATTTATCATAATTTATACAGGGTCGTCCAAAATTAACGTTCCGTGAATGACCCTGTATACCAAGTGTATATTTATCAAATAATAAAGTAGATTCCAATTCATTTATTGATAGTGAGCTTTTATCAGCCTACAAAGCCTAAAAAAATAGTTAAGGATGGAGAATGAATACATTTGAGACTGCAATTGGATCTTGTATAGATCTTGGGTGATGAAGAAGATCTTTATATCAAGAAGTCGATAAATAGCTGTTAGTGTGGTGTTGATAATTTCACAATATACACAACATGGATATAAAGAAATATGCGCACAATTTCACATTTACGTTCATCGCGTAAATTTATACAAACATATCATGCATTCATGCACGGGAGATATAAACCTGCGAGGCTACTACTGTGAAAACGCTGATGATTTATACACCTATCAATCTTTGGAAATCTCGGGAATGTTTAAATATTTCCATTTCGACGCGATTACGCATTAGATCGGTGTCGGAAGGAGCATCGTTCCAACGTACATGTTGGAACGAGAGAGCGGATTCGAACTAGGAAACCGATAAATTGATATTATTATTAAATATTCCGCGATATTAAAGTGTTTATGTTAGAACGTAACGCGCTTATAACAACGATATTATCGCCGGGCTATTAATGTGTGTATATGTAGGTGCGTCTAGAGAGAGTTTATTTTAGCAAAAATCAGAATAAAAATATTTTCATTTTAATAACAGACGAAAATATTCGATTCCGAAACGATCGTCTTAAATTCATCAAAAACTCATAGGCGTTCAAGATGAAATTTTTATATCTTTCCCCGTTATTATACATGGATAGAAAGAGGAGACGTCCCGTATTATAGGCGAAGTATGTCGTTAACGTCGAAAATAATCGGGGTAATATACGAATGCGTATGGCGAACGCGAAACGTAATACATAAAACTCGAAAATCACCATGTCATTACGGGCTAATAATAATAATACTTGTGTAGTCTTAATGTTCGAGATCGCCGCAGTAACATTACAGATCATCTCGCGGACTCTCCGTTCCATACTCAACTTAATTAATTAAGATATTACGTAAAATTTATCATCTAATAATTCCGAATTTATGGCGGCAGTAATAAGGCGATAAAGTCGACGGGTAACGGCCATCAAGATGGCGTTTTGTGCGCTACATAAAGGTTATAATGTAAGCATCATCAATATCTGCCTTTCAAAATGCGTATAAGTACGTAATTTAGCCATCTTATTGATCGATATATATAGAAGATGGGCATACAATTAGTATCGCTTTTATCTTCAAGCATCTATATATCTTAAATTCGAGATATATAGGACGAGCATGTTATATCGAATAAAATGATTCGAAACCTTGTTGTTATAAGAAACTATATTTGTTATATAATTTGACGTTTAAACGTCAATTATGACAGTATTTGACTTCTAAACGTCAAATATGACAGTACTTGACGTCTAAACGTCAAATGACTCAGTATTTCATGTTAAATTTGTATCTAATTGACATTTCCGAGTTGTATCACTTGTCAAGCCTAGCACTGCAACTCTTACTTAAACAATTACTGTAATTATTAACAATTTAATAATAATAATAATAAACACATTTATTGGCAATATACGTACATACATGTGTTTCGACACTATGTACATACAACTACCACACATAAGATAACTAGAAAGAAATAGAGTGCAAACCCGATGAAATGCATGTGTGCCGGAAACTCAAAAATTAAAAGAAAAAGCTAAATAGTAATTTGTATTGCCAACAGGATCATCATCAGTTTATCCTAGTGGAATCGCTGCTCTTCCTGATGACCCAGAAAAAACATTATATAAAGAATAATAGACAATAATAGCATGGCACCCCACTATAGTGACAAATGTTAATTCAATTATAACATCACTCCCAAATTGATTTGTTCTGCTCAACGAGTCCTGTAATAGTTTTCTTGAACTGCAGCAGCGAGAGCTCTTTTACGTGGCTTGGTAACCCGTTCATTTCCTGTGCACAATTATAACTGAAACTCTGTTTGTAGTGCTGAGAACGCTGTGCAGGAATATCTATAAGATCCTTTCTCCTGATATTAATGTGGTGCACATCAGTCCTAAACTTAATTTTTGCAACCAGATACGGTGGGTTATTCAATTTTAAAATTTTATGAATAAAGCATACAAAATGCAATCGTCTACGATTAGACATGTTTAACCACGACAAATCACCTAACTTATGAGAAACATGCGCCTGTCTCCTAATACCGAAGATAAACCTAAGGCACGAATTCTGAACAACCTGTATCCTATATTTGTCAATAGAATCGAGACACGCTCCATATATGGAATCACAATAGTTGAAATGTGATAACACTAGAGCATTACATAACAGCGTTTTATTGAAAATATTTAAAGTATGTCTGTGAGGATAAATTAGTTACAAGTTGACATATGCCCGTTTAATATTTGCAGTAGTGTTATTCCTAAACCGCATCTCGCTATCAAAGATGAGGCCCAAATTTCTCGCAAAATCCTTACGAATTAGATCTGTACCATCCAATCGAAGCTTAACGAAATTATTACAACGTACTCTATTTACAGAATTACCGAATACCATGAAACAACACTTATCTTTATTAAGACTCAAACAATGACGTTGTGAAATTTCAGAAACCTGCCGTAAATCGTTATTAATGGCATCAATAGCTGCATCAGTTTCAGAGAAAGAAAACGATGCATAGAGCTGAGTATCATCAGCATAGAAGTGATAGGAACAAAAGAATTTATGAAAGAAATGAAAATGAGAAGTATAAATTGCATACAATAAGGGACCCAAAACAGAACCCTGTGGAACACATGATTTTAAGAATACGAGGTCTGAGGTACCTTTATCAATATAAACTTGCTGAGTTCGATGATCCAAATAACTTGAGATAAGTTGAACGGCACAGGCATCTAAACCGATGTAATGCAATATAGATAATAGTAGAGATTGATTGATTTTATCAAAAGCCTTAGAGAAGTCTAATAACACCAAAACCGTAATATTACCTAGATCAGTGGCTGAAATGATGTCATCTGTAATCTTGGATAAAGCTGTAGCACAACTGTATCCAGGTCTGAATGCTGACTGAGTAGTCGGTAGTATATTAAAATTATTAATGTGATTTCCTAACTGCTGTTCAATAAGCCTTTCCAAAATTTTTGAGAGAATAGGTAGTAAACTAATAGGTCTGAGATCAGAAAAAGTCGTGGAATTACTATTTTTTGGTACTGGTATCACACGTGCTTGCTTCCACATTGTAGGAAAAATGGAATGAAACAAACAAAAATTGAACACATGTGTAAGAATGGGAATTAAATGAGGACAGCAATATAAAAGCATTTTTAAATTTATTTCATCACAACCACAGGAATTGGACGACAACTTATTAATTGCAGCTTCAATCTGCAAATCCGTTACTTCAGCAAAAGAAAAAGAGCCAACTCCAGGCCTAACATTATTAGAATAAAACATGAGATACTCATCGTCCGCCACTGATTGCTCACAAGATGCTCTACCAAAATGTACATTTAATGCGTTAGCATCAAGTAAACCTTCAGGTAGTGTCACAATTTTCTTACGATAAATATTCAGATAGTGTAAATCTTTCCAAATAGATTTTTTATTAAAAAAAAGATAGCTTTTCTTTTCACGTTTAATTGTAGCTGTAGTATAGTTTCTTAAGGATTTATAATAGTTCCAATCGGCAAGTAAGTTAGAACGTCTAAATTTTTGAAGAGCTTTGTCTCTTAAGTTTTATCATCATTAATTGCAGGACTATTGTAGTGAATGACGTTGAAATCGTCTAAAATTAATATGGTAATGCGTTGAGAGTCCACATACATTTTTGTCAATAAAAAAATGTTTAAAATTTAAAAAAATATACAGGGTGATATAGAAAAAACTACAATGCATAGCAACATGTGATAGAGCACCAAGAAATAACAAAAAAAGTTCCTATACACACATGTCCGATTGCTTTCTGTTTTCAAGTTAGAAGCTGTTGAAGTTGAGGCTTTTATTAAACAAAACAACATTAAAAAAATATAAGACACATATTAGTTCTAGTGTTCAAATTGGTGACCTTGTTCCTGAATACACATTTCCAGTCTTCCTGTTAACGACTGACGGCATCTTTGAAACATGTTAGTACTATTACGAAATCTATCATCAGACTCCATAATTCTGTTCCATAATTGATCTTCACTATTTATTTCTGCAAAATACACTTCACATTTCATAAATCCCCGAAATGAAAAATCGAGGAGATTAAGGTCGGGACTACGAGCCGGCCATGGCATAGGTCTCCCACGACCAATCCACCTATTTCCAACTTTTCGTTGCAGAAATTCCTTTATTCACCTAGAATAATGAGCTGGCGCTCCGTCATGCATGTAGTACATTCTTCTTATAATATTCAATGGAACATCTAATAAAGTATTCAGTTCATTTTCCAAAAAAGTTCGCCCATCAATCGTCTAGGCATTCGAAATGGACCAATTAGATAATTGTCGATTATGCCTGCCCACACATATTAAAGGAAAACCAATGCTGATGATTCCGTATTCTGTTCTGTTGAGGGTTTTCATCGCTCCAATAATGCATATTGTGAATATTCAAAATGCCATCATGACTGAAACCTGCTTCATCGGTAAACAAAATTAATGGCAGAAAGTTTTGCCTAGGTAAAGTAAAAAACAAGAACAATTTAAAAAACGGCTTGTAACTTGAAAACAAAAAGCAGTCGGACATGTGTTCATAGGAACTTTTTTTGTTATTTCTTGGTCCTCGATCACATGTTGCTATGCATTGTAGTTTTTCTATGTCCGACTTCCAGCATCAGCGAATCGGTTATTCATACATACAATTAAGATAAATTTTTTGTATGTGATAACTATGTAGCCCTAAAATCCAATAGCCCATCGTCACCACTGATCTCTTGTCAATACAAGCATGTGTACGTTATTTTGACGTCAATTTATCGCAGACGTGAAATTAACAAATTAATGTTGTCATAAGGACATTTTTGACGTTTCTTGTTGAACGTATGATATATGACATCGACAATACGTAATAATCTGTCATAAATGTCATTTTTTTTTTCTAATAAATGTAGATTTACATTTCTATTTACACGTAAGGTACACTGTTAATATAATATTAAAACTAAAAATTGTTTGGCAGAAATTATGTTATCACACACAAAAAAATTCAACCTCGTTAAAACATTTTTAATAAACTTGGTACATGATTGCAGACGCTAGATGGCGGCTTGATTCTTATTTCTATGATTATTTTAATACATGCACACCACAAAATTGCCACGATTTAAGAAATTGCAACAGTTAATTTGTAATATTTATCATTTAAATTTGTTTTGTTGTTAAATTAGATGTATAAACCTCAACATCGAATCTATTTATCATTTAAACGTCAAATATATTAGTAGTTGACGTTTAAAACGTCAAAATTAAATCTACTTGACATTTAAACGTCAAATATGACAGTAATTGACGTCTAAACGTCAAAATTGTGTCTACTTCCCCCTATCCTTAAAGTGAATAAGTGCTTTAGGGAAAGGGGAACAGTGGGGTGTGGTAAAAATGTCGAGGCGAGCCGTTCTCGATTTGGCGCAGTTCTACACCAGAAGGTATCAAATCAACCGATAGAGGATAGAGGTAGCTGATTCTATAACATTGTTGTTCTACAATATTCTACATCTGTATTCAGTACCGCCAACCCAAACCCAAGTATCACCAACCTATTTCGAATGATACTAGATTTTACAAAGAGGTACTGATGTACTAAAAAATCATTGATTGTACTAATTCTAGTACAATTGTACTAACTATAGCAACACTGTCTACATTAATATTCTCTCTCTTATTTAATTTTAAAAAGAATATAACAGAATTTACGGTTCTTTATTAAATACTTTCCCTCCCTCGAACGATAGATAAACTTAGACAGAGAGAGAGAGAGAGATACAGAGAACGGTAAATAGATCGTCGTCGGAAATATAGCAGTTGTGACAGCTGAGGAGGAATACAACAGCAAAAAAAAATAAAATAAATAAAACACCAACATTAAAATTCACGAAATTCAATTTCGACTGGTCCCGAATAAATGAATCGTAATAAAATTCTTGTCAAGTCTGCCGGAACGAGAGGGAGACGCGAGAAGGGGGACTACTACTAATACCTACAACAACTATAGTATGGAATGAAAGAGAGAGAGAGAGAGAGAGACACGTTGCCTGGATGAATCTCCACCCGTGCGATTATGAACAACGATCCTGTGCAAATACATCAGGACCAGTTCAACCACCCGGACGGCGACGTTTCCAAATCGAACATCGCCGGCGAAAGGGTGAGAAGGTCTCTACATCTATACGTAGCGGAAAAACGACGAACCCAAAAATCAAATTTCATCAAAAGGGGGGTCGGCTTTTAATTGCGTTTGCCTTATTACTACACCCCGCGATTACATATATGTATGTAGTATGACCGATAGATTAAACGAGAAAGACGGACGAGAGAATAGGAGGGTTGATGGGCGGTTTCGATCTTTGATGATGATGCTGATGATCAAGGCTTATGTATGTGTATGCGTGTGCACCGCTGGGGTCGACCCGGTTAAACCTTTAACGTAGGCGCTGGTTTCAACCCTCTCTATATCCGAGCGGGGGGAAGCTATTTGCTTATGCATCGCTGGTTACAACCGGCTACAGACACCCTTTCTAATGAGATTATGATGCTGTAGCTGTTGTAGAGGCTGCGTTCCCGCGTTGGGGGCAGATTACAAAATGGCGTGGTGGATCGCACGATTAATATGGCGAATTAATAAACTAGTGTTCATATCTTACTTCCGTAGATTGGGTATACTGTCTTACTTGCATGTCAAAATCTGTCCAACATTTATCTATTCCTGTCATTATGTGTGCCAACTACAGAATATTAAATGTTGCCAGTGTGGCCAACGTATTATGCAGAATGAAACGTCAAATTAAAATTATAGTGATTAATTCTATGTGAATTTAATTAAGTTATTATGACTAGAGTCTAGCGCACGCCGTGCACCTTCTTCTTCTTCTTCGTCTTCTTCTTGTTATTATACATATACATTATATGAAGTCGCATCGACTTGCTTGGAGATACTGACTATCCCTGTCTCCAGCGCTTGATTAATAACAACGTTAAGAGCTATATCTATTTTAGCGAGTCTATTAATGCAAAGTAATTTACTTCGCTCCTCTTACTCGTGTCGCTTAACGTACATACGGGGCTTCTCTGCTTCGATGTGTGTTCTTTATGAGCTTTTATTACGTTAAGTATACGCCCGGCATAAATCTATTATGTTCACGTCCACGTAATTAGTTATACTTGATGGTGATGGTTAAGCGACGGAGACCTCAAGCTGGTATTAAATACTCCTATATTATATACACTTACATATTGGTAACTTAACAACAACAACAACAACAAGAGTGAGAAATCTTAATGGATACTACACACGTAGAGAGACTTAAGTGTATGTAAGTCTAAGGCGTGTGTTATTATCATGTTCAGGCGCATATTATAATAGGTTTGTTTGCGGTCGATGATTGGCCGGTTCAGTTTAGTTTTGTTCAACGAGCCGGTTAACTATAGCAAATTGCTTTTAAATCTCTCTGCTGTTTATCAGGTGTATGTTGTATATATTTATCTATAATGATGTAATTTGTTAGAAATTTTTTTTTAAATTTTGAAATGAAAGGATTGCAACTTAATCATGTTTAAACCGAAATAAGATTGTATAAAACAGGAAGGAAAAGACACAAAAGCGGATACACTTTACGAGTAGTAACAGCAACAATAGCTGCTTTCCATTTACATAAAATCTGAGTTATTCTTAGATTATTTCACTTGAATGTTGTTCCATTTGAAAAGAACTTAGTGAGACGAACTAAGTATTTTTCCGCTCCCTCACCCCGCAATAAGTATGCTTTTTACTACCCTAACAAGTAAGAACTTTATCTTCGGATTATTCCGGTAGTCTTTCGTGATGTTCGGCAATTCTGTCAATCTATTGACGTACAATGGTACTTACTACTTGTCATTTGTATAAAATACAAAAATATTTCTATAGTAGCAAAATTACCACTACATTGTCGAAATGTCAAATACATCTCAAAATACGTTGAAAATTGTGAAGTCAGTAAAGGGGCCCTGGATATTAAACAACAGCGGAGAAGTCAAGTTAATAGACACAGGTGTGCATAGTAGATTTATAGTGTATTCATATGATAATTTCACATTTCGTTTTTAGACGTTCAGTCCGTAGTATGGATCCCACATAACCAATTAAGTTTTAACATGAATAATCAACCAATGTTGAAAGAAACGCAAAATGTACTTACTTTCACAACAGAAGACTCGGATGAAAATAATGGTGAGTATGTTTATTTCTGTATTGCTGTTATAATATGAAGTCATATGTTTTGGTTACTTTAACATTTTAATAATTAATTTTTCAGTTGTCCAACAGAACGAGGAACACCATTCTGGAAATAGATCTGTATGGACGTATAACGAGACTTTATCACTAATCACTGCAGTGGAAAGCCGGTACGAGGATATGTATCACCCAATGAAGCGAAAAAAGTTTTGGGAAAATATAAAAGAAGACTTAATCAGCCAAAACATTTCTGTAAGTCTTAAAAATCTAATATCGTGTTATTTATTTTGACTATTTTCTATTTTAGTATGAAAGTAGTAAAATAAAAAAGAAATGGGAGAATTTAGTGCAAACTTACAAATCTGCAAAAGATAAACAAAAATTAAGTGGTAGGCAACCTATAAAATTCACATATTTTGACAGACTTGATGAATTATTAGGGGATAAGCCCAATAATAATAGTCCTCATAGCATCGACGTAAACACAATAGATGTAATAGAGCCTAGTGTTGTAGTCAATGATGTTGAAAATAGTAGTCGCAATGAAAGCACACAATCGCAAAGTTTGGAAGCTGCTAGTGTAAGACAAAAGAAACCACCACGAAGATTGCCTACAATGGAATATGTAAAAATAAAAAAACAATATTACGAAGCCAGACATATAACATATGACAAATATCTGAAAGATAAAGTGAAGTTAAAGGAGGAACAATTGAAACTATATGAACGTAAAGTGATAGCCCTAGAAAAATTGGTGCAGCTTTCACAATAAATTGTTTATTGTATATTTATATTTGACAATGTTTAATATTTGTTTCCTATTATATATAGGTAAATGTTTTTCTATTTTAAGAATATATTTTTGTTTAAATATGCTAGATGTCTTAATTTATTGAATGCTGATTTATAATAAATGTTTTATTTAAATAAACAAACAACAAAATTACATTTCAATATTAAACATATTACAAAATATTTCATGTCTCTTATCATATGATTGATTTAAGTCTGTAGTATAAGGCATAACAAATGTGTCTTCTTCAGATTCTACAATCACTTCGTCATTTAAATCAATACATATATTATGTAGAACTGCTGCAGCAACAGTACACTCGATAACAAGAGGGATATTGTCGTTATCAAAAAATCTTAATCGTCTAAATCTTCCTTTAAGAAGAGCAAATGCATTTTCTATTACGCATCTAGATGATGAATGCTTATAATTAAATAATTTTTGGTTTTGGCTTAAGTGCCCATTATCCTTATATGGTGGTATTAACCATTCTAACACAGGATATGCAGAATCACCTAATAAATAATTGTTTCCAAGGAAACCATTGATTGCTTTTGCATATAGTGAGGATCGTTTAAGTAAACGTGCATCATGAAGTGACCCTACTTCGCCAGCAAAGAAGTCTAAGAACCTTTTCTCATGGTCACACACAGCTTGAATTAGAATACTATACTGTGACTTTCTATTACAATAAAATTGTGGTTCATGTGATGGTCTCTTGATGTTGATGTGAGAACCATCTATTGCTCCTATAGCTTCATCGAACCCATTATTTTGAAAGTGATTTTGTATGATAACTTTTTTCGATTCTGAAGGCCACTTAATGTATGCTTTGGAAATTGATACAAAATATTTTAGTATTTTTCTAATAGTTCGGTATGCTGAACTCTTTGTTACATTAAACCTATCAGAAATCTGGCGGTATGTTTCGTTATTACTCAAATACCAAAGGGTCATTTGTAGCGCTTTATCAATTTCAATTTTTTTCCTACCATATTTATGACTTGGTAAAATTTTTGAGTTCTTAATACGTTCTACAAAATATTTAAAAAATTATTGCTGTCATGTGTATTATATATATACACATATACCTTTTAAATAATTATACGTATATCTTGTTAGTCTAAAATGTTCTTTAAATTCCATATCATCATATTTCTGTACACTGACTTCTGTAAACTCTTTCACACGATGTAAATGTCTTTTTTGCTTAAAGAGAAACTCTTCATCCGATGAATCAGTTGAAGAACTCTGTGCTACATCTGTACTACTATCACTACTAGATGTGTCGTCTGACGAATTCTCATTTAATGCCTAAAAAATAATGTTCAAATAGTGTATATTGTTTTGATATGTGTATAAACTTTTACAACAATCAGTTTAATTTTTTTTGTAGTTGTCATTTTAAATAATCACCACCATAAACATACGACTGAACGACAAACAAACTTCCCTAGCTTGTTGATAGTGAAATATCTAGCATGCCGTTCCATTTGCCCATACAAATGACGTAAGAAATTTTCCTATATAAGAAAGTATACTATCTTACTTTCAATGTAAATGGAAAGCAACTAATACTTCAAAGTTGAGAAGCATTTGGAGCAAAAATAGAAAAATCCTAGAAACACTAAAGCACGCAAACGAATGCAAGCTACAGCAGATCAAAACAAAAAATTCAAGACTCTTAATTGAAGGAAACAAAATGTTGGTTCAAATTTTATTCATAGTGACAGTATACCAGAAGACTGAAAAGTTCTGTCTGTGGTGTTAAAAATATATTAAGGTATATTCGGAATTACACAAAGGATGCTAGAATGCAATCATAATCGACATTATTTATCATAGAAATTGATGGCAGAATAAACCTTTTTCTTCTATAAAATTGTACAAAAAAAGCTCACACCAAAAACGTAAGTAATGATAATAGAGGAAGAAAATACGAAATTGAGAATAAAAATAGGAATCATTTCAAAGTACTGAACATGATAGAAAATTAAGATTAAGAAATTAAAAACAAACCTACAACAACCTAGAAATGTCTAAAATTCCATTTTTAAAGAAGGAGAACTAGCAAAACTTGGAAGGCAATAATTTCAATTCAAAATCATAATAAAGCTTAATTTTTTAAAGACAAAATGTTCCAAACAAGTACCTTTTCTCTACTGATTTATTTCACAAATTCCGTGATAAAAGGTGAAAATTTGAAACAAACCAATAACATCCTGGGACAACTGCAAAAAGTTTGATTTTGGAAAACTAAAATGGAAATGTCAAAAGTTTAGCATTCCAAAAACTGACTGTACTAGTAAAACTAAAACGATTTTCTTAATCATTTCACAAACTACACATTGTAGAAAAACAATTCCATTCAAAATCAGAACAAACATTATAAATGCCTGCTTTGCATTGATTTATTTCATAAATTTCATCGTAGAAGGCTAAAATTAAAATAAAACAAACTGGAAAAAAAAATCAGAATAAATACAGCAAAGACGTAGGTAATGGTAATAGAGAAAGGAAATGAAGAATTGAAGAAAAAAAAATAGGAAAATTGTGTCACAAACTACAAGATCAAAGGTTAAAATTTGGAACAATAAAAAGTATACAACTTGGAATAGTTGATGACAAAGTCTGATATTTTAAAAAAAGCGAAACGTGGGTTGACAACATTCGGCTTTTCCAAATTATTTTAAAGTACTAAACATGATAAAAAATTAAGATTTTGGAACAAACCTCCAACAACCTAGAAATGTCAAAAATTCAATTTTAAAAGAAGGGGGAACTAGCAAAACTTCGAAGGCAAAAATTTCCATTCAAAATCATAATAAAGCTTAATTTTTTCTATAGAAAATGTTCCACAAAAATTGCTTTTTTTCTACTGATTTACGGCAAAACAATAGCTATACTTGATGGAAAACTAAAATGGAAATATCAAAAGTTTAGCATTCCAAAAACGGTGACTGGACTGGTAAAACTAAAACGATTTTCTTAATTATTTCACAAACTACACATTGCAGAAGAAAAAAATCCGATTCAAAATTAGAACACATGTGTCATCGTAGAAGGTTAAAATTAAAATAAAACAAACTGGGAATAACTTGGAAAAATTGTCAAAACTTAATTTTCAAAGTAAATGGAAGAGAGGGGACGTTAACTAAAGAAGAAGAAGAATTTCAATCAAAATCTACTGCTAGAGAAATTTGGAACAATTTTCAAAATTTCGGAAAAATCAATGTTGTCTTTTGTTTTTTCTTTCACAATTTTTTAATATTATCTTGTAAAATTTTGGAATAATGTATGTAGAACAAATTTAGAATCCGGAAAGAGGAAACTAGCAAAATAAGATTTTTCTGAATTATTCTACTAAGTAAATGTGGTAGAAGGAAAAAAAAATAATTTCAAAGGCAAAACAATTAAAGCAAGCTAGACCAGCTATTAAAATTTACAAAAAAGGGGAAGAGGAGCTACCACTGAAAAATGTTTTTCCTTTCGCTTTTTTTGAACACTACTTTTAATACTATTTTGTAAAGTTCTGGAACAAAGAGGAAGAAATCTAGAACAATTTTCAAAATTTCGAGAAAGTGAAGGTTAATTCCACGTATTTGAATTGAAGGCGAAGAAGGTCCCAGATTCTAACAGCGACACCTGAAAGAAAACAGAAAAACAAGAGGAACTATTAAGGAGCATTAAGTTGAGTATTTCGATTCCAATTTCGATAACAAAAATGATTCATTGCATGTATAAGAATTCGATAGAGATATTGCCGAAACAGTGGGTAAAGTAGCGAGAAAATTAAATCAAAATGATTTAATTTAAATTAAATTTCATCATTACTAATATGTTCTATTTTTTTGATGATGAAGTCAAAAGGTCTGTTTCGTTGATAGTCATTATAATAGTGTTTTCAATACAACACAAAGGGCAATGCGTTTAATGTTATTTTTAGTGGATTTTTCAAGTTTAAAAATAGGTTAAAACGGTTACTTATTTAAATATATTTGCATTGCAGTTTTTGATTGATCAAACTTAGTTCATTTTATCTTAAAATGTAGTTACCAAAATCGGCAATTTTCAACAGTGTTTCTTAAATTTTTTTATGTTGAGATCCATTTTAAATAAACAAAGCAGGTAGGTTTCCGTTTTTTTAAATTAGTATTTGGTCCACATTTTGCTACCAAAAAATCCAACAAAATTAAGTTCCTGCGGACACACAAAGATGTTTTAAAATTAATGGAGGTTTTTAAAACTGTTGAGGTGTTCTAATACATTTGCATAACCCTGTATATCTATAAAACAGACAATACAAAATGAAATGACAATATAACTATTAACAAATGACTGTGATGTAATCAAAATTCTAGGTTATAATAATATAAATTATATAAAGCTTTTCAATAAAAGCTTTTCACATTTGAATGACGGGTAATTTATTGAATTTTTCCATTTATTCCGAGCATCAATTTCATTCGGCATAATTTTTGTTTTAATATGATGATTCGACGTATCAATGACGATAATAACAATAAGATGAAAGTATAGTTTATTGATGCAATAAAGTGATTTGTTTCTAATTAGGTAGCCGTGATAACACGATGACTCAGTTGGATCAATTATCCTATATTTAAATCAAACTTTTATTCTTGCGACGACAACAGGCGTTAGACTAAAATGCAAATTATATAATTTTATCGCCGGAGTGAGGACATTTCTTTGGATTCCGCTTGATGAATTGATTGCCCTAAGGATGTTTTTCCATCAGGCGATGTGATGTACGGCTTCTCCGGCTGTTATACATGTGTACACTTTCTCCAAACGTTCGGAAATTAAGATGTATTCGATAAGCGAGAATACTTCTTCGAAGATGAGATGAGTATGCAAGCTAGTACATCTGTACATATTGCTACACATTATTATTATAATGATGATGAAATAGCCTCGTAAAATGTGCCTGTTTCTTCCTTTGACTATGTAACGAAATTAATTTAATTCGACGAACATAAAATTAGTATTATAGTTTTTAATAAAGCTTAGAAAGAAACAAAATCGAATTCTAACCGAAATGGATAACGGAAATTTGTATCTTTATCGCGTAAAACATCCGTTGCGAGTTCTTTTAATGTCTAAAATTAAAATCATGTTATAATTATTGTGAAATCGCCGATTATATCGATGATTAGTATTATTATTATTATTATAGGATTCACAGTTTGCTTTAGGAAACTTTTCGAATCCAAATTATCTAGAATTGTGTTTATACGATTTTTTTGTAAAAATAAGAATCTGTTTGAGATAATTCGGTCTTTCATTTAATGTTCAAATTGATTGTTCATCATCAGGAATACCTCATTTTAAATTATTACCGTCTTTTGCTGTCCTACAAAAAAATCTACTTCAGTGTTTGTTTTATGTAAAGTCGTGATCAAACAAAAAACCAGCCTTGTAATTTATTCCATTGCAGACAGTCTTTTTATTCATCATATGGATTGTTAATCATTGCTATCACATTGACAGATAAACCTTTAAGGAAGTTAATGGAAAGGAAGACCAAACCAAAGACAAGACTAAACAGAAGCTGAAGTTTATCAACTCGTGCTGATGAATGAGAAGAATTTGGAGCTGCATTTGCAAGAGTATGACCCTTTTGACATGATTTTTTTTTACGAATTCTTAATAAACTAAAGCTCTAAATTGCATGTTTATGTTACAGAAAAAAGACACCATTTGTTGGGTGATAAAAAAAAACTTTATTCTCCCAATAAATGTGTGACTAACTGCCAATCTGTATAACACATAGCTCTATATATAGTAATAGATAGAACTATAGGGGGTGTAAACGTAGTTTTGCGATCTCTAACGTGTTGTGGACCTCGGTTTCGCCTCGGTCCGAGAACGCACACAAATTAAATTAGGAATAATACAATTTCGATAAGAAAAAAATGATCTAAAATATAAACGTCTTGAACATTCATACATAAAACAAGCAGTTCTTGGGACGGTAATAATATCGATGAGAAATGAGGTCGTCCAGTTGTCATCTTTTCCGCAGCATGACATGTACATACACAGCGTATATAAGTTACGCGCTTCAGAAATAAAAAGTAGTCGCTTCTTCTTTCGTCTTCTCCGTTCTTCATCATCATCCTCTTCACCATCATACGTACACACATTCTGCGCTTCCTCTCAGAGAGAGCCGGCGTGCTTAATTGATGATGGACGATGGGTTCGCGGACGATACTCGGTCATCACAAAGGACCATAATTTGTTGTCAATTTCTGGATATATTGACGTACGTAATTGGTGTTTGCCCCCGGTATATATATATATATGTAGTCTCGAGGACGGACGTCTTTGATCTTTATGCTGCCGACCGATCCGATCGGGTGCATCTTTAGTAGCGCGCGATTGTTTTTTATGTCCCCCTATCTTTTTTTTGAAACATTAGCGGAACGGCTTCTTGATTCCCGCATGACAGAAACCACGGACTCTTCGAGAGTTTAATAATAATAAATCAAAATCAATTTATTTCAGAACATGGTGATTATAAATTCGTTTCTTTTTAAATATTGTTTAGTTTGACCGATATAGCATTTGTTACAGTCTAACAAAATCGCAGGGGCGTATTCTAATATGTATCCTTATCTGCGATCTGTCGTCCCCGAGTTGCATCGAAAGCTGCTGTTCTCCTTAATGTATGCAACATGTCTTCGAGAACGGCTTCTTGCTATCTGGATACGCTGGCTGCTATGGGAGCCGTGTGTTAGCCAGTATCGTAGTCTCTCTCTCGTGGTGGGTACATTATCCATCCCTGTGTGTGTGTGTGTGTGTGTGCGCATACATAGTATTGTAAAAGTAGCTGGAAGGAACTCGCTGCGGAAATACTCCCGGCGAATAGAGCGCTACTAAATCTTCTCAGTTTTGTCTCTCGATTGTGTCGTGTGCGCTCATGTCATGTCACACCTTTTCCTCTATCTCTTTGTATGTGTGTGTTGGTGTGTGTGTATGTGTGTGCATAAGCTCGCGCTTTTCGAAACGATACAGACCGAAAAAGTTAAGGGATTATCGTGGGTGGTAAGCGTACTTATCCGAATCGAATATCAGAAGACGATGGGTATTAACTTCGAAGCTGTAAACTCTCTCTTTCTCACAGAACAGGACTATCGAAGAATACGATCGTTGACAGTTAACAAACGTCATATAAATTTGACAGATCGAAATGTCAAGTTTATTAAAAACGTTTAAAGATTGTGTTTGTCCAAACTAAATAATGAATTGGAATCCAGGACCCAGATAACTAGATAACCAATCAGACTCCTCATATTATCTTTAGAATCCTCGGATAGAATGGAAAATCCACAAGTAGAATTGTGTCGTAATTTGAATTGAAACGTCAAAACTGTTTAATGTTTGAATGAGCATTGTTGTAAGAAGTAAATCTGTTTAATATTAAACGCCATATTATGATCATATGATTGGGGTGGATTTTCTGTCTAAACTAAGCAAGTTAACCGTTTAAAATTTTAGACAAAAATATGTTGATATTGTTATCCATATACTTCCATACTGTGGGAAAAACTAAAGTTCAAAATGGGGTGACAGCAAATGCATGTTCAAGAAGGAAAATAAACGTAGTTGGTATAGGTGTTTCTTTTAAATGCCCAGGAATGATGTGAAGACCTAAGAATAGCCGTGGAAGTATAAAATAGAAATAAGAGACAGATGTAGACAAATCTTTACCAGGTACTCAATATGCTAGATACATTGGATGGAAGAGCCACCATTTTTTCATTATTTTAGGAAAGCTTTAACAGAATGACACTTTTATTATTTTTGAATGTTTTTTTCCAACCGTCTTGCTGTTATCTTTCTAGGATCTGGATTAGTCTAGGGTAACTGTGAAAATATCTAAAGAAAACGCGAGAAATGATAACAGCAAATTAAGTTTCCTTTTGACCAAGTTCTAACAACTTTCTGCCACCGACTGACAAATGTAAACATCTAGGGCAACTCTTTCACAATAAACAAATGTAAAAGTGCATCACTTGAGGTTTAGGTAAAGGTAAACAGTTCTATCAAAAATTAGAAAGAAATGTCAGAAACATCATATTTATTTACTGAACTACTGAAATCAGAAAATTTGGATTAAATAGCTAAAATGAAACAAAAAACAAGGTTTAAAAATTAAGTCCGTTTTACATGTAAAATATAGTTTAGTTTTGTTGCTATGTTTCTTTAGAATCATATGAGCCGAGTGTCAGTACCAGTTAATCCAGGACTAGCTAAAGATTGACCGAGGAAAAGGTAGTGAAAATGAAGGAAGATAGATCTGTGATTTGACCTCAGGAAGAACAGTCCAGAATGGACCAAAGTTAATTTATTTTGCCAATATTGGGTCAATATTGTTTCAATGTAAACGACGTAACATTTGCCCAATAGGAAGTGTTCTCTAGTGAAGTGAAAACATTAGTTCTGTACTTCGAATCACGAATTGTGTCTCTATTATCTAAATTGATGAGTATGACAGTTTTGTTACGGTTAGACCACAGCCTGTAGATGAATTCCTTTTCAATCGTGAAACAAGAAAAATGACTAATAGCTGTACATTTTTACACTCTCTTTGCAACAGTTGAATTAACACGTTGAGGATAATATTGAGATATTGGGTCAATAATTTTATATATATGGACCTATATTGCAAAATGTTGGCAAAAAAAATCTCCAATATATCTTTTATTCTTTAAACAATATTGACCCAATCAATGTGTTCAACGTGGAATATATAGCATGAACAGAAGGATTCACAATCCGTTCTCAATGCTTACAAAATTGTCTAAATTTCTTAAGAACAGTCAAAAAAAATCTACATAAGAAATGGTGTTAATTTTCTTGAAAAAATATAAATCAAAACTGGATCATTAATCGAATCATGTATTAATAGATTATACAGAAAAATTGATAAAATGAAACAACATCATTAAAGAATAAATAAAGGTTGTATTAATAATAAAAATATTTTATATTACAAAATCGAAAGTTCTCAAACCTCTACTAGTCTAGGTATTGGAAAATGCAATGAAAAAACAACAGAACGATAGGATCGATAATGAAAAGGCTCACATCTTCGCAATAGATTTGCAACCTCAAAAAAGCTGTAGCTTGGCTAAATTTTGTAATAGAGCATCAAAACTGCTTTCAAAATGAATAAGAAAAGAATTATATTAACAGACTAATCCGAAATTAACCTAAATCTGTCCGATGGTATTTCAAACGTTCGGCCAAGATTTGCATCAAAGCTCGATTGCCACCCGAAACAAATTTCTAGCAAGTCATATGATTTGATTTGGCATATCATATTTCATTAACCCCGTTTTCCAAGACCATTTTTTTTAATTGCGAGTCTGTCCAAAGAAATATGCAACATTTTCTCTTTTCTGTTTTGAATAGATAAAACAGTTTAAAACTATAATTGTGTTTAGAAAACTTGGAGGAAGAAACGATTCCTATTTAGGGAAAAAAGCAACAAAAATTACTAACACAGTCGCGATTTAAATAAAATTTAAAATTACAAAACTCCATCATTTATGAGATATGTATTTCAAGAAAATAAAATTAATTTTCTAGAAAAGTTTGTGTTTAATGTCAGGCTTAGAAGGGAAAGATTAAAATGAGAATCGATGTTATAAGAAATACCATTTTGTACTTGTTCTTACTTTGTGTTAATTATCTACCTCGGAAACCAAAATAATAAATACAATTTATTAAAATAGTAAACAGTGCGGGTCTTAGATTCGTCATTTGCAGAACACCAGTTGTTCAGAAGCCCACAATTTTTTCCTATAATTGGAAAATTTAATCCTAGCTGTTACAGAATGAAAAAGTGGAAAGTAATATTAATACATTGTATTAAAGTTCTTATTTCAGTATAAAAAAAGTAGATTTAATTCGATTGATATTCCAAGTTTTTTTGTCAGAAAATAAACAGACATCGTTCAGATGTTTAGAAAGTAAAAATAAAAGTTGCTTCTCGTTTTTCTTCTTTTCATTTTCTTTTAGCCAAAATAGGAGAAGCCTTTAAAATCATAAACCAAAATGTGCTAATTTATTTAATAAGGATGCTTAGGAGAAAAAAACTAAGATGAACGATGCAAGATATAATTGCTAGTCGATGAAAGAAACTGATTGAAGACATGAGGTCAATGTCATCTTTGATTTAAAGCATAGAATTCAATTATAAACCATTATTTCATTTTAAGATTATAAACTTAATAAACAGAGAAACGACGTGCTTAGGAAACATATTTCAAAATATTTCGTTTCTCTGTTAATAAATATTAAGCATTATATTTTTTTTATATGTACATACATAGGTAGTCGTCAAGAATTTGTCTGACAACAATAAGAATTCTTTCTCTTTCATCATTACCAACTGCAATTGTTTATGGCGACGTTTCGAGTAATTAGAAACCAAATCGAAAACGACACACAGCATTGTATGACATTTCCGACGTTAATAATTTGTTTTTTTTTATTTTATTTTTAACTAAAATATGACAGGCGGAATCGTCGAAGAAGAAAGGGATTCTCGTTTGATTGAGCGAACTCGGGAATTTCAATTCTTCTCTCGAGTGCCAGTCGTAACAACGGCTCAAGGGATAATAAGGAACAAATTACTGACGATTTATATCGAAATTATAACAATTATGCTGTTTTTAACCGTCATCCGACGGCAAAATTAAAGACTTAAAGCTGCCAATTTTATCATGTCACTTACCCAAATTAGATGCCGTAGCTGTCGGTAGATTCCCAGCATTCTGCGTTAACGTTAACTCTTCTTCGAGGTGTCGGATGGGTCTCGATTGTTTACGTCGCGACATTATTAAACGACGCACCAAAATAAAACCGCTCAAGTAGAAGAAGAATAAATTCTAAACTAAAATACTCTTCTTATATCGGAACGAAAGGAGAAACATGAAAACAAGGGGAATGAAGAGAGAAAATTAAGATTAAAATTAAAAAAAACAACACTCTGACGAAGAGGAGGTTGCGGTCCTATCGTTGCACTCGAAGTCGAAAAACAGAACTCACTTTTTTAAATTATCTGAAATGTCCGCGATTAACGCACAGTTCCAATACAACAATTATCCACTAGCATTTAAACCAGAGATGCGGAGATGATGCTGTTGTTGTTTGGTGGTGGCGGTGGTGGTGGTGGCGTTGATTTGGTGGTAATCTCCTTTTATGTTTTCGTCTTCTTCGTCTAATCTTATGGTAATAACAATGTCGTCCGATCATAATAATCACATCTTCGAGATCTCGACGATGACCGAAAATGCTCCCTTCTCATCTTGACAATCTTCGTATCGATAAGCACATGAGTTCCTTCTTCGGATGGATGGATGATGGTTGGTTTGTGTAGATAATCGAGGCAATACTTCGTCGTTATTATCAGAGGCGGCAGCGTCTTCTTCTCCTTCTCGCGTATGCGTACATGCAGCACCAGCACAGATATATATATATATATAGATATACAATATTAAAAGTTATGATTGGTCACTATGACCAGGTGACGTTGTGCCAGTGTGTTCGCCCGAAGCTGTCGAGATGCTGTATGTTTGCTAGGCGGCTATGTCCGTGGTGGGGGCTGTTCTTGATTTGGGGCGGGTTACGCCGATACAACCCTTCGGTAGGGGTCGGTTTATCTCGAGTATCGGCGTACTTCCTAGGACCGACGCTTAGCGGCGCTACCAGCCGTTATTCCCGAAGAATCGTTCCAACCATGGCTTAAGGGATATCCCGGAGTGAGAAAAAAAGAACCGTACCTACATACGTGTACGTGCTGTGTAGACGACGTTCACCAGGTCCCCTTCATTACGCACTTATCACTGATCCGCGCGATTCTCGTTCGTGTTTTGTTTTTATTTTTCTCGCGTTTTCTTTCGTTTTTATTGCGATTTTTTGTTGTTGTTATTGTTGTGACAAAAGGCAAAAAGCGAAATTGTAACCCGTCGTCGAGTTTATCCGTGACTGACTTGTTCGCTAACCGTTCGGCATTTGACTAAGTGACGGTCGTACGGTGAGCCCGTCCCCCTAGGAACGCCCTCCGCGTACTCACCTGGATCTATCCGTCTTCGTCTGGCAATCGTGCGCCGTAGCTTACTCTTAAGTTCGCTACGTCTGGGGGTAGGGAAGGAATACGTATACACACGACGCGATGCGACGCGGCTCTCATTCACTCTTGTCTCTCTCTCTCTCTCTTTCGTTCTCTCTTTATTTCGCTGATTTCGTCGCGGAAAAAGCTTTCCTCTCGTGTACATGCACATACAACATAGGAAGACCAGACGTACCTACGGTGAAAAGAGAGAGGGCAACTGTGTTATAAGCTCTCTCCTCTCTCGCGCGGGCGGTCGCGATTCATAAATCACCGCTCTAGCCGTTTGTAGAGAGCTGGGAATCGGGGAGATTTTCGCGTAGTTATGGATTATAACGGATTTCTTTTGTTTTTGAGAGTTTTTGTTTTTGTAATAATTTTTGGGTAATTCCTATGATTTCGGACGATAATTCAGTTCAAGTTAAAAGCTTGGTTTTGGTGTACCTATATGTACAGAAGCAGTCAAAAGTAAGTAAGAACAAGTTTAGAACTAATTCAAAAATAATTCCAATTCGACAAAGTAGTAGGAACACGTTGCAGAAGAGGTGGAGCGGAATAGTATACACAAAAGAAATGCGATTTTAGAAAGGCAACACCGAAACTGTCAAGAGCACATGGACGCTAATAATAATGTAAAGCAGGTCCATCTCCAAAAATGAAGATTTAGATTTTTGCACAAGTGAGTTAAGTGAAATCAAGTAGAAGGATAAAAGAAGCCTTCAATTGATTTCAAATTATTTCAATGGGAGAAGATAAATTTGGCAACGATTTACGCTCGTGTACTTGTTGGAGGAATTATTTGATTTGATTGCTATCAAGCCAGGGCTGGTAACTGGTAGATCAAATGCGTTTTGGAAAGCAACCCTACGTTGACTTAGTGCTACGCATTCGAAGATGATATGAAAGGCTGTTTCCTCCTCCTCATCACAGAGTCTGCATAAAGATGAACCCCCATCTTTATAGATCCCCATCTTGTGCAGGTGTACTTGTTGGAGGACTACTCATGTTCGTGAAATATTTCCGACTTCGGATAGTACCAAATATCAAGTTAAGCCTACTTCAAACAAAAATATCAACACAAACTGCAAGTTCCAGATGATGTTTTTGACAATGATACAGAATTTTCAAATTTATGCGTAGGTTCTCCTTCCATATACAAAATTTTCAAGCTAAACAAGCAGAGTGATGATTTATCGTTTTGGATTTTGGAAAAACTTTTCAATAACATGCAAGTTTATAAATAAAATTTGAGCAAAAAGAAGTCTTTACTATACTATAATGATATCTTTAGATTTTATCTTGATTGATCAATATTTATATGAAAAAAAAAACCAGCTGTACACTGTCTCAAACCATCCCTATTGTACTTGAATCATCTTTTCAATCAACTTAGCAGGTTGGACACCATCACAATTTAGTTTGAAAATAGGAAGAAAACATATTCATAGTATGAAAAGATAATTATTGCATTTTTACGATGTAATTATTAATGTTGCTCGCAATTAATGATATAAAGAACAAGCACCAGTTATTCAAAGCTGGGCAAATGTTCTAAGATGGCTTAACTAATTACAGCAGAACGAAAAATGGCAGCGGATACTGGATTTTGGCAATTTGTATGACTCAGATGATACTATTTTTTATGCCTCCAATTAAGTAGTGACATCATTAACTGTCAAAAAATCGTAACATTTGTTATTTTTTTATTATAAATAGTAGCTTATGTCTAAACTCAACTGCTGGGCAAATATTAAACAAAAGATTGCATTGTTTTATAGCTGAAAATCCTCCTTCCCGGAAGATTTGTCCAAACCTGTTTGATATCGGATCACTAGGGAAAAAAAACTCTGGAAGAGCTATGAAATAGCGATTTCAGTTTTTTTTTTCTTAGTTTATAAGAGAGACTGTACCGAAAATTACAAACGAACATTTTTTAAACCATCAAAACACAAACAACTTTTTGCAAATCAATTACGCTTAAGGAATCGGATTTTTTCAAAATTTGGACTGAAAAGCTTTTTTTTCGTAATTTCTAGAAATTTTCATCATATAAAGCTTTAAAAAGAAAGTAAAGAATTCATCAAAATAATTTGTTTTTATTTGTTTATATTATTCCAATAAATAATTAGGGTATTGTAATTCTCGTTTATTTAATTCACCTGCTTTTATGACCTATTATACGAGCAAAAGCTAAAATTTTTCATGAATTGTGATGCCTAAATTAGAATTTTTAAATTTCTCTAACTTTTTTTAGTCATGGATTTAAACAAAAATCATATTCTTGAATTGCAAATCCCAATGGGACACAATTTTTGACCCTTAATTTCTGCATAACAAATTCTTAAATAAAGTTCAATGAAACTACCCAAAATTAAAATTGACTTTTTATCTCCTGAACGGTTATCGATTTCACTGATTTTTTTTCAAGGGATAATAAAAACATTTATCGAAGTTCTTATTACCAAGTAACTTAAGTAGGAGGACTTCAGTATAAAATATAATAGTTCATATTACCTAAATTAGGATAATAAGAACATATGCATGGGGTAATAAGAACTTTCATTTTTCTCTTTTAATTATAAAGTTATATTTAAGTCTGTATCATTTTTTGTCAAAGGAAGAATCCAGTAATAACCCCTGCATTACAGAAATCTCTAACACTTAAAACTTTTTTAATAATTTGTAATGAAAGTCGAACTACCAAAATTTTTAACCTTATTACCCCAGTCTCTCCTATATCTTATTTAAAAATAATATTTAAGGAGAACAAAATTTTACCATTTAAACCGCAATTTAGGCAAACATTAGAAAATTGTGATGAAGCCAAACGTATGGACTGTCGTTTAGAAATGGGCTACAGAGTTTTGGAAGATTCAAATTTTCATAAACAAATTATGTTCTCCGATGAATTAAGCTTTTCAACTAACGGAGTCGTTTCGGCTCAACATTGTCGGTATTGGAGTGAGACAAATCCAAACTTCAGAATTACTTGTCGCATACAATATTTTAAAAAGATTGGCCCATAGTTTTTTGATCAAAATTTAAACCGTAATTCATATTTGGAAATGTTGCAAATATTGCGAATGAAAATGTTTTACCAGCACGATAGGTGCCCTGCACATTATGCAGGCATTGTTCGCCAGTGGCTTAATACAGAGTTGATTCATGATATCTGTATAGGAAGCGATGGTTCCATTTTATGACCACCGAGAAGTCTTGATCATACACTACTGGACCTTTATCTGCGGGGTCGTTTAAAACAAATTGTGTATAGTGAGCCACTAGACAATGATGAAGAGCAATTAAAAAATAAGATACAAAATGCAGTCCAGTCCTTATCAATCTTAGAATAAGACGCAGTTTCCGTTCGAGTTAAATAAAAAGTAATTTGTGTTTTGGAGGTTTGAAAACAAGCAAATGTCGATCCGGGGAAATACTGTATATTAAGTGTTTACAAGTCCTTCCTTGGTCGTCGTAGAATATTTCATGAGATTGCTTTACAGGTTACAGTTCTTGTGATGATTGTTTGATTACATTGTACACCATTTGAGTGTTTAGTGTTTTGCGGGTGAAATAGTGCTGTTTGTGTTCAATTTCTACTCCAATACTAAACTGAACTTAGTTAATTTTAACAAGGAAATTCGTTTCATAAACAACAACTAACACCGTTAGTTAAGTTAACAGTTAAATATACGACGACTACAAATTGAAATTACTGCAATAAGTTCCTTCAATGCTTAGCCACCATATTATTGTATAACACTGTAATCGTTCCAAGTGTTTCATTTCAACTTTTTTTTTCTTACAAGAACGGACGTCCTGTTTTATGCCGTAATAACCGTGGAAAGTGTGCGCGTTTCATATCGTAAGCGGTAGCTACTATACCCAGCACATATTTACACACCAATTGGGCCGGTCGCTCGGGCATACGAGGGGGGAAGTTCTTTCGCAGAAAACAGACACACACAAACACAGGTTATAGACATAGGATAAAGTAATACAATTACACACAAGTATAATTGAAATGAAAGCGATGTTTGTCGTATAGGTACCTCTATACACAGGTGCGCTAGAATGAACGGTTCGGTAGCATCAGCGATGCGCAAACAATGGAAATTGTATACATTATTATTGCATCATAAAACCAGCGGTACAAATCGACAAATCATGTCGTTTAAATTACACGCGGACAAACGCGTACGTAAATACGAAATACATATATTAACTGATGGATACCTACTACCATACACACACACAGACGCACACATGCGGATCCACTATTTATGATCGTGGGAAGATTTTCGTTTTTTCTATATATGTAGGTATGTGTGTGTATGCATATACATATGTACACCATAGCATGTTCCTAATATTCTATAGAATTACTTCTTAAGACGTAATGGATGTTCTTGCTACGTGATGGTTACATTTTAATTGCTTAATATCTTTTTCTAATACTAATTGCGTATAATGAATTCTTAGCTTGGAATATAATTACTTATACAATTGCTGATTCGTTCCTCCTTCCTTTTTGTTTTTTACTTCACGTGTGTCTATGGGATTCTAAAAGAGAGACAACTGAATTAGTGTGTGCTAAAATTTGATTCCTTTTGTGTTATTTAAAAACTTTTAATAATAAGAAGCGCACGAAGGCAATATTTTTCATTTTAATAGTTCTTGTCCAAAAATTAAGATTTTATAACAGTGTTCGGTCGACAGTATTGGGTTTGTTCACTCTTTTCTTACCCTTCCTTCTAATGTGTTAGGATAGGCGAATGTAGGTGAATTGAAGTATGGCGTACCGCAGGGTTCCGTCCTTGATCCCTGTTTATCTCTCATTTACATTAACCACCTTCCCCCTTGTGATCATCGTGCTGGTTTCGTTCTATTTGCCGGTACCACTTCAGTAATCAATTCTAGCGAGTGCATCAACGAATTGGGTGGATGCGTCGAGTAATTTTGAGCTCAACGGCGATGAGTTAGATTGATTGAGCTGGTTTTTTTCTTATTGAGGAAGCAAAAAAAAATACAACAATTACAGTTTCGATAAAGAAAAATTTGAAGCAAGAATATATTATATAAAGACCAGGTGGTCGTGGCGAATTTGTCCCTAAAATAAAGGTGATCTGCTTCCTATTTTTTATTTGTTACAATAATTACAACGAAATTTTTGTTATTTCCTCATATTTTAAATGATTCAGGGTAATTCTGGTTTATTCTAGTTTGGTTTTTTGTGGCAGTTTTTTTGGTTGAAATAGGTATATGTTTTCACATAATGTTTGAATTGCTTCGCTATTGTCTATTACATAAAATACTTTAGTCTATTCTTTCTTTTTGCCACAATTTCCACCAGTTTTATGTTTAGTCCTTAACATCCTTGCATCTTGTCTATCTTTCCACTTCGTTAGTAGTGCAGGCTGTTTTCGTTTCCAAATTGCTTCATCATTTTTAATTTTTTTGTCTTGAATAGATCTTTCGGATTGCTTTTCCGATTTTTGCGCATTTAAAAAACGCTTCAAGCTGTTAGACTATCTCTACCAAGTGTTAACCCAGACAGGTGAAAGATCAGGACTGTAGGGCGGATGTTCCACATGATCGAGCATTGCCATGGAGCGTCGGCAAGTTCACTTCATCAAGCAATTTCCACTTATACGCAGCATTAACTGCGCGTCATTCCTGAAGAAAATCAATGAGCAATATGCCTCTACAATCCCAAAAAAACAGTTGTAAGGTCTTTTGACCTGTTCTGTAATCACAGGTGACTAAAGACCGCATCCTCCTCTGTTCGATATCGTGCATGGCAAGATCTTCCGTTAGAAGTCACTTTTCGGTAACGCAAATCATCTGAAACGGTTGCTTTGGTATTCCTATATGATATTCCAACGTGTGCAGCAATTTCCCATATTAGGTACTTTCTATTTAACACTGATAAGCGAACAAAACCGGTTTTGGTCGAACGAATCGTGTTCTATTTCAAAAAATGTGAAATTGTGATTCATCCCCATTACAATAAGATTTGTGATCACGATTTATAATTCCCTTTCTCCTGTGGAACATTATATTTCTCGGTTCAGTATGTTTAAAACGAACATAACCTCACTTCCAACTACGCGTTATGTGCTGGTTATGTGTAGTGTAAATAAATCCCCTACTTCTTTTCCGCGTTCTTTTCGCAATGCTAGTTGCTGGAACATGTTCCTAATAAACATTTGATCATGCTTTGCAAATCATGATCCAGAAATTTTACAAATAGAAAGCGGCTCACTAGTGACCGTCTGGAGTCAGCGTGTATGGCTGTCATTTAGCACTGATTCTCGGGAATTGGAATTTTTTTTGTGCCATTCGTAGATGTGTTTCATTGCATTTGCATCGATGCAAAATTTCGACAGGCCATAGTTCAACGGATATTGACGCAGCGTTTAAAATCATCAAAGGATCTTGACTATTTTATATCCTGCCAGCTTTGGAACAGTAGTGGAAGATCCATGTCGTTAGAGATTAGGATTTTAGAAGTAGATTAAGAAATCTAGTTACGAAAAAATTATTTTAAAAAAACAGATGATAGTAAAAAAAAGTAAAAAAATTGACAGTGACTGAAGAAAGAAATCAGTGCAAAAAAGTAAATTTCTAGTTTTTTTTAAATAAAAGATAAATAGAATAGACGTTAATAAGAAAAGGACTTAAGTTCTCAATTGTTGTACGTCCAAGAGGGAAGAAAAGAAACCAAGATCCAGGAATTTGCGGAGCATAGTTGCCTATCCATCTGACTTTTTATCTTTGATTCGAGAGAAGAAAGAGGTATCATACGTTAAAGATCCGCTTGCCGTAGAACTGAACGTCAGTCATCCTCTCATTTGGAGAATTCTGCGGGAACAGCTGCTCTATCTCTACCACATTCAACGCGTGCAAGTTCTTGCTCCTCTCGATTATGATGCACGTAGGGTTTTTTTGTCATTGGGTTTTACGAAAGCTGGCAGAAACTCCTAATTTTGCGGCTCAGATTTTATTTAGTGACGAGGCTGGGTTTTTCAAGAGACGGAATATTCAATTTTCATAACAATCACGTCTGGGCAGATGAAAATCCCCATGCTGTTGTTGAACTGCATCACCAAAACCGTTTTTCGCTAAATGTTTGGCTTGCTATTTTTGAAGACTGTTTAATTGGTCCAGTATTTCTCCCTAATCGTTTAATGGGACAAGTATACTTGGATTGTTTTAAGAAATGAATTACCCGTTTTGTTGGAAGACGTGCCACTTTTTAACAGATTACATATGTGGTTTATGCACGATGGAGCTCCTGCGCATTTTTCCATCGTAGTTAGAAATTTCTTAAATCAAGATTACACCGAGAGATGGATAGGACGGGGTGGACCAACTGCATGGCCTCCTAGGTCCCCTGACCTGACACCTCTAGACTTCTATGTTTGGGAGCATCTAAAACAATTAGTGTACGCACGATCTGTAAACAATTTGGAAGAACTCAGGCAATGAATCGTAAATTGTTGCGAGGAAATTCGGAGGAAGCGTGCTTAAAAATGAACGGTGGACATGTAGAACAATTTCTTTAGTTTTACTTTAAATAACCATTTGTTTAATTTACATTGCAATCAGAATTTCTTTGAAAATTTTTATCCTATTAAAACAATATGCAGTCGACTATATGTCAAAAGCAGTTGAATTTCGGACCCATGTTGATTAAGAGTTTTTTGTTTATTTCCACCAGTACTATAATATAATTGGGTAAAATATCCGACAACCTTTTTTTAACACCCTGTATGGGGAAGAAATGTATCTTTCATCCTTGTCGAAAACGCGTAAGGAACAAAGGATAAAAACAATGCTCTCGACCGAACGGAATGCATTAAGAATACACATACGCACGAGATATGCACGTTATATTTATAGATCGAAGAAACAAGAAAGCAGATACTCCCTCTCGCTGTAACAAGGATAATTAATCCCCATGTTGCACATAATATTGTTTCGCCATAATTACTGAGCTTGTACGATGTAGTAGTTTCTGCTGACTGTTGCTACATCTATGTAGGTATGTAGTTTAGAGTTTAGTATACGATCGCGGTTTGTACTCCGGTTATACTGATGCTATTATATATCTACATACGAATACGAAATCCGAATGCTCACATATAGTTTTGAGTTTAGTTTCGATTATTTTATTTATTATTCTTAAATTGTATATTTAATAATAAAAAAAAATTAATCATGCATTGCATTGCATGTTTGAGATTACTAACTAGATACACGTATGTAGGTATGTAGGTACCCTAACAAGATACATTACATATATGAAAGACGTATTTATTGGCAACGCCAGTAGTAAATATCGACGGGAACGTATACGTTATTTAGCTGAGCTGGTTATAGCTAGAGAGCTATGTATGCGCATTCGAAATTATTTAATACGGAAAAGCGTATAATGAGTTATTACTACTTTTACCCGTTCGGCTTATATGCGAATGCAAGGATTGCCATATTCGCCGCTTTCTGATATATTGCGGAACACTTTTATACACTACACTACACTATACGAACCTAGGTACGCTCTCTCGAATCTATGGCGATACTATAACCGTTCCCCTATGGGACTCGCGATCGGGCATATTTAATACTAATTATACACATGTATACGCTATTAAGTAGGATAACGCGAGACTAAATCTCTTTTATGCATATACGAGACCGCCGTGTATATACATACGTACGTACAATAAATAAAATTAGTCGTTGTTGGACTAATAGCGAATATAAAATTGCGATATCTCTCTCTCCAAAGCTCTGTAGTACATCATGGTTTAAATTTCGCGGAAAATAATTCTCTTGATTCAATTCGTCAATTAATCCGGAAAGAAAATTGTTAAATCAACAATATTGACACTAGTTTTGTATAACAAAAGTGCTGCTGTTGGGAGTGTTTCTTCTGAGTCTCTGCCTAATAACATTGGAGTACCACAAGGATCTATTTTAGGTCCCGTACTTTTTTTACTGTTTATCAATGATTTTCCTTTGACATTGCACAATGCTTCAATCACTTTGTATGCAGATGACGTTGCTTTACTAGCAAATATAATAGGCTTCTTGTTAATGATAAGAAAAGCATTTATTTACGTTTCCATCCCTATCAGCTTCAGCCCACCCCTGATTTTTATTTGGATTTGTCACTGGGCGGCAACCAGCTTTCCAACGCGAGCTCTACCAAATTTTTGGGAAATTGGGTAGATCAGTCTCTCAATTGGAAGGCTCATTGTGAAAGTCTACTACCCAAATTAAACTCAATTTGTTTTTTATTCTGTAACTTAAGCTTTGGAGTCTTGTAAACCTGCATTTATTACATATAAATTATTAACTTTGCCAATGTATTTTTATTCTCGTGCTTGCTCTTTATGCCTATGATAATTTAAATAGATTTCCACATAATAAAGACAAATATGATTACAATACCAGATGTGGAGATGACATAGCCACACCTCGGTCTAGATTAACTTTATTTCAGTTTCTAGCTATTAAAATATTTAATAAAATTCCCAATTCTGCGCTTTAAACACCACGTACGTGATTACTTAGTTGAGAATGCCTTTTATTCCTTACAGGAATACTTCAATTTTAGCATTACTTGAGCCGCTATGTAATTCTAAGTCTAAGGTTGCTTGCTCTTAATGTTATTACGGCTACTACTTTTACTAGGTCTTGTTAGTATAATTATCATACTACTTTTGCTACTAGTATTGTTATTATAACCATTGTTGTTATTATAACTATTATTATACTTTTACTATTGCTATTACCAATACCATTTCATTGTTATTCATACTTTCATTATTATCTTTATTGTTAGTATTATTATCATTACTTCTGCACTTAGGAATTGTCTTGAGTTTGTCTGTGACTTCCCCTATATCTGTTTTGTAGATCTTTTTGGGAATAAACTTTACTTTACTACTTAGTTAAATACATATCTTGGAATTGTGCACATGGCACCAATAGCGCTTAACAATTGTTTTTTGCAAAACTTTTTATCCCGCTACGGCGTCTCAGTTTTATTATTAGTACGAAAGAGTGAACAATCCAACAGGTGCGTGTGGAAAAATAATAGAAACAACAAATATTTCATTGTTATTAAATTTTAACTGATAAAATTAACTGATTTATAAAAACGAACACAATGGGTCGAGCTAAACATTGTACGGAAGCGGAGAAAGATTTGATACAAAATTTCAGAAACCAAAGACCAAGTCGATGAGCCATATATAGCAAAAATGATATGTTCAAAAAAGAAGGTGTACACTACCCTTCACAGCATAAATAAACCCGAAACACGAGGCAGAAAACGTAAAATGACCCACAGAGATCAAAAACATTTAATACATTATTGCAAAGCCAACCCTTTTCTGTCTTCAAACTTCTAGAAAACTTTCACATAATCTTCTTGACCAGAGGGAAGACTTCCAAGAAGAGTACATGAAACGAGAACAGGTAAAATGCCAAAAGGAAGACCTAGAAAAACATGGGAAGAGGAAGTAAGAGAAGAAGCCAAAAAAACGAGGTATTCAATGGGAGGGACTAAAGAAAGAAGCAAAAAGCAGAAAACTGTGGAGAGAGAAATACATGAGAAGAAATGAATAACCTCAACTCAAACTGCCTTACACATCACGGTAGGAAGGTACAAGATTAAGAAGAAGAAGAAGAAGAAGACGTTTCCGTCTAAATTGGAAAAACGTTCTGTGGTCGGATGAAGCTAAAATGAATATGTTTGGTTCTGATGGTAAGCAATATGTAAGACGACCTCCAAATACAGCATTTGATCCAAAGTACAATAAAAAAATCGGTAAAGCACAACGGCGGCTAAATCATGATTTGGGGTTGTTTCTCGGAGGAAGACACTATAATGCTTCCCTATGCAGAGGAGGAAATACCACTACGGTGAGAATTCATGCAGGACAACGACCCTAAACATGCATCGAAGCTGGTGAAGGGGTGGTTCAAGAAGGAGAACGTCAATGAAATGACTTAAACTCAATAGAGCACCTTTGGGCAGAGCTAAACAAGCGAATCGGGCTTTTCAAAGCCACAAATAAAGATGAATTGTGGAGACCGAGACAAAAATTCTGGTATTCTATTCCGAAAAACTGACGGTGGAACAAGATATAATTTTTGTAAGAAATTTTATCTTGAAACTTAATTTTTTTAAGAGTAGGTAATGTTTTGTTTCTATAATTTTTGCCGGGCTAAAATTGAAAACAAGATCAGAATTCCATTATTTCTTATCCAACTTGCAAAGAAACCTGACAGTTTGTGACAGTTTTTGTTTGTAGAGTCCTCGAGTTGTCCTGTACGTTTTTCAGCAGACCCATTCATCAAAAAAATCAAACCCAACAATTTTTTTTATTACGTCAGTATTTGTTGACAATCATTGAGATTGTTGGTGAACTAATTTCTTCCATATTGCTTACTCCTGAAGTTTGTTTTGTCTCTCTCCTAAACTACGCTGATTTGGACCTTCCTGCATGAAACTTCAAAAAAAAAAAACTACAAATCATAGATCTCAACGTGTTCTGCTGGGTAGTCTTAAATCTGAATTGTCATGTCTGAGTTCTGGAGTGCCTCAGGGCTCAATTCTAAGTTCCTTATTATTATTTCAATTTATACATCTGAATTTTGTTCGCATGTATGCTGATGATAATCAATTATTATTCTAATTTGTCAAATTCAGTTTCTTGTGTCAACAACGAACTTAATCCTAATAAATCTTTATCTTTATCTTAGTTGCTCTGCCAGATATTCATATTGTTCAATTTGATATAACTTTTTATGCCACTTGCGGTTGTTAGAAGAGAATGCACATTTTCGTGTAAACCATAAGACTCGTAAAGCACACTTCGTAGCAATACAGTAGTTTATTAATTATACCGCCGTTAACGATCCCAACTGGAGAAGTTAAAGCTGTCGGTTTTATTCGAAAATAGCGGTGTATACCTGTTATATACTTATATATACACGCAAGAATTCTTAACATACAAAACGCATACGGTGGATATTAGAGCCACTCACCTAATGCAGTTTAATAAACGATCGGTCTATTTTAGTCTTTTAAACGCGATGCTGTGGCAACTTAACTCCGGCGTAATTTAAACGTTGTAAAATCGCCGATATTCTATACATGCGCATATACGATAATCTCGGATTAACCACGTTGTTAATTTTTCCCGTTCTTTTTTTTTTTTTTTAATAATAGGTAGGTGGCTCGATGGAAATATGTATATTGTGTATATTTTTATCTAGTTGGCGCCGGCGTCAAATCGCGTCTTTTGTTACCATCAAGCCGAAAGAAAAATAAATAAATAAACCAGAGCACGCACAATCCGCTCTCTCCACATCTTACTCTTTTTCTCGCATACACAAACACGCATTTAGTAGCGAATTAGTCAGGCTATATACATAACCTCAACTTCTTTATAAATACACGATGCTTTTTGATGTTTTCGCGTGATGATACGAAGAGTTGACCGCGAGATTATAATCTTCGACTGTTATAAAACACCTTAATACACTGTACGGATACCCGGGACATCCATAAATAACCCTATTCTCTCTTCTGTGTGTGTTCTTCAAGGGAATAATATCGGATGGCATTCTTTTACTATTCTAATTCGAGTACGCGTTCTGAAAATAAAATAAGGGGTGGTGCCCGCGATAGATCACGTGAAATATACTTGTTTAGGCTTGGGAAATGACGTATCGGATTCCTTTCTTACGAGGGCGCTTTTGTTTCCTAACATAATAACGAAATTTCACGTTTTAAACGGTAATTATACAGGATGTCCTAAAAATGTGTATTATGACGACATCCCCTGTATATTAGCTTCGTAGATTTCGCTTTTATGCAAATGAATATACGGTGGAATTCATCGCATTCGTAAAATCTCTTCCTTCACGTCCAACAATATAAATTATCGGACTGGAATACATAATGAGCTACGCGTAGGTATATTATGCAAAAATGTCCGACAATTAGCAGCGAAAAGTTCATACAAATGCACGCATGCAAAGCGAAATCCTCCACAGTCGAGATAAGTGTATACTCTTGTGCTTGTTGGCCAACAACAACAGCAGGTATGTGCATACGTATACATATTATATCCGTAGAGTTGCACGCACCAGAAGAAGAACCTCCGATACAACAACAAAAACAACAACAACCTATGTATGTATATAAAAGAGGGCTTATATGAACGCCTACGCGTCGCTGATTCGCCAGATATTATTAATTAATGGATAAGAAAAAGGAAAAAGGAGGTAGAGAGAAGAGCAGAAGCGAATGTGGTATAGTCGTCGTATTCATTAAGAAACACACATATTTATGAGCTTCGGAACAAATTTAATTAGAGTATACGAGTAGGAATGGCCATAATACTGGTTTAGGAAACACGAACGGAGAAATACCAGGAGCTCTAAACCGTGGTAATAAGAATCAGACGTAGGTACGTATCGAATCGTGGAATACCTACCTATCTACTTATGTATATGTTTTGTAAAAAAATTCTTCAATTAAATAAAATTTATAGAACATATTATCCCTGTTAAATGTTGCTAAAATCCAATACCACATAATATTATACACTCGGGAGCAAAAAAATCGACTCAGACTGCACACTCGCATTAAATTACATCTGACACAAAAACTAAAACTTAAATTTCATTTTTGCTTTCAAAATCTTTAAGTTCAGGATCTTAGCTTTAAAATAAGTGCATATTCTTTCAACTTACGCTTCTTATACACTTACACGACCCTACAATTTGTTGGGATCGATAATCACAAGATTTTGTATAATTTGACATTAGCAACCCGTATTAGTTGGCTGTCAAACGTCAACCGGTATACATTTTCGTCAGCTACATTTAGGAATATTAGCTGCTAATGGATACTACAACCGAAGTTGCGGCTCAAGCGGTTGCATTCTTGCAACAAGGCCATAATCAACGGGAAGTCGCTCGTGTGCTGCACATGAGTCAGTCTACCGTGTCAAGAGTTTACCGAAGATACCAGGAGAACGGTAGCTTTCATCGAAGAAGAGGTTCCGGCAGACAGCGGTGCACAGTAGTGAGAGATGACCGTTTCATTGTCCAGAGCTCTTTAACAAATAGGACTCTCACCGGCGTACAAATTCAACGGGAGCTCAGAGAAACGCGGGGAGTGGCTGTTAGTCGGTGGACAGTCAGAAGACGACTCAAGGCAGCTAACCTTAGACCAAAAAGGCCAGCTACGGGTCCAAAATTGACCCCAGCCCATCGAGCAGCTCGTCTACGTTTCGCAAGAGAGCATGTTGATTGGACAAACGAGCAATGGCGCTCTGTACTGTTCTCGGATGAAAGCAGAGTGTGTTTGCACGGCAGTGACAGAAGAGCAAAAGTATACAGAAGGCCGGGAGAAAGATTCGCACAATGCTGCATAACAGAAAAGGTGGCTTTTGTGGGAGGTTCCTGTATGGCATTTCTATGGACGCAAAAACCGAGCTGGTTTTTATTGAAAACGGTGGCCGAGCAGGAGGTTTGACTGCGAACCGATACATCCAAGAAATTCTAGAGAACCATGTCGTTCCTTACGTTGGTTTTATCGGGAAAACCTTCATTCTCATACAAGATAATGGCCGTCCACACAGTGCAGTTTCCGTAAGGCATTACTTGCAAGAACTTGAAATACGAGTCATGGACTGGCCGGCGCGCAGCCCGGACTTGAATCCTATTGAACACCTGTGGGATGAACTCAAAAGGAAAATTCGGGCTAGATATCCTGCACCAGTTACGAAATCTGAACGTCAAGCAGCACTTACCGAAGAGTGGGATGCTATCCCACAAGACAGCGCGATTAAACTTATTCATTCCATGAACAACCGTTTACAAGCGGTAATTAGGGCTAGGGGCGGAACACTAAATATTGATAATGTTTTTTGAAAATTAAAATAAAAATGTACTTGATATTACCTAGTCTATTCTTTTAAGTTTTTCGCGTCTGTTTTGAAGTTTTAGCATCCTAAAACATAACTTTATTTTTTCAAAGAAAAAGAAATGTAACTTAAAAGAATGTGCACTCATTTTTATGTTAAGATCCTGAACTTAAAGGTTTGAAAAGCAAAACTGGAATTTATGTTATATTTTTTGTGCCAGGGACATTTTACTGCGAGAGTGCGGTCTGAGTCGATTTTTTTGCTCCCGAGTGTATATACAGAGTGAGCTAAAAAAATGAAGGTTCATGTTTTCAGATCCGACAATCTATTGGAAACCAATAGACGTTTTTTATTCATAGAAAACTAATTCAAACTATTGAATAATTCTGGACACCACTTTCGATAAACAAGTAAGTGCAATATAATAATAAAAAAAAGTTTAAATTCAAGTTAACATAATAAAAACACGCAAAAATTGAATAAAGAAACTAACCAACCGAAGATAAAAAATATGAAGCAGAAAATTCAAAATATTACTAGTTTATTAGATATTTGTGAAGGTAAGAAATCAGCTAAGAGAAAGGTGAAAAAAGACTTCAAATAATGCTGACCTATCTAGAGTCCATAAAGGTTGCATTAATTTTAATGAAAATCGAAATGGAGGGGGTGAACACAGAAGCGAAACATTATCACAAAACGTAATTAATAAGACGAAAGAAAAGAATATGTAGGATCCGTCATAAGTAGAACTAAATTTGTCGAAGTATTCCATCCTTCTAGTAAATGTATAGAATCAAGTACAATCAGAAAATAAAATATTATGGTTGAAAGGAATTCTATACTGCTTGCGTTGAAAATCAGAAAAAAGAATTAGGGACAGTAAGTCCACTTGACTTCATTACTAAGTATGCAGCATGATCGATTTCAAAATCATTTAGTCTGCAAATAAATGTTTTACAATTGACGTTTAACAGTTCTCCAGCTGACATTTCTTGAATAAAAATTAAGATACTTGAATGGGCATGAGAAAGAGTTACTTGGATATCTAAGCAATGGAAAAAAAGTGATTTTCTCAGATAAATCCAAATCTTTTTTCTGCTCTATGGTGACATTAGAGTGAGGCGAAGGGTTGGTGAAAGTTTCGGCGATGAAAGCCTGGTTCGTACTGCTAAGAATTCACCATATATCATGGTACGGAGATGTGTTACTGCCAAATGAGTCTTAGATAGTACAGTCAATGCAGACAAATAAAAATAAATAATAGATACAAACAAAGAATGACATGTCTCCTCGTTTTCTCGTATTTTTTGATATTTTCGACTAATTTAAGATGGAATGCTCTGCATATTGATTTCCACAGTAATGTCAGACCTATAGTACATATGTACTTGCTAGATTTTGCCAAGCTGGCGCGAACATATTTTCGTTTCCTGGTATTGTAACCATCAATGTCAGAATTGCATCGAAAGTTGCTCCTATTTTCATGTGCAAATATTGCTGGTGCTCGTATGTACATATATATTATAAATCGTTGGAAGACCCATTGTCTTAAAATAGCTCAAGATTCTCTTTGGTGCAAATTACTCATTATACAGGGTGACTGGTAATGAAACGGTCATAGTTCACAGTCCATAGTCCAAAGCGGACGTTTTATTTATTTTTTTCTTTTAATTTGTCCAAGTATTTAACGTAATTGTCACCGATAGATAATGTGTGTTGAGATGTCCTCTAGCCAGACAAACTAAAAAAATTGAGAAAAGTTCTATTATTTTAAGTTTGAGTGAGAGTAAGTAGTGGACTTCGAAAAAAACAAAAAACTACAATATCTCGAAAACGAATAACTTTTGGATAAGAACAATTGGGCTATATCTATTGCAAATGATCTCTGCTGACACATTGTGAACTATGACCGTTTCATTACCAGTCACTCTGTATATATCGCGCTTTTTTTCTGGGATTAATTTAGAAGTTCTAAATCTACAATCTAAATCCTACATGTAGATATCGAATATTGGTGCTCATCCTGTATTATTCTGAACTTTGTTTGGCTTATAAACTCGGTAATTGTCGTGCAGCGACAAGTTTTTTTGTGGATAAAAATGCGAATGTTTTTCCTTCAGAGCAATTTTTAAATTTTTAATTGTGTTTCCGTAGGCTTCTCCATTTATGGTAGACCCTCTTGGCATATATTCAATAAGCAAGATTCCATCAACATCCCAGAAAACAGTTGCCAACAGTTTTTTTTTCAGATAATTGTGTCTTGGCCCTTTTTGGTGGTGCAGAGCCCTTATGAACCCTTATGGACTCTTGTTTAGTAGGAGGGCCCCAATGATGTACCCAATTCTCATCCCCGGTAATAAAGCGAGATAAAAATGTTTTGTCTTCTTTGGCAATAACCGAGAACTTTACACGCCGATCTTTCAGTACCAAATTTTCGACTTGTCTTCAGTTCGAGCTTCAACAGGGCGTCTGGACTTTGGATCATCATTGATTGACTCTCGGCCTCATCGAAATAGTTTAGACCAACATTTTACTTGAAAATAATGGATGCATCTTTCCCATACACAGCAACCATTCTTTCATGAATTGCTTTTGGACCATTGCCTTCTTTTGTCAGGAACTTTATCACGCTGCGATGTTCAAACTGAGTTTCACTCATTTTATCGAGAAGTAGACCGTAAACAGCACAAACTATAAACACAACTTAGCACATGTACTTCTAACAATGACAGCAATTTTTCAATAATTTGTTTGACATCGTCACTCTTTCGTTTCATACGAGGGAGCGTTTTTATATTCGCGGAATGAGCGGGTTGTAGGGGGGTGATTAGGCGCATTGGGGGCGTGGCCTGTGCAGCGACTCATAATTACAAATACGAAGTTTCATTGTTATTAGACAGTTAGTCTTTGAGTTATCGTCAACCAAGTAACATAATCAGGAGTGAAAAGTGAAATATGGAAAAAATCGCGTGTTCGCGTGCATTTTTGGACCTCTGTAATTAAGACAATGATGGTATATTGAGTCGAATTGTTACTGGAAACGAAACTTGGGTTCATCATTATGAACCTGAGTCCAAACAAGACTCCATGCAGTGGCATAAAAAGGGCACAGCACCTCCCAAGAAATTTAAAGTGTCACAATCAGCTGGGAAACTCATGGCAACGGTATTTTGGGACTCGGAAGGAATATTGTTGATTGATTATAAAGATAAAGGTGTTTCTATAACCGGGGAATATTACGCTTCAATATTAGAGCGACTAAAAGAAGCCATTAAAGAGAAAAGACGGGGAAAATTGACGAAAGGTGTGCTGCTTTTGCACGACAACGCGCCCGTCCACAAGAGCCGCGTTGCGTTAGCTGCCCTGCATAAGGTGGGCTTCGAAATTGTGAATCACCCACCCTACAGCCCAGACCTGGCCCCGAGTGATTATGACCTGTTTCCGAAAATGAAAAAAGAGCTGCGGGGTAAAAAATTTACTGCCGATGATGAAGTCAAGGAGGCAGTTTCGGCGTATTTTGCAGATAAAGAGAAATCATTTTCTTATGAGGGTATAAATAAATTAATTGAAAGATGTGAAATCAGTCTTGCAGGTGAATATATTGAAAAAGAAAAATAATTTGGTTTTTTTATTTCCACCCCTTATCCCCCATTCCGCGAATATAAAAACGCTCCCTCGTAGCTAGGTAAATAACATCGTTGGAAGACCCATCGTCTAAAAATAGTCTCTGCAAGTTTCCCTCTGGCGCAAATTACTCATTATACATATCGCGCTTTTTTGTGGGATTAATTTACAATCGCCAATAACTTAAAGTTCCATATTTCCCACCACTAAACTCAAGTTATCTTCGTGTTGAAATATTATTAAATTCACTAAAAAGCAATGACCGGCTTTAGTATAAAACAATTTTGTACATGTTTGATTCTGAACTGACTTATTATTACCTTTGACAGTGACAGTTTAATTTTAAAAGTGCACAACCTAGAATAATTTACTTGACAGATTTAAGAAAAAATACCCAAAGATGATGGTGGTAACATTTCATCTCGTAATCCCATAATTAAATTATTCAAATATTTTGTTTACGATTAAAGTTCCGTGAAACTTGATAATAAATATCGTCTTATTGACATACCTATGTACATATAACACAACAATAATATAAACTAACGTATGTATGTAGTTACGGCAATCCATAAATAAGCGAATATTATTTATGTGTACACATTTCTAGAAAACGTGCACGTGTTAATACCTCGATATCCTTGCTTTGTGGTCGGTAATGATGAATTACAGTAATCATTGCCGATGCAAAAATGAAAGGAAATATTTATCATATTATAATACCGCACGATATGAAGGTATACACAATATCTATAAGAACTATTTTGAGAATAAAATTATAAATACGCGGGTAATAACATAAATTTAATTATATGACCACTATATCATTTATATAATTATATCCTGCATTTACATTTTACATTAACAATTCTTTCTTAACCACAGAATATAGGTAAGAAGGCATCTCAACACTTGACCTCATTTTTGAAGATAAATTTATGAACTGTTAACAGGTAACAGAAGAGATAAGAGCAATAAAAGGGCTCCTTCTTTTCTTCTCAAGTTTAGTTTAACGTCAAAAATTTTGATTTACAATTTTTTTTCCTCTTCCCCGCACCTTCACATCATTCAATCCCGAGTCCGTTCCGAAAATTTACACCGCTCGGATTATTTACTGTCCGTGTTTCTTCAGCATCCGTTCTGTTCTACTTACTTATACGTCTGTTTGTGTGTGTCTCGGACGTGAGGAGCTACCCGCTCATATCGGGTCTCGGCGGTGAGAGAGGCAAAGAGAACGAATTAATAAGATTTATTTACTTCGCGGTGGTCGCGACAATGCGGAAAGCATGTTTATAATGCGCCGCCGCTGTGCCGTCGCGCAACCGATCGGAAAGTCATAACGCAAAAAATTATGAAAGATGCGTTCGTCGTCGGACGAAAGATGAGAAGCCGGTATGCGCTTGGAGTTTTTCGAAGAACGCACACGTACAAACACACACAAGCATGTATCCACCATGTATATACGTATAGAAGAAAGGATCTCCGGTTTTGGCGTTTCGTTTCATCGTGGTAATTTAGATTTAGAACCATTTTATGGTTGATTCAATATTTAATAGAAAAACTGCATTATTCCAAGATTTGCTCTTCAAAAAACAAGACTATTATATTACCCCTTGTATATTTAATTAAAATGTCTGTTCAAATACTTTTAAAACAACCCTCGTAGGTAAAAATTTTTATATAAATTATTTTTTAGAACATGTGACATGAGTTAGGTACAAATAGCTGCCATATTTGTTGAAGAGCATAAGAAAAACCTCAACTTATCATTAATATCACTATTTTTGTTTGAGTTTTTCTTTTATCGTCGGGATAAATCAAAAAGATGGAACTGATAAAGGAAGTTACGCCGTTTATAAACAATACAAATATAATTGGTCCCAGGTTAAAACCTTGCGGTACATCCTATGTAACCGGTAAAGTAGTAGATGCAACGTTTTTCACATTTCTATTGTTTAGTCTGTATGACATGAAATATGACTGGAATCGTTGCCAATCTCGCAATATTTGTCCTCAACAGTGAAACGTACGCGTGAGGTCGCAAAACACTCTAACAACACAATTTTGTATGTCACAACAAAACACATAAGCCGTACCGACTGCTATGTACAAGCTGGTCACCAAAACGGACTGGAAAATATTCCATTGTAATTTTCACGATTTCATCCCTTATGGTTATAAGAGCCGAAAGTTAGAATAAAATAAACGAGAATCGAGAAGATTGGTCAGTTCTAACGATAGCGCTTCCTCGTACAGACAAAACAGCGCTGACAGTTTTAATTGATATCATACCCTATAAATTAATAATAAAGGAAAATTATTATGTCTAGGGCGGTCTACCAGCGTCTCTAATTCTGTGATCAGAAAAAGGGAGGTGGATTATTTAAAAGATAAGGAGCTAGTCATGTCTATGATGCATTTTTGTACCACAATAGAAAACAAGTACTACATATGGTCAAATGTTAAAGGTGTTGGAGAAATACTGCGGAGTGAATAAGACTGACTTCATATTTGAATATTTTGATATTCTGTCTCTAGACGAAGACCAGTTGCTTATGAAAATTATAAAGAAACTTCTTCATCTAAAGATTGACAGAAAAGTGTTTTGATCTACTTGTTTTTACTTTCGAAGTGACCTTCGAACGATTTTCTAGTTTTAATACACTATAGTCTATTTTTAAAGTAGAAACGAATTTCTGAACAGACCGCTTTGACGGTGAATTCTCATTGGTTGAAAGTAAGGCCAAATTACACTGTATCGATCTTTTCACCTGACATTATTTATGGTTAAGTCGTGTTGTGTTTATACAAGCAATATATCGAAATAAATACAATTAAAAGTTTTACAGTTGATCTCCAATATGGATGCACAACCAAGTACAAGTGCCACTGGCCGTGTATATGTTTGTTCCCCGCCAAAAAAGCGTGAAAAGACGAGTCATTTGCGTAGTACCGAAAAGCAGGCACTTATCAATGCTTACAAGAAAATTATAGCCGATACACCCAATCTCAAGAAACTGGACATGATAAAACAAATTTCTGATGTACTATAGTAGGCAAGTGATTTCAATTTATTACATATATTATGATCTATATTTTACAAAGTATACTTACAGGAGTTTCAAGAGCAACATTATACCGGGTAATTAAAGAGTATACAGCCTCTGGAAAATGTGTGGATCCTAAAAAGATTACTGGCCATCTTTACTGAAATCTTTTGTTGAGACTGTGAAAACTGCTATACCGCAAATAGTTCACAATTTTCCAAAGATGAGCCAAACATGAGTCCATCAACATTGTATTTGCTAATGAAGCAAATGAAGTTTAAGTAAGAATTTATTATTATAATGACATATGTACAGTCTGTTCCAAAATGAATGTCACCCCCTGTGCCGAAAAACACGTTATAACGGCTAATGCAAATTAGATGCATAAAGTTTAATCGATATTTGGTTTGCACCGCATTTACAAGATTAGTATTCACTAACGAAAAATCGTATTGGATTATGGGAAATTGGAATAGACTGTACATACATGTATCTATATAATTGTGCTATGTCCTCTAGATACTTAAAAAGAGCAGAAACAGCATTTTGCCCGAAAGAGATGAGATTGTAAGATGGAGGCGACAATATCTCAGGGATATTTCACAATATAGACCTGAGGGCAGGTCAATTTTCTATTTGGATGAAACTTGGGTGAATGAGGGTCGTACAGCACAGAAAGTGTGGACTGACACAAGAATTCACAATCATAGACAAAAGGACGTCGTCTTATTATTGTTTGAAGGAAAGAAAGCCACTGATTATCATGGTGAAAGGAATGCTACTGTTTTTAAAGAATGGTTCTCTCGAATATTAAACTATTTACCTGACAATGTTGTTATAGTTAGAGATAATGCATCATATCATAGTCGAAAAATTGGAAAGCCATCATCATTGTCATGGAGAAAGGTGGATATTCAAAATTGGCTAACAAGCAAGGAAATACAGTATGATGAGGATATGGTCAGAGCTGAACTGTTAAACTTGGTTAAAATTCATAAGAATAATTATAATTCCTGTGTAATTAATTGATGAACTGGCGAAATCACAAAATGAAACTGAATTACGATTACGTCCTTACCGTTGCGAACTCAATCCAATCGAGTTTGTTTGGGCCCAAATAAAAAGTGAACCGAATGAAGCGAAAAACATATAAATTATCTGAAGTGAGACGATTATTATTGACGCCTTGGGAAATGTAACTGCTACTACTTGGCGAACCACTAGAATCATTCATCATTACAGTTGGAGAGGATAGTGACAGTGAAGGTTTTGATTGTAGTTCGATATCATTATCATAATGTAGAGATGTAGAGAATTTATTTCTAATACGAGGGGGGAAATAAAAAAACCAAATTTTTTTTTCTTTTGCAATATATTCACCTGCAAGACGGATACATTTTTCACATCTTTCAATTAATTTATTTATACCCTCATAAAAAATGATTTCTCTTTATCTGCAAAATACGCCGAAACTGCCTCCTTGACTTCATCATCGGCAGTAAATTTTTTACCCCGCAGCTCTTTTTTCATTTTCGGAAACAGGTAATAATCAGTCGGGGCCAGGTCTGGGCTGTAGGGTGGGTGACTCACAATTTAGAAGCCCACCTTATGCAGGGCAGCTAACGCAACGCGGCTCTTGTGGACGCGGCGCGTTGTCGTGTAAAAGCAGCACACCTTTCGTCAATTTTCCCCGTCTTTTCTCTTTAATGGCTTCTTTTAGTCGCTCTAATATTGAAGCGTAATATTCTCCGGTTATAGAAACACCTTTATCTTTATAATCAATCAACAATATTCCTTCCGAGTCCCAAAATACCGTTGCCAAGAGTTTCCCAACTGATTGTAACACTTTCAATTTCTTGGGAGGTGCTGTGTCCTTTTTATGTCACTGCATGGAGTCTTGTTTGGACTCAGGTTCATAATGATGAACCCAAGTTTCGTCTCCAGTAACAATTCGACTCAATACACCATCCTTGTCTTCATTACAGAGGTCCAAAAATGCACGCGAACACTCTACGCGCTGTTGTTTTTGCGGCGGCGTGAGCATTCTCGGCACCCATCTTGCGCTGACCTTAGACATGCCGAGATGATCGTGTAGGATTTTAAAAATTGTTGTATCGGATACTCCAACCATTTCTGCGAGTTGTTTCTTCTTTAGTCGAGCATCTTCGAGTACAATTTTTTCAACTTTTTGGATAAGTGCTGGCGTGGTCACCTCAATGGTCCTGCCCGGCCTCGGGTCGTCTTCAAGGGATTCCCTTCCTTGTTTCAATAAACTATGCCACTTGCACACCATGCTGGTTTTTCCTGGACAAGAGTCGCCGTAAACCAATGACATCTCATTCATTATGGTCGCGACTGATTTTCCTTGCCTGTTAAGGAATTTTATAAGGGCACGATATTCGATTTTTTCCATATTTCACTTTTCACTCCTGATTATGTTACTTGGTTGACGATAGCTCAAAGACTAACTGTCTAATAACAATGAAACTTCGTATTTATACTAATTATGAGTCGCTGCACAGGCCACGCCCCCAATGCGCCTAATCACCCCCCTACAACCCGCTCATTCCGCGAATATAAAAACGTTCCCTCGTAGTTATGAGCAGCTCATAAGTTTATGATAAATATTTTTATTACATTTGCATTTCTGTAAATAAATATTTGAATGTAATTTTTGCCGAACGAACAATTTGTTTTCAAGATTTTCGCGCATGTGATTTGGGTCTGGGGTATGTTCAGAAATTCGTCTTACTACTTTAAAAATAGACTATAGCTGTCAGATTCTAGTGTGCTCTCAGACATTGTTATAGTAACATTTAGATGTACCATCGCGGACGTTCCACAATGAGAGCTTTCACTCTCTACTCATGTACATTCATCGAAAACTGAATTCGTTGAAAAAGCATCGCTGGTGAAACGGGCATACCATGCACTCGTTAAATTTCTTTTAGGACGGCAATTATATCCTCGTTATAAACATCTTACATCGCCGTAATTAAGACGATATATCATAAAGATAACATCTGAATTTGCACATTCTATTACGAGCTAAATTCTCGAGATATAAAATGCGCGAGTTACTGCCATATCTTTGCCGCGAAAAGGATCGAAAACGACGCGCCAATCAATCTGTTTATGGTATGGAAATGATCTTGCGAGACTATATTATTAGAAATAGGAGATTTTTTTCTTCTATATTCTTGTTTCGTTGCGCTATTGAAACGAGGCCTGAACGTCCTTGCGCTCGGCGCGTTATATTATCCTTTCCATCTTCTATTGTGGTATTTACGCGAACAGGTGCGCGTATCACATTTTTATTAATAAAGCAAGTTATGCATCGATATCGCGGCTAACTACAATAAACATCGGTTTAACGCATTCATCTCGAAAGATGGCCTTTTTTGGCGGTAACATTGACGGACGCGCATTGTTTAAATTCATCTCAGAATAGGAGAGACAAAGAATTTATCGATGTCAGACGTTAATTTATCTACTGTACGTTTTCAGTTAATAAGGCTAATATAACAGATTCCTTTTTTATATGTAGATATACGACTGTAAAAAGGCGCATTTTTACATGAGTAGAAAAAATGTGGATTCAGATCGAATGCGTCAGCCTACTTATCTCTACAATTATAAATTTTATAACGATATATCCTAATATAGATCTAAACTGCATCTTTTTCAATCTCTTTCACTTTCATCAGAGCAACCAGCGATGGAATAACAAACGATATCGGTGAAAATGGTGAAAAAGTATTCCAACTTCCACTATCTGATACTAATTTAACTCGGATACATCCACGATACCTAATTGATGATCGGACGACCCGAATCAGTTATAACTGCCGACCCGTATACGTCTATCAATATCTCGACGGTGATAGTCGTGTGTGTTGTGTTGTTTTTTTTTTCGCGTGCGTTCCGTTAATTATAAAACTTCTTCTCTTGTCCGCGTAGAAAAAGGATTCATTGAATCTGCGGCCGCGTAAATATATGGACAAAACGATTGCGCTAGATTATAAGGATTTCTACACGTAACGGCCATAAGCAGCGAGAGCACGTGTGCTCACCTATTTGGGAGACGGCGGCGTGTATCGGTAGCACAAGTGCGACAAGGGAGCCCCGGAGTGTACCGCTTTAATGTCGAGGATATCGAAGTAATGGATGTGTTAAGATTTGTTGCCAATCTCTATCTATGCCGTATTGGATTTGAAATGATTCAAAATGATAGAATAGAATTCTTAATTAATTTGTTACCATTTATATGTATAAAGTTCCTATCGCTCCTTGTAGGAGCTATTCCAAAGCGTTTTTGTTATTTGCCAGGGTTGCTATTCCTCTCCGGCTTTTTCCCATTCTATTCAATTCTTAGTTGGTCGATCTTCTCCAGGTATTTTGCGGCCGTCCTCAAGTTCTTTTCCCGATTGGGTCCCAGCTTAGAGCTTGTCTAGTTATGTCTGAGCTTTTTTCCGCAGAGTGTGCCCTAGCCACCTCCACTTTCTTCTTGTAATTTCTATTGCTACGTGACATTGATTGGTTCTTGCTCAGAGTTCATTATTAGAGATGACGTTCGGCCAGAAAATTTTTAGGATTCTCCACAGGCAATAGTCGAATTTTGGTTTTATTGTTGATTTTTGATGACGATTATATATTTCGGTGTACTCCAATAGCTTGATTCGCTTTCTTTATCCTATTTAAGATATCAAGTTCTGTGCCACCCTTCCTGTCAAGCATGCTTCCCAGAGAGCAGAACTTATCAGCCACTTCGATCTCCTTGTGTCCTAAACATAGCTTTACTTTTGTGTCTCCACGTTGGTAGTCATTGATTTCATGTCCGTGGTGCTGCTTGATATTAGACAAATGTCATCCGCGTATTCTAAGTCGGCTAATCTTTTGTTGCATAAATAGTTCCACATAATACCGTTTTTGTTTTGTATGGCCTTATCCAGAATTTAATCAATGCACATGTTAAAAATAGCAGAAGGGACAAGATGGATCCTTGTTTTACTCCCTTTCCTATGGTAATGTCTTGACTTATGAAGCCTTTGTGGCTTACATTTCAGGTGGCGTCTTTAACCATCCTTATCATTTTATCTGGAATACCACAGTGTTTCATTGTATCCCACAGCTACCTTTGATTCATGCTGTCGAAAGCTTTTTTAAAATCCACAAACATTAGTATCATCCCCGAGTTCTTTTCGTGTGACTGTTCGATTAGTAGTCCTATCGTGGTTATGTGATCTATGCATGATCCTCTGCTTCTGAAACCTGCTTGTTGAAAGTTTCAGGTCAACTTTTGCATTTATGCGGTTGTATACAGTACGGTCGACCGTCCTAGGGTCAGTCGATGTCATCCGAAAGCGTAGGCAATAAACCACAGACGCGTTCAGTAAGAAACGTAATGCCATGATGCAATGATATAAAGTGCAATTCTTATAGAAATAAAAACAATTTTAAAAAGAGATAAATATTCTCGAGCTGCTCTTAACAGTATGAAAATACTACTAAATATATTCCTTTCAAAAAGAAAAGTCTTTTCACAAATAATAAAAATTGCTTTAGAAAAAGTTATTTTATTTATTGTTTAAAATACGAAAAAAAAAACAAAGGTTCTATGGATAATCAGGATAAAGGGAAACTTAAGACAATAAATTCTCAAAACGATCTCCAAGCTGATTTGAACAATTCAGAACAACAATACATAGTAGTACACAGTAAATCCATACAAAAGTCTGTGAACGCTTCTGTGGTGTTTTGCATAGGTACCTGTTCGGATGACATCGACTGACCCCAGAGCGGCCGACCGTACTGTAGAATGGATGCCATTATTTTTATTTTTATTTTTTATTTTTTTTTTATTTTTTACAAGTGAGGTCTCCCAACAGACTAAGAGTCCAGTAACAGGGAGACACAAATTATACATAATTTCAACATACATAGTGAAGCCGTTATCAAAGTAAACATTATAAATGCGATACGCAGAAAAGAATAAACAAAAACAAGAAAAAAAAAAAAAATGCACCTGAATTACTTAGTACACATCACGCAACAATAACTTAATCCTAACCTTAAAAGCGGTAATGGTATAATTACACAAATCAATGTAAGGATCTCTACTAGAAATGTCATTGTAGGCTCTCATACATCGTGGTAGTGGTGAATTTAGGGCATAATTAGTACTATGGCAATGAAAATAGAAAATATGACGGCGTCTAACTGTATAGGGAGAAGCATTAATATTACAATAATTTAAAGTATATGGCGAATCAAGAAGAGCGTTGAAGATCTTGTAAATGAAAACTACATCAAAGTACTTGCGTCGACTAGCAAGAGACTCCAGATCGTAAAATGTTAGGTTTGACTCGTAAGAGTAAAAATGCCTGTGTTGATTAAAACGATAATTTAATGTATTAATAAGTTTATGTTGTATTTTTTCTATACGAGAAATGTGTTTCTTATATAGAGGGTTCCAGACTGTCGCCGCATACTCAAGCAATGGTCTTACAATGGACTTGTACAGCATAATAATGGAGGAATGATGACGAAAATCTTTAGTTACTCTTAATAAAAAACCCAAATTCCTCCATGCACGCCTAGTTATATATTCCACATGATTACGAAACGACAGTCCAGAATCCATAACAATTCCAAGATCCACAACAGAATCCACCCCACCCAGCAACTCTCCGTCCACAAAGAGATCAGCCCTTGGCGTCGTCGCCCGCCGTGAGAACACAATGTGATGACATTTGTTTGTATTTAACCTTAATTTGTTTTTGTCACAATATACCGTAAATCTATCCAAGTCTGATTGAATAGGTAAAAAGTCACTAATACATGAAACCTCCCTGTATAATTTTAAATCGTCAGCATATAAAGAGTACTTGACCGAACGGAAACAATCTCCCACATCGTTAATAAATATGCTGAATAATATGGGACCCAGATGCGATCCCTGTGGTACACCAGAAGGAACAGCCGTTATTGCAGATTTACAATTGCTCATTGCAACGTACTGAGTACGCCCAGTCAAATAATCTGTTATTAAATGCAGCAATCTGCCATGCACACCAAAATTTCCAAGTTTAGTTATAAGTGTAGGATGATGAATTTTGTCAAAAGCCTTGGAAAAATCAGTGTACACAGCAGAGACGGATGCGCCCCGCTCAAAGGTTTCGTAAACGTCCTGAACAAATGGAACTAGATTTGTTAGAACGGACCTCCCGCTGAAGAAGCCGTGTTGAAATTGTGACAGTGAGTTCTTTATCATATAGAATAATTCTTTAGTTAAAATAGCTTCAAAAATTTTGGCAAACTGGTTTAGAAGTGAAATTGGTCTATAGTTTCTCACGTCATGCCTATCCCCCCTTTGTGAACGGGAACAACCTGAGACACCTTCCAAGCATTTGGAAACCGCCCAAGAGACAGACATCTATTAAATAGTAAGCACAGGGGTATCACTAACGATTCACTGCAATTTTTCAAAAAGACGGGTGGTATTCCATCCGGGCCAGGTCCCTTGTTAACATTCAGACTATTGAGAGCATCCAAAATTTGCTGACTAGTTATATAAGCAATTTGGAATGAATTGTTGGTGCAGTTGCTTTCAATAAGACACGGGGACTTATTCGATTCGAATACAGATGCAAAAAAATCAGAAAATAGGTTACACATACCGGCAGGTGTCGAAGCTTGTTTATCACCATAGTGCACATGTGATGGTGATGATGTACGTGCTCTAATACTAGACAAATATGACCAAAATGACTTGGAGTTACTTTTTAAATTGTCTTCAGTTTTACCTACATAACTTTTGTAATCTTTATCTACACTTCCCTTAAATTTTTTACGTAATAACGAAAATTGTTGGTAGTCTAGAGCATTACGATACACTTTCCACCGTTTATGAAATTTATTTTTCTCTCTACAGATCTTAAGAGAAGCTGCAGAGAACCACACGGGATAATCTTGTTTGTTGGTGTGTTTTATTTTGACATTGGTCCCAATAATATTGCTAATAATTTTGTAGAAAGACTCAACGCATATATCTATATCAGAATGTGAAAATAGTTCGTTCCAAGCAACCCTATTCAAAGAATCGTTTATAGTTGCATAATTTGCGTCTCTGAAGTTATATTTTGAGTACACAGGACCCGGCACAACTTTCAAGGGTAATAAATCAAAAGTTAGCTCAAGTGCCCTATGGTGATTGTCTTCCGGTACAAATGGTACTGTACTGTGAGTAACCTCAATTTTGACATTTCTAGATAGAACCAAATCTAGTAATCGATTATTCACATTTAAAACATAATTGAATTGACTTAATTCTAAGAGAAAAAAATTATTAGAAAACAAATCACTTAACTCATCCCCAGCAGAGGTTGGAGTGTACGATTCATATGACGCATCGTAGTCCCAAACTAAGGTCCCTAAGTTAAAGTCACCAACGATTATAAATTCGCAATTACTATGCCTAGATAAAACCAACTCGAGTTTCTTGAAATAATCTTCGAAATCAGCAAGTGTAGAATGCGGAGGGGCATAGATACAGCTCACAAACAGATTCCTACCATTCTGACACTCTATAGCTACCCAAATATCTTCGATTGTTCCGACACTACACCACTCAACCATTTTACGCGATTTCAAAGTACCACAGACACTTATCAGCACCCCGCCGCCGCGCGATCTCCTCGTCACAAGCGGATCGCGATCCGTTCTGTATACGTTATATTGCGATGTAAAAAATTCACTATCACTAAAGTCAGGAGTCAACCAAGTTTCAGACAAACATATACAGTCAAAATTAGCTGCACAAGCAGATTTAAACAATTCCGAAGTTTTAGTTCGTAGACCTCTAGTATTTTGATAATATAAACTGTACATCAGTAATTACACAAACTACAAGATAACTAAGCTGCACTAGAGTTTTAGAGTTTGCCGAGAATATTCTCATCCAAGACGCGAATAGCTCTCGCAGTGTCGGATTTTTTATAAAAATCTTACAATCGGCCACCCAGCAGTATTTGTATTGCGCAGTCTTACAAAATAGTTTGCATTTTCTTAGGAGAATTTTGTTATAAGGCGACAAGTGATCATTCACAAATATTTTATTCTCGTTGTTGAAGCCAAGCAAAGATGCGTTAAGACCAGGCAATTTGTTCTTCCTCACAGCAGCAAGCAAATCATGTTTTCTTGTTCTATTAACAAATTTTACGATGATATTCTTTGGAGCAGTCGGTTGAGATGATGATGTTGCCGGATATCGAAAAACCCTATGGCAAGCATCTATGTCACCATCAGCAAGACCCACATTGCAAACCTCACCAATTTTCTTAACTATCGCGACTAAGTTTTCATTCTTAACCTCTGGTACTCCACATATCTCAACATTATTAATGCGTGTATATTGATTCAAATTCTCAACTTCCTGACGCAATAATTGACATTCAGCTTTAACTTCAGATAACTCTTGTTTTAAGCTATTAACAGTTTCAAACACAGTCTTGAAAGAATTGAGTTGTACTGAGAAATCGTCAATTTTACCCCCATAGAAACTAAGCGATTCCAGAAAATCCGATTGTTTAGTCTTTATATCAGACATATCATCCTGCAGTGCACGTATACTATTCAATAATTCCCCAACATAGCTCGGAGGATCATTTAGAGCACCTCTGCAAGGCTTACAAATCCAAGAGAAATCATCATTCGATAAATCGGCCAACGTCAACGGCAAATTCACGCATTTCAGGTGAAAAAGCGATTGGCAACGACCACACTTAATCTCGGGATTGTTGCGCGTGGTCAGTGCTTTGCAAAAACTGCACGGCCCCGGCATTGCAAGAGATGTTAGACTTTTTATCACAAACACACAAATATGTCTGACACAAATCAAAGTTTATCAACTTTTACGCGGTAATAAGAAGTCACTCCGGCGAACCAATTATACAGTTACGTAGAGCAATTTATAACAAGATTATTGGTATATAACTAAGTTCACAATGTTATGTACAACTAGCAAAAACAATTGAATTAAGCAGGAGACAACAAACGTACGTGTTAACACGACCTTCACACAATATACTACTCAAATAATTATCTTGAATACTGTGTTTACCTCCAATTCTCACACTCTTTGATGTCCTCTTTCTTTGGTATTTTAATTATTAACCCCGTATTCGATTCCTTGGGCATTTCCTCTTTTTTCCAGATGATTTCTAAGAGTGGTTATCAAATCTGAGATGAGGCTTCGGTATTGACCTTCCATAGTTCCGATGGTATTCCATCTATGCTTGGTGCCTTGCCATTTCTCAGCTTATTGATTGCTTCCGCAATTTCATTCTCCGTAGGAATGCCTTGGTCAATCTCTAAATATTTGATATCGCGGTCGCGTTCTTCTGTTTCAACCTCATTAGAATTTGGGTTTTGTTCTAGGAGTCCGCTGTAATACTGTTCCCAACGGGATAGTTGTTCTTCTGTTGTGGTGATTAGCTCTTCATTTTTACTTCGAATAGGTTTGTTTTTGCTAAGTTCGTGTTAGACGAGAGCTTTGTGCTCTTATAAAGTGCTGTCAGATTGTGGGATGCTGCCGCCTCCTCTGCAGCTGTTCCTATGCCATCATTTCTCGCGCTCTTTTTGATGTTCTTGTGAATTTTACTATATTCTTCTGTAATACGTCGGTTGATAAGGTTTGATTGATATTTTGTTTCAAAGTTTTCCTGAGGCCAATTATTAATTTCCTCAGTTTTTTCAATTGATAGCTGGTCCATTCGATTTTTCCATCTTTTAGCGTTTGTCTCGATATGCAGTGTTACCACATTATCTCGTTTTGTCTCACGTTTTACAACGCTTAGATTGGGTTCTTCCCCCGAGACTTCTGTGGGAGCATATCATTGTATTATGGTTATGTGTCTAACCGAGGATTTTATCCTAACAGACAGGATTCTCTCTGATATAGGCTTCCATTCCAATAAGCTCTTCCGTGCATTTTTGCTTATAATGATGGTTACTCCGTTTAGTCGGTCATCATAGAGCCGTTTTTGTTTTGTTTGTATCCTTGTCTCAGCCATCTTGTTTCACATAACTCCAAAATGTCTATTTAAACAAATCCATTTCATTTAATACCTGATCCAGCTTTCTTGTATCCAGCATGGTTCTGACATTCCATGTGCCAATTCTACAAGAGTTCTTCATATTAAAGCAGTTACTGTTGTTGTTGTTATATAGCTTTGTTTCAGTTTCGCTGATAAGAGATTGATTTAGGAGCAGAAGATTATCAGACTTCTACACAATTTGTTACCATTTAAGATAACAAAATGTGTACGCCCCGTATAATATATATTAATATTTATAAAGTGCTGTGTGCTTTGTGTTGTTAGAAATCAAAGGGTTATTAATGAAGATCAAGTTCCTGGAGTGGGTGTAAAATAATTCAATGTAAACGATTCTCATCACAGTCTAACCGCTCAATGATCGTTTGCGGGGTGTCATCCTCCATAAATACTCCTTATTCAATACCAATTAGATAGATAAGAGGCGGTGGTCGTACAACGACACGCATTCATAGTACCATCCGAAAGGGAAAAAAAACCTGAATGAAATAGACGAGACGAGCCCCGGATGGTCTACGAGAAGAGACCATCGTTGCACCAATCCACCAATAACGACTTCAAAAAAAAAAAAGACGACTCGAAATTTAAAACCTCCCGATTCAAAACGATACCAATGTGACGACCATCATCGACCTTGTTATATTAAACATCCACCATAAGTCGTGGGCACACACACATGCACCGGGGTATCGGTGACTGGATGGAATATAACGCAGAGGTGCTAGCGCGTTCAAACAAAGGGTTCATATATGTTTATTAGGGTCGACCGCTATAAATTAACATTGATTAGGATTGTGTGTGATTATATCAGATTGTCTCCCCGGATGAGTAATAAATAATGTCCCGAAAATCATCTCTCTCTCTCTCTCGCATACACATACACGCACGCACACACCAATATAATAGCCACCAATGCGATGGTAGTATATAAACAAGCTGTATATGTACAGGTATTATACCTGAGAAGAGATGTCTTCTACACATTGCCAAGAACGGGCACAGATTAGGCTCGGCAAGTCGGACTCAGATAACGTGAAGAAAGCATAACGATGTCTCCGAATTTCTTGCGTCGTCGTGTGTTATTTTGTATATGTGGCTACGAATACAGAAATAGCAATATATTAACCGCCCTTAATAATTGGATAGATCCTGTCTCCTGTTCTGTTTCACGTATAATTTATCTCCGACATACGTAAGACGTCTTGTAGCCAAATTTGTGTCTCCTATTCTTCGGTAATAAACTTGGATCCAGAATCTCTTAGGATTCATATTTTTGTAGTTTAGTTTCGTTTATGTTTACTTCATTACGTCAATTTAATAAAAATAAAGGAAAAAAAATTATCTCTTACTCGTTCAATACTAAGTATATATTCCAAATTTATATGTCGACGAATCCAAAATTGTCGAAATAGTTTAGGAATTAAACGAAAATCTCTTACCACCTTTAGAGAGAGACGATAATCACTGACTAATCCAAATCCTAATCAATGATTTTTTGCTATTGCAATCGTAGACTTGAGTAGATAAACTACTTCACTTCTGGGCCACAATCATTCGACGTGGTCACGCTGTATAAGCCGGGCAGAATATATGTTCACGCGATGACTCATCAATCGCCGGCGGACACGTTTTCATCACCATGTCAAAAACAGCGTACTTGGTATTAATCTGGTTCTGAAAACAGCTTACGAGGGAGGGCTTTATACAGCGTGTCCACGTTGAGTGGTTGGTCCAGCATGTTGTCAAAAACGGAATAATTAACATTATTAAATTAATTCTGAAAAATCCTATAAGTATATACATTGCGATCATTTTGAAGTGTCCTGAGTTAGACTTACCTATTAGCTGTCATTTGTGTGTATTGTTTTTCTGTCTTTTCAAGACAATATACCCCAATGCCTTTTATGACACAGCAGGATAAAAAATAAGGTACAATTATTATATTCTTACAAAAATTCATTCAAATATTTCTTCAATTGCTAACTAACCTTACTAAGTTGACATTTGTTACAAGTAAAATGTAAATAATAAACCTAACCACGAAATATAGATAAACAGGTTCGCCAATTACACAGTGTTACCATATTAAAATCAGTATGACCAACTCAGGACAGTTCAAAATGATCGCAGTGTATATATGTCTGAGGATCAGTCCATAAGTGTATAAGAAAGCTTGCTGCTGAGTATGATTGCTGCAAATCTACAGTTATTAATGTTCTAAAGGAACAACTATTGCATCCTTTCCATTTTCAAAAAATACACATTCTAAATCAAAATGATTATCCTGCTATAGTGCAATTTTCAAATTCAAAAATTGATTATTAGAACAGCATGGGATTAACTAGAACTTTATCGGTTCAATCCTTTTCACCGATGAAGCAGGATTTACCAAAAGGTGGGGTAATGAATTCGAATAATTTTCCTGGAAGGGGCGATAAAAATCCCCATGCCACATTTGTTTTAAGGCATCAGCATCAATTTCAACCAGTTAATGTCTGGGCCGAAATCATAGGAGATAATTTACTGGACCCATTTGTTCTACCCAGACGAGTACATGGGTTGCAATTTTGGGAGTTTCTCCAAAATAATTTACCAGATTTGATTGAAAATGTGCCACTAGAGAGCCACTTCATCATCTAAATAATACAAATCAGAGGATAGGCCGAGGAGGACCTATTGCTTGGCCTCCTCGTTCACCGGATTTAAATCCATTAGATTTTTATCTGTGGGGACGTCTAAAGAATTTAGTTTATTACACTCCAGTAGAAACCAGGGAGGAACTACTAGAAACAATTACTTTTCACTGCGAGCAAAACAATGCTAACGGGTCGATGGCCGCAGTGGTTAGGCGGCTGACTATTGTTGTGAGAGGACGATAGGTGCCGGGGTTCAATTCTCTCGAGGGACGGTGACATTTTTTCAGAGAGTTTAATCTCGGATCGACTTGCCATTCGCTGTTGGGAGCAAAGTGATTAACAGCGCGGCATCATAAAAGGCGATATGATGCTGTCACAAAGCCATTTAAACACAACTTACACACACTAAACTACACCGCAAGAGTTGCAGTGATAGCCAGACAAGTAATACAGCTGCAACTAAGCACCCACCACACATTCAAAAAAAAAAACAAGTTAATTTATTCCAGAACACGATAATTATGCTTTCATAAAATCATCTTCATTTTCTGGACAATTTTTTCATCATATACATTACCTAATATTACCTAGCTCGATAACCGTTTGATGAATCTGCTTTCCCTTCGGCAAGTAGGTTCATCTTGTTAATCTAAACGAGAGGCCAAACTCCCAGCAGGGCACATTAACGCCTTAGAGGGCTAAAATTTCATCGATATTTTCTCGAGAACCATTTGACGAATCTGCTTCGCTCTGGGCAAGTTGGTTCGTCTTGTTAATCTAAACGAGAGGACAAACTCTCAGGAAGGGATTGGCATTAACATTTCATACTTTTACATTAATGACCACTCGGTACACGAATCGATACACATGTATTACATGTACACACAAATATAAAGTGAGCAATTATTTGGGAATTCGATTAAGCGGCAAAATGATGATTTGACATGATACAGATACCTTCTACGCGGAGCCGATCAATTTTTCGAAGCGAAAACCCGCAGAACCTCTTCTCATCTTACAGTTTGACCGGCTTGCGTTAAATTGGAGACGACATTCGAGCGGCGATAATTGCATAGCATCAAAAGGGCGATTGGACGTCGGTTCTCGCAACGGCAGCGGAAAAGAAGAAGAAGAAGAAGCGGCGACTTGAAGAATCAACGATACACCTAACAAGAACACACAACAGCAACAACAACAACAACAAACAACTACATACATACATAGTCATACATAATTTAGAGTTATACACGCATTCAGGTTATATGTATGTGTGTGTAGGTACTTACATACATACAGCGCAAGCATTGCCTCATGCACATGGATGGGACAATCAAACTGTCAAGAGACGTGCTCGTTTAAGAGTGGAGAGAACACCGGATCGGTTAATAAGTGCCGGGCGATTGTCGGCTTTCGCTTTCGTTCTACAATCTAGCAAAACTGTTTTATGCTGACTGACTAGTTGCTTCTAAATTGAATCGGAATAAAATGTTGGAGATGATTTAACGTAGAAAATAGGTGTTCTAATTTCAAGAACAAACTATGTAGGTATGTATGTAGATAGTATTAGAGTAAACTAATAAATACCCCATTCACCTGTTCGGTCAAACATGTTAGGCGTTAGTCGTAAGGATAACGTTAGATTTATCCTATCTCTTTACGAATATGTGTGTAATATGTGTTCGCGAACTTGTATGCATTAGCTGTAATACCGGCTATATCCATCTGTTCAGCGCGAATAAATTTCTACATATGTACAGTTCCTTTTGGTCGGGTTTAATGAACACGCGAACTAGGTATTTCCTACTCGATACCTGCCTGTCTAATTCAGAAGTGATTTAAATACGACAAGCGTTATGAATGGTAGAAAATCCAATTTGAAAGTAAACATGTTGTTACCTATTTTTATTCATTCTTTTTTTTTCTGTTTCTGGAGTTAGCGATTGAGATGAAAGGTATTTAGACATCGATTGGTTTTTAATTGAAAAAAAAGAATATAGCTTATCATATTAAATATGGAGGGTCAGAAAAATAACAGGCTATCACTACAGAAAATTGTGACTATCGAACAAAGAAAAAAAAAACTGACATGATCAGTTAATTTCATCATAGACCACTTACACTTATAGACGTTTCAGTTAAATGCAACCAGATTATACCAGTTGGGTGGTTTGCTCCTTCAAACAATAGATGGAGCCATTCGAAATTTAATTGTGACTACTTAAGTGACTATCTTCACTCATAATACCAAATCATGAAATAATAAATATAATACCTAATATTTTTGTACAATTACTTGACAAAGAATGGTTTTTTGCTTATCATTGGCAACGAAAAGTTGAGGTTTACTGAGGACTGTCACTGACTGTCATTTTATCGCTCTAGAGCGATAAAGTTTGAAAATTGCGCGTTGTCAATAGCAACCAGTATGTAACAGTCAAATTGACATATCGAAAAGCACAATAATTTCTGGCAAATTGGCGCGTTGACTTAAAATATATTTGAAGAAAATTATAGAAAATAGTGATATTCCGAGTATACTTCCTAACATCAGAAGTGCTGCAAGAGCTGTAAAAATCAAAGAAAATGAGAAGCAACCGCTTTATAGAATAGTGTAATGCGAATAAAATATATAAATGTTTGTAAAACGTACTTGTTGCTTATTTTCCCGAAAAAGCCAAGACACTAAAATCGTCACTTCCAGATTCTAAGGTACAAATAATGCCAATAAGTGAAATATTGTAGTCTATTCTATTGACCATTTGTTATAAATGTGTAACAATAAAGATAATGATTTAAATAGTTTCGCTTTATTAAGTGATTCTAGAAAAAATATTGTAAATATGTATTACGAGCAAAAGGGGACATTATTGCTCTCGCGCAATAATGTGTCATTTTTCGCTAATTACATAAATATCTATTATAAATCATTCACTAGTTATTACTGACGTCCGTTTGAATTTACCGGTAAATTAAATTATTTATTTCTTTTTAACACCAGAGGCCCTCACGTATTCGATTTAAACCTAATGCACGATCGTCGAGTAGAGTAGATCGTAGATGTTAGTGATTTGTGAATTTCATCGCAATTTGCCATTTCTCATGTGTTCCACCGGCAATGGACTAATTCTAACCCTCATTGTCTCTAGTAGACAAGGTCGAAAGTAGCACTGTCGAGTGTCAAGCAATCCAGATCGGTACAGCAGATGTCTAGCTCGGACGATTCATGGACTGTCAGTCACTCCTCGAGTTGTATCTCGCTCTGTTAAGCAGTCTAGTGGTGATTCCATGTACGGATTACAATAGCGTAACATATTGAAAACGTCGATAAATGCCACAAAATAGAAAACCAAAAGAATGCTCGTAATCGGGGCTCATGGTATATGCTGTTGGAAAAAGAAGGATCAACCATTAGAAACGGACCACGTGGTTTCGACCTAGCCGGTCTCGTCAGTGTCCCTCTGAATGCAAGTCCTAATTTTATCATCCAACAATATATCCTGAGCGCCTATTACAGGCATTTTTTGGTTGTTTTATATCGTAGCATTCTTCGACGTTTCTAGCTAGGATTTTCGAAACCATTAAAGGAATAAATAGAAGCCATGCAAGGAAATAGTATTCTAGAAGTACCTACATAATATAAATACCACTACTACTACTGGTGAAAAACACTGTAATTTCTGTAAAGCGGTCTACAGACGAAACGATCGGTTGTACAAACCGTTGCATAATAGTAGTTGCTCCGACGGTTTAGGTGTGGAGGAAAAATAGCGACTGATTTGTCTCTACGAGCTTATTTTCAACCTGTAGTACAACATATAGTAGCGTCTGTGGACTGCTGAAGACAGTGAATCATTTGAATGTTGTTGAATCATGTTAATTGACATTGATTTAAATACAGGCACATTACTGTTTGATTGAATTTATGTGTTATTTCTTCTCTTTCGTTCTGTCCCTCGTCGCTATCTTCATTTCGTCCAGTATCACTTCATTTTTCTTACCCAATTCTTATTTATACAGGTTCGTTCAAAATGATCCATACCTATATAGGATCAATCCATTTCAAATCACCCAAGCAATGTTGCTCAACATTTTTTATTTTTCAGAATTTTTTATCATGAGTTCCCTGTAGGTAGACAGTCACAAAACATTGTTTGTGAAAAATTATAAGCCATAGTTTTATTTTTGGCAGCCATTTTTAAAATGGCGGTTGGGTAAATAATTCAAGAACCATTAGCATGAAACGCATACATTTTTTTCGTCTTTCTATCGTGCAAGAAAGTCTGTCAAACTATAAAACTCCGAAAAAAATTATCAATCGTTACTTTTTAAGACCGTAAATTTTTATGAACGAAGAGAGACTCACTAATAATCTGTTACTGCTGTGTTGAATGCTTACATAACTACCTGCAGTATAAGTTTTAGTCCTGAGAATGCATTCCTTTTTTTTCTAGAGCTTTTCAAAAATGGCCGAAAATATTTTAACATCAATCTTCTCAGGTCAATATCTAAAAAGGGACTGAATGAAAACAAGTGAAAATTTTACAGAATGTTGTTTATACACATAGGAATACATCAAAAAGAAATTATGATCGAGACTCAACTACATTTACAGTTTGTAGAGCAGTGAAATTTCAGTAAAAAAGTTGCCAAGTTTACAAAGAAGGCTTGGAATTATTACAAATTTTATTGGTCGTATGATGTAATAAATGATGAAATATTTCTACGTTTAAATAACAATATGCAGTGATAACAATAGGTAAGAGTTGTAATTTTTAAACTGAACTGAGAGTTAAACAAACACGATAGATATGAACTCTTCCATCTACAACTATCTGTACAGCCTTCAACTTTTTTGCTCTTAAATGTCTCTGCACGTGCTGACATGAACTTCCCTCCCCCATCCCCCATATTCATTTCTTGGACATAGATGAGGCTCAGTAGGCTAGTTATTTGGATTAGTGAACATCTCCTGTCAGTGTAGTTTTAAATTTAGATTTCCATTGCTATATAGTGAAATATCCTAATTAAAATAGCAGATTGTTCAAGTATTAAGTATGAGTTGTTTTGTGGGTGAACAGTGCTCAAGAATTAATAAAGGTGAGTGACTTTCCAGCTGAAGAACAACATTTGCTGAAATTAAGAAGTTCGAAAGAAATTACTAATATTTGCCATTACCACAAAGATAAATATTTAGACAAATACAACCACATTTTTGGGAAACATGTTGTGACCCGTTTGGTACTTACAAAAAACCAGTTAAAAAAGGTTTGCGTAAAATACTAATTGAACACCTTTCCAAGGGTAAAAATGTGGATATGGACCTAATTCCTGGGCAAGCTCTATGTCCAACTTGTATATCAAGAATATTTGTAAGAAAACCAGTTGAACAAGCGGCAAATCGTGTTGAAAATGACTCTGAATTTTTTCCTGGGGCTTTTGAGATAGTTGAGGATAATCCTTTGCATCAAGTAGAACCAATTTGTGAAACTTTACAATTATCTCTTTTGTGTAAAATAACAAAATTTAGCACACAACAGCGACTGTCAGCTTTACAAAGAAAATATGAATATGGGAATTATTCTGATATTCCCCAACCGTCTTTTTAAAAATTGCTGCCAGAAAAAAAAATATCTCTTATAAAACATTTTCAAACAGTGTTTTGTGATTGTCTACCTATAGGGAACTCATAATAAAAAAAAAATCAGGAAAATAAAAAATGTCGAGCAACAAATTTTATTTATATTGGGTGATTTGAAATGGGAAGTTCTTCACTGGATCTCTTGGTGCAGAAGTAGAACACTAAACACTTTAACCCACTGAACACCAAACAAGTTTTAATTAAAACACCAACGCCTTTCAACAGCAAAGCTGTCATTATCAAGGCGATAATAAAACTAAATTAAAATAAAATCTACAAAAACAGGTAACCTAAATGTTATGCACGGTCAATCCGATACGTGATTCATTAATTTCCGATTAACGAAAACAATGACGAATACGGTATAGGACCATTGTCACAGTTCATTACACATGACTTATTTTTATATATTTCTAAACTTTCGAAAACATTATTTGTCTAATTAATTTAACATTCGTATGATCGATGTTGTGATCTGTTTCAAAAATGTGTTGGGCAACGCTCGATTTCTCAATTCTATTAAATCTAAGATGAGCCATATGCTCTTTGAATCTAGTTGAGACTGCTCTCCTGGTTTGCCCAATATATTTTTGATTACAATCTTTACAATTGATTTCGTAAATACCTGACTTTTCTAGAGGTTGTATTTTATCTTTAGGGTTACCGATGAGACTTCGTAAACTAGTCCCAGAACTGTAAACTATTCTGAGATCAAGCTCTTTGAAGATTTTACTCAAAGCTTTAGTGATAAAGGGAGCGTAAGGGAGGGTCAAACCGGGTGAAGCTTGAACATCCTCTCGAAAAGTCGTAGATTCTTTCACAGTTTTCTTATAATTAAACTTCCTAATTAACTTATAGATATGCTGAGGCTGGAAACCATTACACTTGGCCGCATCTTTTATAATCTTAAGCTCTTTCTCATTCCTCGCCTTGTCCAAGGGAAAAGTGAGAAGTCTGTGGACCAAAAAATTCAGGCTTGCCATTTTGTGTTGAACACAATGATGGGAATCTGAAGGGATGTAGTCAAAGTAAATACTGGTTTCCTTTCTATATACGTCAAACTCTAATCTATTGTTATTTCTAATTACTAAAGTATCTAGAAAGGGTAGCTGACCGTTTCCTTCCCTTTCACAAGTGAACTTTATGGTTTCGAACCGATTATTTAATCGATTGAGAAAATCGTCAATATTACATTTTTTAGTGTCAAATATAGCGAAAATATCATCCACATACCTCAACCAAACCCTAGGAAAGTATTCGCTCTCAGATTCTAAGTCCTTTTCAAAACGGCTCATGAAAAGGTTAGCCAAAAAGGGGGACAAGGAGTTACCCATTGCCGTTCCTTCGAGCTGTTCATAAAAACTCCCGTTGAATTGAAAAATGTTCTCTTTCATACAGATGTCAGTTAAGCGAATATATTCCTGGACACATTGTTGACTCAAACTATTTTGAAGCAACAAGACCTCGAGGTATGTCAAGGTATCTGGAATCGGTACACTAGGAAAGAGAGAACAAACATAAAATGAAATCAATATTTCACCCTCCAGCAACTGAATATTTTGAATTTCTTTAATAAATTCTAGCGAATTTTTTACTGCTGGATTGACCCTATAATGATGTTCAAAAGTCGACGTCCACTTTAACACTAAAGTAAAAGTGCTTTAAAACGGTCGGATCTCAGATGAGAGAAGTCAAATATTGGAGTTGAAAAATAGTGGGAAATTTAAATGGTGGATATCGAACTCAAACGTCTTCTTTTTAAAAGAATTTATTTTCTATTTTAAATCGAGTTTAATTAATAATTTATTACAACCGCTTACTGGCTTCGTTTAACTTTAGTAAGTCTTTCATTAAGGAAACAATTAAAGTATATACATATACATATGTAACATACATACAATACGAAGCGTATAATATAATCTTAAGATCTCGGTAACATAGCAAAATAAAAATAAACAATAAACAAACGTTAACCTGAATAATTAAAGGCGTTTTTCCCGTTTTTTTATTATATTTCGAAAACCGTTCGCGTTTCCCGTCCGGCCTCTGTTCGTCCTGACAATAGCCAACTACTACCACTACTACTACTACTACACCAAGCAACAACACCATTAAACTTAAACATAATAAGTTTAGAAATAAGACCGAATTGTATAAAATTGTTTACGCATTTAGCGCCAGAAATAGGTTTTATGGTCGATCAAATGGCCCGCGATAAATAAATCTATGCCGCGGAATGTGTCAAAATACACCGGGGAAATATCGATATCAAGAAATTCTCTCTCTATCTCCGCTATATACGATTTGAGCTGGAACGAGCTAATCCCGAACGCTTTACTTTAAACTCGACGTGGATGTTACCACTAGTCTATACTTTAAAGCCGCGGTTTCTTCACGTATATTCACTCCTCGTCTTATGTGTGTATGTATGTATGTATATGTGCATGTATCATTCCCGAAACTTCTTCTAACTACATACATACAGACATACTACGGCTACGACCCGATCCGAGACTGTAGTATTCTCCGATGTAGTTGTAGATGTTTGTATGCGTTACGGACGACTAAAAAAATAAATTTCGTAAAGTCGAAATGGAAATAAAAAGTTAATGTGTAGTAGTTTTAGATTTAGAGACATGTTTATAAACATTATATTATATTAGTCAAAAATAAATACTATTTTTGATTTTACGAGCGTATTAGAAGTATTTAGGCCTTCCTTTTTCTTTTCGCCTCTCTTCCTCCCTCCTCCTCCTCCACCCCACACACACATATATGTATATATACTGTTGGATTTTCCACGCAGACATTAAAAATACAATTTATTTTGTATACGCCCCGGTCGCAGCTATAGAACAGCAATCGCATTATGGGAAATATATAAATATCCATACTGCTACTATGTATGTATATGTATGTATGTACAAACATACTTCTTTCAAGAAATAGGAAAACGTGCGCGGATAGGAATGTTATGATAAAGAAAAAGGAGGTGTTTATTGCGTACGGAGAAGATTAATTTCATTAACGTACGTTATATTAATTCGAAAAACTTATTATTGATGTATACAGAGTGTCTATTTTAGTTCTATACAGATGGACTTGCATTTTTTTAGATGGCATATATAGGGAGGTTAAGAAATTTAAAAACGACAGGTTCTTAAGAATGAAATTGAAGCCACCTAGAATCATGAAATAAGCATGATACAGATTGAGTCCTTAGTAATCCCAAGACCTACTGGACGTACACTCGATAATACGTGCTGTCTTTGTCATTCCATCCCCTCCACATTTAACGTGATCATTTCTTCGGTAATCTTAATGTTAAATCTTAATGTTAACGCTCACGTTAAATGTGGAAAGAGGTGGACCGACAAAACAGCACATTTACAGATTATTCGAAGACTAAGTCTTGTCGAGTGTACATGTAGCACATAAACAGCATTAGATCTACTTCACGGATTCCAGGTCAAACGATGTATTTCGAGCAGGAACTAACACAACCATTAGACATCATTGAAAAGTTTGCTCAGCATTTTTCTGAAATATTTCAACCGAGTACGAGTATTCCTTCATTTTTGACTGGTATATGTTTATCATTCAACATAGCAATAATTACAGAAGAGGATATGATGGTGCTGTTTAACCTATCTGTTAAGACCTTAGTGTTCTCCGACACCAGGAAAATCTATATAATAATACCAATATTCAAGAAGGGTGATCGCAAAGACATCGTTAACTACAGATCTATGAGTATAAGCTAATTATCGAATTTTGAAATTTTATACCGTCCATCGAAAATCGCGTGACTTAGGATCTTATTTTTGATCCTGTATTGTCCTTTGGTACGCATTATTGGCACAATTAAGCTTTAAAGCTAATAAAATGTTGGGATCTTTTTTGCGAATCTCGAAGGAGTTTCATCGTCCTTCTACCATGCTAACGTTATGCAACAGTTTTGTCAGATTCAGGCTGGAGTATGCTTGCTCGCGAATATAGAAGGCCAACGTTATGCTCGATCCATGACACATTTGGTGCTAAGGTAATGGCACTCCACTAGCCTTGTTGTTGTTAGCCCTTCATAAACCCTCAATGTTTCTGCATTCGGTTCGTTATTTTCTTCCTATTTTTTTATGTACATAGGGCAGTTGCTGAAGGTAGTCGTTAGGTATGAGCGGTATGGCTGTTATGTATCTATCAGGAACATTTTCATGACTTGTTGGTCGAATAAGGTAAGATCTGGCCTGGTTTTTTTCTCAACTGTTTAATGGTCGAGAAGGCAAAGTGCTATAAAATTTTGCAGCAATCTTTTACCGAAACTGGTGTTTCCTCGGCAAAGTAAGGTGAATGTGTTACTTCGTCCAATTTATACTTGTGACTGGATCATGTCATGTTTCTGTCATGAGTGTTAGAGCATATCTTAACCCAATAGATTTGGTTTCAACAATTTATTTGTTTTATCTTAGTTAACGTCCACATCATAACGACAATATGAATACGAACAGACAGTGGAAATAAGGCATTGAGTGCTAAAGAATGAAACAGTTGTCACAAAAAGAAGGTCCAAGTTTCTTTTTATTAAACTGGAAGCTTTCTATCGAGGATTGCCCATTAAGCAATAATAATTTTTTTTAAATGTGTGGTGGGTGCTTAGTTGCAGTGACTCCGTAAGCTGTATTACTTGTCTGGTAATCACTGCAACTCTCGCGGTGTAGTTTTTTTGGGTGTAAGTTGTGTTTAAATGGCTTTGTGACAGCATCATATCGCCTTTTATGATGTCGCGCTGTTAATCACTTTGCTCCCAACAGCGAATGGCAAGTCGATCCGGGATTAAACTCTCTGAAAAAATGTCACCGTCCCTTCAGAGAATTGAACCCCGGCACCTATCGTCCTCTCACAACAATAGTCAGACAAACAAACAACACTTATTTCCATTCAAATGAAGACAGTGCTTCCCGCAATTTCGCTAAATTTTTGAAGGTCCTCATTCATATCTCACATATGCCGCGTCTAAATCTAGAGGTGTAAAACTTTTGTAAAGTTGCGTGTCACCAGCATGAATGTGGTGAAATGTGCATGAAAAGTTTTGAAAAAGTAGCATTTGAGAAGTATAGATTGAAAATAGTAGCGGTCCCAAAATCGAACCCTGAGGAACCCCTGAATTCAAAGCAACTCTATCAGAGACTTGATCATTAAAAATAACCCTCTGACCTCTCTGACTTAAATAATTAGAAAAAAACTTCACAACGGCGTCATCCACCCCAATATAGTGCAGAATTGACAGGAGAAGTGTATGATTGATGGTATCAAATGTCTTGGAGGAATCCAATAAAACTAACATGGTTTACTCACCGCGGTCAGTCACAGAAATAATATCATCAGAGATCTTAGTAAGAGTCGAAACACAACTATAATTTGGTCTGAATCCAGACTACGTAGAACGGAATATGTTAAAATTTTCCACATGTAGACGCAGCTGTTCAGCAATTAGGCTCTCCAAGGGAAGAATGATAATAGGACGGAGATCGCCAACCTAATATTTTATCGAATTAAAATCCTACGCCGTGATTTACCATATTAAATTTAAACATTTTACTAGCTTGTAAATCTCCTATAATAGGATACGATCTTCAAAGGAGAATCAAGGAGAAAAACAAACATCTCTTAAATATTTGATTAATCATAAAGTGAAAAGGACAAGTTAACGCAAGCTAGCATACAGGATCGTCGCGGCGCACGTGCTGTATACTCTAAACTCTTCAAGTTGTATTTTGTACGAAATGTGTTAGGCGTTAAGTTGAAAACATAACCGTTGATTAGCCGGATCGTTTGTATATTATTAAATTTACGAAAAATGTTCTGCTGATGGTGTTTATGGAAAACTATCGGAAATTTATTTAGGGTAAAGTATTTGGCGGTTTACATTTTTGTACCGCACACGGCCGAGTTTTGGGACAGGCGGCCGCACATGTTAGAAACTCTTAGATATTTTTAATTAAATTAAACTTACGTATAAATTTCAGATTAAATATTTTTGTTGTTTTACATACCTAGTTGTAGGTATCTAAAAATTAAATATTTAAGGTTATCTATTTTTAAATAATCTTCTATGAAAACGTTTCAGTGTTTAATGTCGCGTCGTGTACTGATGAGGTCATAATAGACTGAAACATGTGTATACGCATTATTTAAGCTATTTTATAAGCGATAGCATCCTTTCTTCTGCCAATGTGTATCATACGTTGCATTGTATTTCGACCAAGCTCCTCGGACTCGGTATTAATATTTCCATAACAATATTATGTATCTGTCAACGTGTTCGCGGAAAAAAAAACGGAGAGAAACGTCGACTTCTGCACCGGGCAAAAGAGCTTTTGTGCTCAGCCGACAACCATTCATTATATCCGCTTCGTATCGAAGCGAAAAAAAAATTATAAAAGATATTCTCTACGTTGCGTCGTCCGAACTCGTCATCGCTGCTCCGAAACGATAATAACAAGAAGAAGAAATAAAATCGCAGTCTTTCTTCTTAAACATCGAATATTACGACGCGCGACGGGGGACATGCATAACGTTTCTCTTCCGTTCTAAAAAGAGAGACGCCTCGTGACGTTCGCATTTGCATGTCATCCTCGCATCTCCGCGACAGATTTATTGGAAGTCATGTCCGATGCGTTCAGTAGCCGACGGTGGATGAGGGGAGCGAGCGGGGGAGGCTTAGCGGGAACGAGCTGGACATCGGAGCTTTCGCCGTCTTTCCGAAAAGAGATACGGTGACGGTATTTTAATATTAAAATCCGTCCTCTCGATTGTCCTTTTCGGATGCGGGAGATGCGAGGATGGCATCCTCTGTTACAGTATGCATGTGGGAATGCGTCATATATTCGACGTTTTCGCGAAATAATTTGACATGTGTAAACATGTTCTGATGCGGTGGTATTATCGTCGATGCAATTTCGAAAGCCTCCCCTTGTATACAGGGCTAATTTCTAATGTCTTCATCGCACGAAAAGTAATTATTGTTTCATTATTTAAAACGTGTATTGCTTTGCTTGTTAATTTCATTACAAAAGAACATCAGGAGTTCCGCAAGGAAGCAATAAGGGACCCTTACTCTTTTTAATATGATTCGTAAAATCTTGATCTTTGATCACACAATATCTGAGCAGCGTTCATTCAAACTCAAATATATCCACTTTCGAAGAAAATCGTGTTTTTTACAGGTTTAGACTATTTTTATACTATTGCGGCCATTTGTAGTCCTAAAACTATACAAACCCAACAGATACCTTAGTAATCATCATGCAAAGTTAGAGCATTCAGTCAAAATCGAACATATCCACTCGATTTGCTATAATGACCAAAACCAAGCAGTAGTTTTTCAAAAGTAAACGCACATAACCTAAAAGGTTCACAAGAAATTTGTGAGTTAGCTGCCTAGTTTCGAGATTATTTTGTTTGTATTTCTGTTAGTTGATATAGTATAGTGAAAACTTAATACTAGTGTTAGAGATGTGAATACTGGCTCCAGGAAGAAAAACGCCAAGGTGCCACTAAGAGAAATAGCAAAGAAGCAAAGGTAAAACGTTTCATATATTTTTAATACATCATAACACTAAAGCTTTGAAATACAATTTAATTGCAAGAGCTGATGTTAAAACAGAAGGAGATAAATTTTATGTCGAATCCGTTAAGAGCGTGCAAGATCAAAAACTCTGCCATCTTATAACAGTTGCTGACCCGAAAAGGAGATGTCCGAACCAAAAGGGTTTCACTGATGATCGCAAAAAAAAACAAAAGGTCTTCCAGGAAAATATTATTTTCGCATTAGAGCAAAGACACAACTTCTTCCAGTTTGTAGAAATTTTTTTGTATCTGCTTTCGGAATAACAAAAAATAAATTAATTGCAATTTTAAAAGTAATTAGTGAAGGCGGTGTTCCCAAGGAGAAGTGAGGTGTTGATAGATACGCAACAAAGTCTCTAAAATTAGGGAATTCATAAAAAACTTGCCGGCAAGTGAAAGTCGCTATAATACGAGCAAGTCATACAGAGTATACCTTTCAAGTGAATTGAAAATTCAGTTGCTGTACAAGCTGTATAATTTAAAAAATCTTAACTTTAAAACTTCTTTGTCCATGTTCAAAAGAGTATTTTACTACGAATTTAATATTGGTTTTTCATCTCCTGCAAGTGATTCTTGTGGCACATGTCTCAATTTAAAAAATGCTATAAAACTAAAAACAGGAACTGAGAAAGAGTCTCTAATGCGTAAACTTAGAGTTCATAAAGTGCGAGCAAATGCATTTTACACACTACTGAAAGAACATCCCCCAGAGAGTTTATCATTTTGCTTTGATTTGCAGCAAGTGCATCCGCTGTTCTGTGATGGGTGTCCTGGACAGAACAAAAACGCCCACATTGTTCACATTCTGGCGTTTTAGCTAGGAACAAAATCTCTCGGCTAATCTCACTGATTTAACTCTACATTTTCCAGTTCGAGGGCATTCCTATTTGCTAGTGAATCGAGTTTTTGGTCACGCCGAGAAGGAATTAAAAAAAAACGTAATGTTATCCTAAGCCCCAAAACATACGAGGGAGCGTTTTCATATTCGCGGAATGAGCGGGTTGTAGGGGGGTGATTAGGCGCATTGGGGGCGTGGCCTGTGCAGCGACTCATAATTAGTATAAATACGAAGTTTCATTGTTATTAGACAGTTAGTCTTTGAGTGAAAGTGAAATATGGAAAAAATCGAATATCGTGCCGTTATAAAGTTCCTTACCAGGCAAGGAAAATCTCTCTGGACTCTTGTCCAGGAAAAACCATGCTGTACAAGTGGCATAGTTTATTTAAACAAGGAAGGCAATCCCTTGAAGACGACCCGAGACCGGGCAGGAGCATTGAGGTGACCACGCACTTATCCAAAAAGTTGAAAAAATTGTACCCGAAGATGCTCGACTAAAGAAGAAACAACTCGCAGAAATGGTTGGAGTATCAGATACAACAATTTTTAAAATCCTAGACGATCATCTCGGCATGTCTAAGGTCAGCGCAAGATGGGTGCCGAGAATGCTCACGCCGCCGCAAAAACAACAGCGCGTAGAGTGTTCGCGTGCATTTTTGGACCTCTGTAATGAAGACAAGGATGGTGTATTGAGTCGAATTGCTACTGGAGACAAAACTTGGGTTCATCATTATGAACCTGCGTTCAAACAAGACTCGATGCAGTGGCATAAAAAGGGCACAGCACCTCCCAAGAAATTTAAAGTGTCACAATCATCTGGGAAACTCATGGCAACGGTATTTTGGGACTCGGAAGGAATATTGTTGATTGATTATAAAGATAAAGGTGTTTCTATAACCGGAGAATATTACCCTTCAAAATTAGAGCGACTAAAAGAAGCCATTAAAGAGAAAAGACGGGGAAAATTGACGAAAGGTGTGCTGCTTTTGCACGACAACGCGCCCGTCCACAAGAGCCGCGTTGCGTTAGCTGCCCTGCATAAGGTGGGCTTCGAAATTGTGAATCACCCACCCTGCAGCCCAGACCTGGCCCCGAGTGATTATTACCTGTTTCCGAAAATGAAAAAAGAGCTGCTGAAAAAAGAAAGACGTAAAAACACTTCTGGAGAAACAGTTCAATCACGACAACATCGAATGGCAGCATCCTCCATATCTCAGTTTCTATAAAGAAATTTTGTTCGGGGAAAGTTTATACTTAGAAATAGGGGAAGAATTAGCTCACCAACATCAGGAAGATGGATGTGACTGCCTAGAAGTTTATTTCGCCGTGCATGTTTAATATTTTTTTCTATTGTTTTATTTTTAATTAAAGTAGAATCTTTGTATCTCTCACTTAAATAAAAATATTTTGTACTTTAAGACTTTTTTGAAACATTATGTATTAAAAAAGGACGAAAAGTAACTTAAAGAGATATGCAGTTCAAATTTATTGCAAAAAAATAACATAAAAAATACTACTTCAGACATTGTTCAAAACGTTCATCATTTTACCCATCAATCTTATCTCAAAGCCTACTTCAGTAATTTGCATTTTCGTCATAATGAGGCCATTTATTGCCTAAAGATGTAAAATAAAAATGAGGTCGTATTCAAAATTTAATACACTATCTGAATAACCAATAAAATACAGGGTGTTCAATTTAAAAAAAAGAACTGTCATTCGCTCCTCTTTTGTTTTTTAAAGTATGGCATTGTATTTTAGGTAATTTTCAATTTTTTAAATATTTTGTCCCTAACGGAAATAATGAGTGCACGATGAAAAATCAACCACTTTTTATAGTATTTCATCAGCAATAATTTAAAAGTAAGTCCGCAGTTGTAACCCTAATATCTTGTGAATAATCAGTTTTTGTTGTTTTTCTCAAAACTACTAAAAGTGGATATGTCTGAGTTTGAATAAACGCTCCTCATCAATCTGTTTGAAATTCTCATATCTGTTCCTCTCACTTTACAAGTCACCCTCGATCATCATCATTTTCGCCGAATCAATAAAATCATACGTTCGTCGTTCCGACTAAATATCGTTTCCAATCTACTACAGCCGTCGCGTCCTCGAACCATATAAGTTCTTCTTCATCGCGATGATCGTAGATATACAGAACGCGTTAAATGGCGTTTCGTTGTTGTCGTTTTTGTTTTTCTTTTAAATTTTATTTGCGCGCTGTTGCCGTTGAGTTTTTTCTTCTCGTCGAATCCCCCGTCGCGTCGATCTAAAATCGGCCGGTCATCATCGCGATCGTAATAATCGCGCGCCAGTTATGACTATCCGGACGATGCGACACAACACCTGAATGTGATGGTGTGGTGGTGAGCGTGGTACGCGTCTTAGATCTCGCCGCGGAGATATCGGCCAACGGGGCGCATAACTCCTCACAACAATGGCTCGAAAAACACATGCCGACCAACTTGTTTCGATATCACCTCGCCGCATCCCCGCATGAATTATTTATTTTATGGGAATCTCTCGCGAGAGCTGCACGGTCTTTCTCTACGCGGCTAAAACAGTAGTAGCCGTAGTATTTGTCCATCGTCATCTTTAGATTCCTTCGGATGTGTCTCGAGAAGGTCGCGGATTACCTCCGCTGATATAAAATTGATGGAATGTCTAGAAGTACGTTCTAGAATTTCTTTCGAAACTGACAATGGCATGCATAGTAGTCGGGCGAGTTTTCATTTAACTACAAAATCCGAACCAGCCGAATACAACAAACACACCAGTTGCTCTCCTCTTCGCATATACTTAAATACATACATCGGTGGAGACGGAAAGCCGAAAATTCTCGTTTGGCAATCGTCGCGTTCGCCGAGCAAGGGAATAACTCAGCCAGAAGACGACGGACGCGCAGGCAAACTAGTTTGCCGGTGACAGGACGAAGAACGGCGTGGTGTTGTGTGCCCGGCCTGTCAGCCGTCGCACACACGGGAAACGGGCGAACCAAACAAAACTTCGTCTAATTGGATGGTGACCCGATATAATATAGATTTATGTTCAGTTTTGGCCAGAAAACTGGATCTCTCCACTTCGGTATTATATACATACATATATGTATATAGATACATATATACGTGGCGTGATTTGTGGAACGGTCTCTCCTTCTCGGCCAGGACCCGACACGATCTTCTTAGTCCGTCCGTGTTCTTCTCCTACGCCACCCAATTATTTATAAGGCAGGCGGCGGGTGAATGAATCCAACAGCAAATCAGAGGGAAGATATTTACCTGCGAACCGTCAGAAGGTTATGTGTTGGTATATTTCGTCGATGAGTCTGATGATTCGGTTTAACGGCGAAACATTACAAAATTTATTGTTTTTATTTCATTAATTTTGTTGAAGATAAAACACAACAATTATGTTAAGCAATTATTACTTGTTATTTAAACTATAAAATAATCAATTTTTGAAAGGAAATCGACAATCGCTCCAAACAGGACTCAACTAGAATACCTGGAAAATTATGTTACAATAACCATGATATTGAGGATCCTCAAATGATTGTGAACGCGTTCGCAGATTTGTTTTTGAATGCTCAAATACAAAACAACCTTCCTTTGGAGATTTCTGCAGTTTCTAATCATCAATCGAAGACAAACTTCGTAGTTTCCTTATTAGAGATGGTAGATTTGTCTTTGCGAAGCCATTAGCCATACTTATTAACCTATCCATTCATCCTGAATTTTGGAAACGAGCATGATTGATACCTGTTTATAAAAATGTGATTCGTCAGTCCTAGGGAATTACAAGGCCATTTCAATTCTCTCAAATTTTGTGTTTGAACATTGTATATATACAGGGTGTCCCAAGTTAAGTGGCCTATTAGAATATTTCCTAAAGTACACCGAAGAGAGCCCTGAAAATTTGGTTGCCTTGGTTTCTGGCCATGCTCTTTTTAAATAAAATAATTTTAAAGATGGCCGACTTCCGGTTATAACGGAAATCGATAAACCTTATGTCTAAAATGCACCGTTTTTGAATAATTCCACATTTTTTTTAAATAATTCGACAAATCATTGCTGGGCGTCATTCGCCTTCTCTCAGACAACGTTTGACTTAGAGCCTTCAAAATTGTTATGATGAGTACTAAGGTCTAATTGTAAATCGTTGTAAAAAAAAAAGTCTAATATCTTACAAAGTATGTTCAAAATACACTTGCCAATGTAGACAACTTTATACCATGGGAAGTCGCTTATTTCAAATAGGACACCCTGTATTTTACTGGGCCAATAGTTGGGACTTTTTATTTCCTTTTTATCTGTATTTACATTCCCTATACCTAACTCTTAAGGTTTTTGAGTTATTTATGATTTTTATAAAACAGACTGAGATTTGAAAAAAAAACAAAGTTTCCATGAATCATAAAATGACATTTCCAATAAAACAAATACTCTAAAACGAATCTGATAATTACCAAGAGTGTTATTATTAATTTAATAGTTGTTCCTTTAATTTGTTTTTACTGTTTGATTACAATACACTGAGTAATAATAATACAAATAATAATAATAATAATAATAATAATAACCATAATGGATAATTACAATTATTCAAACGAAGACATTTTAAATTTGTTTTTTATTTATGGACAGTGTAACAGAATGGCTGCTCGAACATGCAGAAACTTACCCTCAGCTACCACCGATGACAGAAAAAAAAATTGAGAAGGTATTTGGCCAATTTTCTAACAACTGGTAGCGTTAAAATAAAGAAAGCTACATCTGCTGCGGTTACTGGGAATGAAGATAATGAAGTTTCGGTTTTGGCTTATTTTGAAGCGTTTGCACGAGCATCAACCAGAGCCGCTGAACACAATTTAGGCATTCCATGCTCTGTGACTGTGCATGCACTACAACCTACAGACAGATTACTTCGAGTGCAGTTGTGTGAAATGCTTATGGTGGCCCAGCAAGAAGACGACAAAAGATAATTTGGACAGACGAATCCAAATTTTCTCACGAAGGTGTGTTCAACAGGCATAATTCCCATTTTTGGTCCCACGAAAATCCCCACGTAATTAGGGAAAGAGGATTCTAAAATTAATTTAGTTTTAACATTTTTTCTTGTTTGATGGGTAACAAATGTTATTTTATTTACGACGACAATTTGAATTCAGAAATATACATAGAAATTTTGCGGACGGTTGTAATGGAGTTCTTAGATAGCTTACCGCTAAATGTCTACAGAAATTGCTGGTATCAACTTGGTGGAGCTCCGGCACATAGTTGAAATGGGGTAAGGAAGTACATCACTGAACTTTTTGAAGATCGCTGGATAGGACGTGGTGGGCCTTGGGCGTGGCCACCGAGATCGCCTGATCTCACTGTTCTCTCTGTTTTATAAAAATCATAAATAACTCAAAAACCTCAAGAGTCCGGTATAGGGAATGTAAATACAGATCAAAAGGGAATAAAAAGTCCCAACTATTGGCCCAGTAAAATACAGGGTGTTCCGTTTGAAATAAGCGACTTTCCAAGGTATGAAGTTGTCTACATTGGCAAGTGTATTTTGAACATCCTGTGTAAGATATTAGACTTTTTTTCCAACAACGATTTACAATTAGACCTTAGTGCTCATCATGAAAATTTTGAAGGCTCTAAGTCAAACGTTGTCTGAGAGAGGTCGAATGACGCCCAGCAATGAATTGTCGAATTAAAAAAAAAGTGGAATTATTCAAAAACGGTGCATTTTAGACATAAGGTTTATTTAAGAAAGTTAGCCTAAAATTTTGCGTAAAATCCAAAAATCCACTAATATATGGGGTGTTCCATTTAAAATAACGAAGTTCCTATCGATTTCGGTTATAACCGGAAGTCAACCATCTTTAAAATTATTTTATTTAAAAAGAGCATGGCCGGAAACCAAGGCAACCAAATTTTCAGGGCTCTCTTCGGTGTACTTTAGGAAATATTCTAGTAGGTCACTCAACTTGGGACACCCTGTATACACGTATCTTCTATAATGTCATAGTTCAACGTTCTACAAATCAACATTGGTTTATGCCACGAAGATCCACTGTTGCCAATTTGACCATAATTACACAATATATCTGCGAGGTGTTAGATGCCCGAGGACATCCCGTGCATACGGATTTTTTAGGTGCTCTTGACACAATTGATCATGGCATTATGTTACAAAAATTGAGTCATTTTGGAATGCCTTCCGGATTTTTAAATCTAATGGAAAGTTACCTATGTAACAGGATTAATCAGGTTTCCTACAATAGCTACCATTCAAGGGAATTTGTATCAACATCAGGAGTACCTCAGGGCTCTAACTTAGGCCCACTTCTATTTATTTTATAGATGAATGATTTACTTATTAATCTTAAATATCCTGCGTTAGCTTATGCTGATAACGTCAAACTTTTCTCAGCTATAAAAGATGAAGATGACCTAAATTATCTTCATACACCATTGATGAATATGTTTTGAGTAAAGCTAATACATTTAGAGACCTTGGATTAATCTTTGATCAATCTTTAACCTTCAATTATCATATTGATTACCTTTCCTCTGTAGCCTCTAAAAGATTTTGATTTATTATACGAAATGCCAGACAGTTTACCGATTTTACAACTACTAAAATTTTATATTTTGCTTTTGTTGTTAGCTGTTTAGAATATGGTTCTGTTGTCTGGTTTCCCCATTATTTATGTCATCAATTATGTATCAACGTCGTTTTTTGAAATATACTGACTTCCAGAAAAATTGCAACACCTAGAAATTGTTGAATGATTTTATTGAAATTTTCAGGAAACGTTTATTTTCATTAAACAAATTATTAGTTTTTTTTTTGCATGTTGTTTCCATAGCACATAGTAACTATAAATTTGAAGTATTAGACCATTTAGTAACTGTCAAGTTTGCAAATTGTTGTTGTTACGTCACAATCTCATTCTGCACTTGATAACAATGCCGAGAGTACGTCAACATCAACATTTTGTCCAATTAAGTGATTTTGTACGTGGCCGTATTATTGGTATGAGAGAGGCCGGACTTTCGCTAAGAGAAATTGCTCGTCGTGTAAACCGAAATGTTTCAACGGTATTGAGGTGTTGGTCCAAATGGTCCGAGGAAGGGGTTCAACATCGTCGCCGTGGATCTGGACGTCCTCGAAGGACTACAGATCGCGAAGAACGTTGCTTAAGACTTTTGGCCACAAGAGATAGATTTTCAACAACTCGATCAATTGCAAATGATTGGATGAGAGGTACAGGACTCAGAATGTCAATGTCAACTGTTTATCGCCGGATAAGATCTTATGGATTGCGTTCATATCGTCCATTTTTATGTCTTCCTCTTACACCACTTCACCGTCTACGCAGACTAGAGTGGAGCAACTTAAGGGTTAATTGGGCGCAGGAATGGCATCAAATTGTGTTTAGTGACGAGTCCCGATTTTGCTTGTGGGCCCACGATGGTCGTAGGAGAGTCAGACGGATGCGTGGAGAACGTAAAAATCCAACATTTTTTGTGGAACGCAACACAGCCCTCACTCAAGGAGTTATGATATGGGGTGCAATATGTTATGGTAGCAGATCACCCTTGGTCTTTATTGACTGCAACCTTAACGCACCTGGTTACATTGCTAATGTGCTACAACCAGTTGGCCTTCCATATCTTCAGGGGCTGCAAAATCCCATTTTCCAGCAGGATAATGCGCGCCCTCATACGGCAAGGGCTACAACACAGTTTTTGGAAGAATCTAACATTGTCGTCCTCCCATGGCCTGCTCGGTCGCCTGATTTGTCGCCCATTGAACATGTATGGGATATGATTAATAGCATGCCAAGGCGTCTAGATGAGTGCATTACAAATCGTGGCGGAGCAACTCATTATTGAAAAAACTTTTAAAGCTTTTATTCTTTTGTTTTTAAAACTTAATCATAACTTTGCTTCATAGAAATAGACGTTTTCTGAAAATTTCAATAAAATCGTTAAACAGCTTCTAGGTGTTGCAATTTTTCTGGAAGTCAGTATATTTGTCCTTTAGATCCGATGGTCAATATCCCTCTAGAGGTACTGATTACCTATACCTGCGAGAGCATCATTGTCTTCAATCTCTTAGGGAACGTAGGCAAAAACATTGTGCAATATTTGCGTGGAAATTAGTAAATGGGTCAATTGACTGTAGTGACTTGTTGATGAAACTAAAATTTCATGCACCTTCTCGGCCCTCTCGCTTTATATCAACATTTACATTACCAACCCCCAAGAACAAACTTACTCGTAATTTAACGAATGCCTTCAATAATATCAGACGAAGAGTGGAGCTATGTATAGAAAATGAAGGAACTCACTTTGTATGTAATTATTTGTTAAAACGACAAAACCTAATCTGCAATCAGTATAATATAACCTATATCACACACACCTCATAGTAACCAACTTAAGTTTAAAAAAGGAAAATGTCATTGCCTTCTTAGAGGGTAGAGTTATATGATCATATGGTAGTTTAGAATGAGGTTTCTTCTCCCAATGTAACCCAAATTAATTAGCTTATTAATCTTGCTTGCAGATTAACATTAAGATTTGTTAAGCAAGATTTAAATCAAGGCGGTCACTCCTTAACCGGGCGACATTAACCCAACCTAATCCGATATCTCTCATTAAAATGATTAATGGCAGTTTAAGTCGCGTACTTATCGCGTAAAAATTTCTTACCGTTTTCGGAGCCGGCCGTTCCGGGCGTCCTGTACTTACGTATAGCGTTTGCGCCCGACCCATGATGTGTTTCGATGGAAAAAATCGCCAAATACGGCGTAAAATACGACCGCGGCGGTAATTTAATAATGAAAATGTCCAACAATAAAATTGTAAATTCCCTGGCTGGCGTGGCGTGTCTCTTTGACGATCACCGGGTCCCCGGTTGTATATATGCGCCTATCTTTTACATTAATGGTCGGACGAGACAGGCACGTTAATAATGTTTTTAATGTTGCTTGATTTTTAGCCTTCCTCTCCGTCTCTCTCTTTCTCCTTCCCTACCGCGCCATTCCACCCTATACGTTTCTGTCTCGTTGTCTCTCGGTATTTAAAAATAAACCTTCCAAGTTAAACGTGTACAGGCATCGAACAGGGACAGGTAGGGTATACGATATACCTCTCTCCTTTACATATAGGCAATTACAATTCTGTCGTTGTGTTGGTTCAATTTTTTTCATCACTCACTCCATTCTACTATTTAATAGTTCGTATTCGTTCTCTCTCATTATTTTATTTTTAATGGTTTTTTTTTTTTCTCCCTTTTCGTTTCGTGTTCGTCTTTTCTTCACTGATTCGTGTGTATTTATTTTTTACTTTTTTTTATTATTCCATCCTTTTAGTTTGTGTTTTTTTTTTCTATAGGTATTAGGTAGTCCAATTATAGTAAAACAATTACAGCAATTTACTGTAATCTTCCCTCCCCCTAAAATGAAAACAAAAAGAATCGCGATTTACAAGATGATAAGGAACTCCCAAAGCGCTCGTGAAATCCTTCATATCCTATGTATGCTATGTATTATTGTGTGCGCGCGCGCGAAAGTAACCCTTTTTATTTACCACCATCTGATATTTCCCGACATATAAACTCGTGTATTTACGCGGAAGATATCTTTTTTTTCCTGTTTAGTGAACGGGAAACGGGGCGACATAGCGTGCAAATCGTCAAGTTATGAAAGTTATGGGACCGCTGCTCGACGTCGTCATATCAATCAGGACTTTTCCCTACGGAGATGAGTGACGGCGTTGGGGAAACCTCGCGCAAATATAAACTTATATTTATATACGTGGATGGATGTGGAAATCTGTATATGCGCTGAGGGAGAGACAGTAACTTGAATGAGGGAACAGATTGGAACAGTCGCAGTTTTTCGATGGTATTATTTTTGTATTACAAAAAGGATCAAATATGAACTCAATTCGTATCAAATAAATTAGTTTTAAAAAACTATTTCAACTTATATCTGAGTGTACTATAATATCAAAAACAATTACTTTAAAAACGAGTACAATATCGCTTTACCCAGGACATGAGACAAACAAAATCCTCACCAGTTGCCTCCCTTCAATTAACGAGTACCCGGAAAAAGTGAGCCCGAAACAAAAAGTGAGATCTTTTCTCTTTTTTTTTCGAAATACCTTTTAGTAATGGGGGATAAGGGGTGGAAATAGAAAAACCAAATTATTTTTCTTTTTCAATATATTCACCTGCAAGACGAATACATTTTTCACATCTTTCAATTAATTTATTTATACCCTCATAAAAAAATGATTTCTCTTTATCTGCAAAATACGCCGAAACTGCCTCCTTGACTTCATCATCGGCAGCAAATTTTTTACCCCGCAGCTCTTTTTTCATTTTCGGAAACAGATAATAATCACTCGGGGCCAGGTCTGGGCTGTAGGGTGGGTGATTCACAATTTCGAAGCCCACCTTATGCAGGGCAGCTAACGCAACGCGGCTCTTGTGGACGGGCGCGTTGTCGTGCAAAAGCAGCACACCTTTCGTCAATTTTCCCCGTCTTTTTCTCTTTAATGGCTTCTTTTAGTCGCTCTAATATTGAAGCGTAATATTCTCCGGTTATAGAAACACCTTTATCTTTAATCAATCAATATTCCTTCCGAGTCCCAAAATACCGTAAGAGTTTCCCAACTGATTGTAACACTTTAAATTTCTTGGGAGGTGCTGTGCCCTTTTTATGCCGCTGCATGGAGTCTTGTTTGGACTCAGGTTCATAACGATAAACCCAAGTTTCGTCTCCAGTAACAATTCGACCCAATACACCATCCTTGTCTTCATTACAGAGGTCCAAAAAAGCACGCGAACACTCTACGCGCTGTTGTTTTTGCGGCGGCGTGAGCATTCTCGGCACCCATTTTGCGCTGACCTTAGACATGCCGAGATGATCGTGTAGGATTTTAAAAATTGTTGTATCGGATACTCCAACCATTTCTGCGAGTTGTTTCTTCTTTAGTCGAGCATCTTCGAATACAATTTTTTGAACTTTTTGGATAAGTGCTGGCGTGGTCACCTCAATGCTCCTGCCCGGCCTCGGGTCGTCTTCAAGGGATTCCCTTCCTTGTTTAAATAAACTATGCCACTTGTACACCATGGTTTTTCCTGGACAAGAGTCGCCGTAAACCAATGACATCTCATTCATTATGGTCGCGACTGATTTTCCTTGCCTGGTAAGGAACTTTATAACGGCACGATATTTTTTTTCCATATTCCACTTTTCACTCCTGATTATGTTACTTGGTTGACGATAGCTCAAAGACTAACTGTCTAATAACAATGAAACTTCGTATTTATACTAATTATGAGTCGCTGCACAGGCCACGCCCCCAATGCGCCTAATCACCCCCCTACAACCCGCTCATTCCGTGAATATAATAACGCTCTCTCGTATAATGGTAATTCAGGATTAGGTGATACCTACTTTAACCTACAAAAATCACATTATCAAAGAACAAGGGGTAACAACAACATTATGTTAACAGTATTTGCATCAAAGGACTACACTAGGAGGCACGATAACACAGGCAAAATGTAGCACTAAGTTCGTCTGTATTTCCTGACCGCTGGAAGATTACCCGACTAACTCCTGTCTTCAAGAAAGGCGAATCTGATAGAATTGATAACTACAGGCTTATTGCTATTATCGGAAATTTTGCGAAAATTTTTGAAAAAATTTATACAAGTCTAATTCAGCAAATTAAATGCCAAATATCCATTCATCAGCATGGATTCATAATGGTTGGCAATGCTTTCATTGGATAACAATGACCAAATCGATGTTATCTATACTGATTTCACGAAGGCATTCGACCAAACTTGAAACAATAGGGTTCTCATCCAGATTGGTGTCACTTTTTCGCTTATATCTTCAAAATAGAAAACATTTTGTATCGTATTTGGATCATAAGTCCCACCCATTCTATCCATCCTTCGGCGTTCCTCAAGAAACTAATCTGGGACCACTGCTCTTCTTATTTTTTATAAATGACTTGTGTGACCAACTTTATACTCCAATATGTTCTTTTTTCCTGTATTGATTTATTTCAAACCTTTTGTCTTATGAATATAAAATTTATTAATATTATTATTACGGGTCGATGGCCGCAGTGGTTAGGCGGCTGACTATCGTTGTGGGAGGAACGATAGGTGTCGGTGTTCAATTCTCTGAAGGGACGGTGACATTTTTTCAGAGAGTTTGATCCCGGATCGACTTGTCACTCGCTGTTGGGAGCAAAGTGATTAACAGCGCGGCATCATAAAAGGCGATATGGTGCTGTCACAAAGCCATTGAACACAACTTACACACACAAAACTACACCGCGAGAGTTGAGCGATAGCCAGACAAGCGATACAGGTTAGGAGTCACTGCAACTGAGCACCCACCACACATAAAAAAAAATTATTATTATACTCGGCTGTGGACCGTTGCAGCAGGTTACAGAAGTGAGAATCGATTTTAAATTTTGTGACTGTTGTTCTTAAATTTGTTCAAAACTAATTTCTCTTTGCTGAGCAGAGGGGGATGGGGAGAGGGGTGGTTCATCTTTGCCTAGCCGATTATTTTTTATATGATAACACGTTGTCAATTTTCCATAGAAACTAACATTAATCTAGTATTTAGATGATACAATAAAGAGAAAGGTTTTGCTCGTTTCAAGATAGCAGAATTGCAGCAGTACAACAAGCGTAATAAGTAGAACATTTGACACAATCAGTAGTCTCACATTGACCTGCGAAAGTCCGGTTAATACGCGAAGAGACCACACCGAAGTGTATACATAGTGTGCCATGCACCACCCAATGCATTAATGACCATCGCTTCAATGTTGCTATAATTTATGTAGTACTCCTCTTTCATCTTCTCTTCCTTTTATTCCTCTTTTTTTCTCTTATTCTTCCATCCTCCAGTTTGTGCGCTGGTGAATTGTGGTTACGTACGCCGCGGTAATTGTGTGCGTTCCTTATATCTCTCTTCTGTTTTGTTATAGGAGGCGACGTGAGTGGGAAGTTAACGCACCGCACAGAAGAGAGGACTCACTTTCTAAGTGGACTGGGCGTGCGAGAGTGTTGGTGTGCGCACACCGCACCGGAGCTTTCGTCTTTTTATTATCTTAAGTATTAGATATGGGAACGATCCTGTGCTCTGTCCGTTGTGCACAATAATTACTCGCCTATACTAGGTCCTGCGTTTCATCGTCCCATCTTTCTTACACTAACGCAGTTAGGTACAGAGCATATTTACGGATTTTTAATGGGCGACATTAACAAAAACGACGAAGAAAGATAACGACAACAATAAAGAGCGTCGACAGGTCTCTCGGAAACCTGAATAAATTAGATCGCCAAGGTTCTCTCTCTCTGTATCTTTCTCTGTTTCACGCTACACGCCGGTCTTAAACATAGATCGGGACCGGTGATATATAATTTTCCACTTAATTATAACAATATTTTAAAAGGGGGTCTTCGACGTATACATATATATATATATAAGAACACGATTTCTAATTATAGCGATATCTTTTTTTTTATATAGAAAATACATTAATTTCCCTCCTTTAATTATATCGAGGGATTTCATTATCACCCAATACATTTTCTTATAATTAAGCGTACTGCATTTTAGACTACCCACTTTGATATTTTCGAATACAACAACATCTAAAGCAGACGTCGTATAAAGTATACTGCGTCAATGCTAGCTATAGTCAAGTTCCCGAGTCAACTTGTTCCGGACAACGAAATGATTGACATTGATTGCAATACCTCATCATACGTCTAGATCCATTAATATCAAGCAAGCCGGGCAAGTCGGCCAACTGCCCTCTATGTAGAAGCTCTGTAATTAAAATAACTGGAAGACAAATTGCCGGACGAAGAATAGGCCGTACACACGTCCGTCTCTGTGTGTATGTGTGTGTTTGTGTGTGCAAGTGTACCGGCCGACTTGAATGATAGTGTGTGCGTGTGCGGCATTGTTTAAACAAAAAACGCACGGCTCTCTCTGATGCCCCGGCTTAATGCAGTCTGTCGCTGAACAAGCTTATTATATTGCGAAAGGTATGTTGGGTTAGTTACTTGGGATCTCTCCCTGCTGCTTTTCGTGCCAATAACTTGGACGGATTTAATAATAATAAAGAACGCACGTACTCATACATACACAACACACAAACATGGAGCGTTAATAATTCTTTTGTCCTTGCAATATATGTTTAAGAAGAGTTTCATACAAACAATTTTTTTTAACAAAATACACACCACACCATGTGTATACGCAATAATGTACTGCGAGGCTCCATATTAGGTCCTCTTTTATTTACAATTCCTTATTCTTATACTATTATATCTTTAGCGAACAGGTTAGGGATTGTTAATTAGTTTATCGCGGTTTTCGTTGAGGTATTGCACTGTTTGCAATTTTATCATTTTAGATTAATACTTTTGAGCATATCTATATACAGTAGGATCCCGATTATCCGGATCTCGTTTATCTGAAATCCGCTTTATCCGAAACGAAATAATTTTTTGAATGTTGTTGTTTACAAATATGTGTGTTATATTTGTCTTGTATGTGGTATTTATGGGAATATACCACACACCTACAGAGTTAATAAATCTTCTACAGCATATGCATAGGTATTAAATAGTTAATATGGACACTAAATAAACGAAGAAAAATTGTCCTCTTGCTAGAAGACAAAATAAAAGCGATTAAACGACTAAATAACGGAGAGTTGTCAGAGAAAGTTGCCGCTGATTACCTACGGTGTTGGTGACTAAAATTGAAAAGTGGTGTAGTGTACTTGCTGCTCCAGCGTCTTCGCGCAAAACAATGAAAGAGCCTAAATATGAGGATAAATATAGATAAAAGTCTATATTTATGGTTCACAGAACAACGCGAGCGTGGTGTACCAATTTCGGGTCCAACCTTACAACAAAAAGTTAAATCCATCACCGAAAATTGAAAAAACTATCCGCAAATTCTGCATGTGTTGCTGATTTCAAAGATAAATTAAAAATAATGTTAGAAAATGAAAATTATTCACCAGACCAGCTTTACAAAGAGCGCATAACAGTTTTAGCTTGCAGTCATTCTTCAGGTAGCCACAAACTACCACTCTTATATGTAGGAAAGTCGGCCGGACTAAGAGCTTTTAAATATGTCAGTGTTTTTCCGGTGTATTACAAAAATAAAAAAAGTGCGTGGATGGATGTGTCCATATTCAAACAGTGGTTCTTTGAATAAGTACTTCGTACCGGAGGTTCGAAAATTTTTAAATCAACGTGGACATCCTCCGAAAGCTCTCTTACTAATTGATAATACAACATCTCATGCGAATGAGACTGAACTGACGAATGGCGAATGTTATTAGAAAACTTAAAGAGAAACTACAGACACATTCTTTTAGAAACAATTTTAAATAAATTTAAAAGATATTGTATATTGGATAGCATATGCTTGGAATAAGGTTAAACTCTCAACAATACAAAAGTCCTGGTCGAAACTTATTGATCAACAAGAAACCTTAGATGAAGAATCAAATGAAATCAACGAAGAAATGTTTGAATTAATAACTAAAATAGACGGCTGTGAAAAGGTTACAAGAGAAGATTTTACTCAGTGGTTGATAAATGACGAACAGCAAGAGTTAACGGACAGTGATATTTTGGCTCTTGTGTCTGAAAAGGAAGAAGACATTAACGAAGATAATGAGGATGAAGAGGTAGCAGATATACCTACCAAAGATTTCCCACGAAAAAGGAATGCAAGCTTTTTTTTTTTTTTGGACTGCACGGGCGGAAAAAAAGGAACCGTAAAGGCAAAGTCGGCCATAGGGGAGACGAAGAAGTCAGCAACCTGGTCGAGAGTTAGTTTTCGTAGTCCAGGATCGTCCAGACGCCCGACCCCGAAATAACTCCGCCTCTCCCTGTCCACTTTCGAGCAGTGGGCAAGGAGGTGGATTGGAGTTTCCTCCGCATTCCCACAGTTTCTACACAGGGGAGAGTTTACTATGCCCATGCGATGCAGGTGTTTGTTCAGTGCGCAGTGACCGGTTAAGATTCCTGTAAGTAACCTCAGCCTGACCCTGCTCATAGAGACTGCCTTGCGCAGTTTTTCCTCATACGGGCGAATCCCGAGAGTTTTACAGTGTCTCATGCCGGCAAGGGCATTCCAGTGGGAGCAATGCCTTTGCCAAAGGCTTTGATGCTGCGATAGGAGTTCCCACATGTGAGTTCTGGACCCACAAAAGGTCCCTCACTGACGTCTCTAGCTAATTTGTCAGCCATTTCATTACCTCTGATTCCAGAGTGGCCTGGCACCCATCTCAGACTTGTGCTGAGACGTTCCGCCAGTTTTACGAGAGTCTTATGGCAGTGTATGACCTCGGAGTCAAATCTGACAGCCTGTAGTGCTCTGAGAGCAGCTTGACTGTCAGAAAGGATTTCCACTGCTCCATTAATCTGCGGGCAGTTTAATATGCCTTCCGCGCAGGTCTGGATTGCGATTACTACGGCTTGGAAAATGGACGTAGTACTCCCCACGCTGAGAGCTTCACTCTGGGTTTCACCATCTTTCCAAATTCCAATTCCCGTGCCGTTTGGCGTTTTTGAGGCGTCGACAAACCAGCGAGATACCTCCCGTCTTGGTTTGTGGACGAAAGCTTTGGCAGTCTCTCTGTTGGAGATGTTTACAGTGTATCCCCCACTGAAGCTGAAAGTAGGCGAGATCTTGTCCGCCCTCATGGACAGTGGTGCTGTCTGCTCTATGTAGGTGAAGATGCTGGTATGATCTCCCGTTTTACCGGAGAAACCCCTGCATCCACTACGATTTGCCCTGTAGGCCCCTAGGACTGCCTCCGACCACAAGACAAGCTGCAGAGGAGCAAGCCCAAGGATCGCCTCCTTGCAAGCTTTAGAAGACGCTTTGACTTATGTGGAACAAGAACCAAATGCCACAGCAGTTGACATATTACTTCCAAGTTACATATTGTATAATTATTTTTACTGCATTTAAGAATAAACCTTAAGTATTTAAATTTAATATACTAAGTATTTCTAAAATTATTTTTAGTTTCAATTTTGTTCATATATACACATTTTGACAGAAAAGGCACTCATTTTCTGCTTACAAAAGGTATTCGGTTATCCGAAAAAGGGCCGGTCCACATTACTTCGGATAATCGGGAGTCTATTGTATATTACTTTTGGAGGATAATGTATAATTTCAGTCAGAGAAAAAAGCCAAAAATTCTCGTACTATTCAATTCGTAGCTTTACGCCGGTCGATACGCGTTGACGGCCAAGTTAGTCGCTTATGAGTGTTGGTCGATTCACTGTTGCCCACCTAAAGAGTCATTCCCGATGTTAACGTTTGTCGATTTATGTTGACAGTTAAAACTACTTAGTTTGTTCGCTTCGCAGATTGGATGGACGATTCCCTGTTTCTATCGTTGGTCGAATCACTGAGCCGTCTTGATATTTTCGTAGCAAATTATGTTTTTTTCCCCTAATCAAATACATGATTATTTTATTATTAATAGATAGAACAAAATCCGGGATATCAATTCTTCGAAAGCACAACATCCACATTCTACCGATTACCGAGTCTCACCCGTTCCAGTCTTAAGACATCTCATTAAAGCGTATACAGCTAACACCTTTCGATTCGCGATCGAATCACTTGAAAGGGCAACTCATTTGATTTAAAAGACGTCGCCCAGGTTGTACGGGAAGACGTGGTCACGGTCTTTGTGCGTAAATATACAACACTCGAATCTCTCGAATGTAACTTCTTAAGCTGTCTCGTTTAGTTGATATTTATAAGCGGTGTCCGTACACCTCAACGGTTCGCGGAATAGTCACCAGTCCGCCAGATTGACAGTGACACGCGACACTACTTATTCCTCTTCTGCATGAAATAACTTGCACTAACACGTATAGGTATATTTTAATAATGGGGAATTTTTTTCTTTCTTTTTTAATATATAATGGGCAGCTTATATTTATTTGAATGCCGTATAAACGAAACTTCTCTCGTAATGCGGTGTTTCCCCACATTAAATCTAAGCAACGCCGCGAAAATAAACAAATCCTGAATCGCGTGCTCTGAAACGGTATTCAAACGTATCGGAACTTTCCTCCCGTTTATGTAGTGAGAGAATATTGTATTGAATTTCGGTATTTATGGAAGCGAAGTTGGCGTTATAACATAGAGTACTACGTATGTACATACATACAACGACATCTAAGAATAAATTTAGTGCTTGTGTGAAAGTTTCACTCCTGTCTAAACGTGCGCCAACATTAAATATACATCGGATTTGCATTCGAAGGTAAAACCGGGAAATGTGCATGCACTCTATCCGTATACTGAGTGTATTCAAAAAATTCAAACCTTGAAGTGTTATATAGATACAATTATTTAATGTCGTTTTCGCTCCTATAGAAAATTAGGTCCAAGTTCGTCTTTGTAGCCACATGTTACGTTCATGGATGAGCAAAAGGTTCTTACCGTCCATGCGAAAAAAAAGGGAATTGATCAAGGTCAAGCAAATTTTCTACATCCCCTTCCTCAATTACTCCTCATCCAACTCCTCAGCATCACAGGCACATTTGACTCCATATTTAATATAATATCATGACTTGTATGTTTTTATTACTCGTTGATCCATGGGCTGTAACATGGCTGTTGTGTTTAGAGGTAAAAACACGATTTTGATGTGTCCAGAAGGGTATTCGAGAGCAGCTAATCTTCAAAATTTTGAAAGATTGTGCTTACTTGGTTAGCCATGCATTCATCTTGGTTTGTAGGTATACCAATAAACTGGTAATAACGTTTTTTCACACCCATTAATTCAATGTTGGTGGATTTTACGAGAGACATTAGCAACCAACAGGATCGTAATCGATCTTTGGATTCTTTAAAACCTGGCGCGGTCTACTTTTTTTAACGGAAATTCTTCCAGTACAAGCCAGTCTCGTCAAACGATAAAAATTTGTTTGGAGGTGTGACCACCCTCCTCTATAATTTTAGCCGGGATTTTTTAGCAGCTTCAATGTCAACAGAAGGAGCTTTTCCGATCATTTTTATGTTTTTAAAACCATGTCGAGCTTTAAAATTGGCGAACGGAACCAGTAATCAACGTTTTAAACGTTAACATTTCCAGTTTTTTAATTTTAATCGAACCTATACGTCGACTGTATGGTATAAACAGTTCATAGCTAGGGGTGTTATTCCCCATTTTATCCACTGCCATACCAAGACTGCGATTCGGAAGTTGAACAGATACTCCGCTACCATTTTGGGAATGTTATTCCCCATTTTATCCGATACCCTTCCAAAATGAATCTGATATGGAAGTAGAACAAACTAGGTCTTCACAAAGCCAAGATACCGATTCAGAAGACCCGAATTACACACCATCCTTATAGTTATCATCATCCATATTATTACGGTTATCCAACGATGTATCCTTATCCAATTTACCCTTCAGTTCCTTGCGATAGTGAAGAATCTATGAATTATTCTTCTACTGACGAAATGGCATTGTATCACCAGATGTACGCGGCTCAAATCCCCGTTTCAACTGATGATAATGAAGAGACACCTGATGATAGCACACACACACCAGAAAAATGCCAAAATTTCGATGAAATTCGTAGCAAATTTGAAGAAAAATTGAAAATTGAACAAGAGATACATAAAGTTCTCGAAAGACGTAAATCAATTCAAGAGGAGCTTGTTCCAATTTCTGAAGAGAAATGCAAGAATTTCCAAGAATTACGAAAAGCTTTTGACGACAATTGCTACGTTGAAGATAATCGCAACTTTATAAACCAACATCTTACGGAGAAAACGAAGAAAACAGAAGCACCAGTGGTAATTACTAAAGAAAATCTTATCAAACACAATCAAAAATACACTGATGATACTGATACTGAGACTGAAACTGAAACTTGTGCAAATTCATCAGATTCTGATTATTCAGATACTGAAACTGATGTGGAAGGTGAACCAAATCAACCTACGAATAAATTTTCAAGTAGTTATGCCGCCCTTCAAACAATAAAATCAGTTTCTGATATCAACGTTTACTCAGTTGACGAATCAAATTGTACCGATGAAGAAGAAGAAGACAATGTATCGGTAGCTACTACCACTACTGAAGACAATGAGGATGGTTCGGAATATCTGGGAGATAAATCAATACCTCATCAATTAAGTACAACGCTAATAAAGCTGAGGAGAGCGATTCGATAAAATGGCCGACATTTTGATGTTTGTTTTTGGACCGATCGTTTTCGGAATCGATATCCATGGGATGCTCCAAAAACACAGTCTATAGAACTTTAAGACCTTCAAACTTAATTCTGTGATTTAATTTTGCCTCGACCGTACGGCACTGAGCTGAGTGTAGACCGGAGAGACCCTTTTCTCGTACAAACTTTGCCACCCCTTTAAGAGTTATTTTACTAATTGTGTCAAAGAGTACAAATTTTAGCACCGCCACCTTAGGACTTGAGTAAAAAAAAACGCCGAGAGAGGTATGGTCTTTTATATCACTCGACAAAAGGGGCCTACGATTTCTGTTTTCTCCTGATTAATCTTTATCTTTCATTTCTTGGCATATTCTTCTACCTTCACCTTCTTCTTGGAGCAACTCTCGGCGTTCTTTCCGTGAATTATCAATGCCGTGTCATCTGCGAATTGTTAACTTTCGTGTCTGGTTCAGTGAAGGCGAAAGGGAGTTCTCTGACGAATACATTGAAAAGGATCGGGGATAGTGGTGAGCCCTGGGGAAGGCCTTCTTGTGCCGTTTTTATGGTCGATCCTCCAACCAGTTTTGGATTAGCTTGGTAAGGTACAGTGAGATCGGGATGTACACCATTTTGAAGATAAGTCCCTTTCTCCAGACCTTGTCATAGGCTTTTTCAACATCCAAAAAGACTACTAATGTATACTTTCTTGCTTCCATATTCTTCTTGACTTCTCCGAATAGGTTGGATGCCTGTTGGATTGCTCCTAGTTTGCGTCTGAGGCCGAACTGCGCCGCTGGTAGAATTTGACTTTCTTCTATGACCTTCGTTAGTCTGTTCTGAATCACCTTCTCTGTTATTTTGCCGAAGTTATCTAGGAGGCTTATTGGCCTTCTATTTTTCAATTTCGTCTTTTTCTCCTTTTGGAAGCATGGCGATTATAACTTTCTTCCATATTCTTGGAAAGGTGGATGTTGTAAGGGATGCGTTGATTGTTATTTTCAGTTCTTTGCGATTTTCTTCTCCCATAAGTTTGATAAGTTTCCCCTGGGGCTTTCTTTAACGGCATGAATTTGATTATTCCTTCGACCACTGTTTGGGTAGCCAGCTCTGGATCTGCGGGGTTGAGCTGTTTCAGGTGTTGGTATCTAATTGGATGACATGTGATCCACTATCTTGTTTTTCCAATCGCAATTAATGTATCATTGCTAAATCAATCAATGTATCTACCGTATTGCCGGTTGGTTGGACATGGTGTACCACAGGGTTTCGTTTTGGGACCTTTCCTGTTTATCGCTTGCATAAAAGATTTAATGAACTATTTTAGCGTGTTATTTGTGGATGATACCACGAATGCGATAGCAATAGCTTGTCATGTTTTTGTTGGCTGATAGCAAAACGATTGCCATAAGAATAATTGTTGGTGTAGGACGAGAACAAAATGAGTCAAAGAAGAATTGTACACGTTGAACACCTTTTTTCCATATTTGAATTGTATGTTATTCCCTTATCAATTATTGCTAATTAGTAATTATGTATTTTATAATTGTTTCTAACATCTTTTTTCTAGTTTTATACAAGTTGGACGAAAATATCCGTATACACCGATGTTCAAAATTCTCGACTCACTTAGATATCTAAATCCAATCAAACTTGATCAGGTCTCGAAATGAAATAAAGTCCTATTAACGGATTACAATTTCGGAATATTACCTTCCGATAAATTATTCGAATCAAATAGAATAAAACACGACCGATACCTGCAGTATTTATTCCTGTATAGGGCTATAAATACATCCTCAATAATGAACGACATAACACGAATAATTCCCGAGTCGCATTCTTCAAGCGGAGCAGAAGAATACACACGAAAAAAATCAAAAGTACAAGACGGCGGAGAGGAGAAAAATGTAAAAGAACAACGACTCCGATAGTTTATAATTGGTGTCGATACTAAAAACACATTTTGTGTTTGCAATAAATGGGATTCCTATTTTTACGAAAAAACAAAAAGAAAAACCAAGAAGAAGAACGACGACGCGAAAATAAAGAGAACGAGATCCAAGAACGAAGTTTGCATACGATGTCGTTTCCATCTCTCTTCTTCCTTTTTCTTTTATACCTTTTTCCCATCTTATTCTTCGGCGAGATCGCGTTATAAAAAGGGACGCTATTTATTGGCGACACACTGAATATAACACGAAATACCGAACAACGCGCCCGCAAAAGATGGCAATATAAACAGTAGAAGCAGAAGCAGCAAGAGCAGCGACGTTATAACCTAAGCCTGCTCGATCTTGCGCTGACGAAAGACGAGAAAAAATCGCATACGTATAATTTGAATTCTTTTATTTTATGCTCGCCTGTGGGAATAATATCGCGCGGCCGGCTGCCGCGAATAGTTTCGCGAAATTTACGCGAGCCAGCCTCATCTCATTGTTCAGCGATGAATGTGTTAAAGTCTAAGGCGACGACGACGACGTCAAGCGGTCCCGCAGTCTCTCTAACGCCGCAACCGCCACCAAGTCGGAGCGAGAAACGTGCGCCTAAAGGAACGGAATCGAGAGAGATGGATAATGTAGAATGTCAAATGCGAGAATGCCTTATTGTGTCTTGCAAATTATATTCGCCGATATAAATATATTATGCAGGGGGCTATTATTGTATTAAAGCGATCCGCTTCAGTTTAATCTCGTATAATTATGTTCGAGATTCTTTAAATTATTCAAATTGAATCATTTAGATGTGTGTATAGTGCGCTCACGTCGAGATTGTTCAGACTTGTTTTTTTATCTAGGTGATTCCACGTTATCTCCTCGATCCCTGGCCTTTGTATAAATACATAGAGATGGTAGCCTGGAGGAAAGTCTCGGAACTAACTGGTGTATGTCGGATGTTACTATAGATTTATCATATTTATATGATGAAAATTTCCATCTGTTTTTACCGAGAGAGAGCATTGAAAAAAAAACGACGCCTAACTGGCTAAGCTGGCGCGACTAAAGACTCATATGAACCATGTACGACAACCGTATAAAAGTGATAATAGTTTCGTACACACGTGTACATACATATACGAAAGTTAACACACACACACACACATACAGTATCGGATCCTGGATCTTCAGTCGAAAGTGTGCCGTAAATAAAACACAATCAGATAGTAAATGGGGAAATTTATTAAACGCTCTCTGCTCCGGGTAATTTAAATTTTATCGGAATTGTCGTATGACTTCATTACCGAACTCTGTATGCGGTTTAGGAGCTGTAACGGTCGACGATAAGGGTCTCTTAGCGGGGCCCCGTGAGACACTAGAAAAAGCGAAGGCTCTCTTGCTTCGGTTACTATAGAGTATAGAGGAATGTTCCGTTTCCAGAGGACCTCTCTCTATCTCCGTATGTGTGCGCCTGTATGCGATACTAAATGATTTTAATGTTTTGTTTGTGTTAGTATGAGGCCTTCGTTGTCTCCTGGTAATGTTGTGTTAATGCGTATTTTACATGAAAATGTGTTTTTTCTTTCTTGATGATTGGATTAGAACAAAGTTCCTTCTTTTCGTTTTATGAATGTTGACAGTTTTGGGAGAAGAATAAATGTTATTTGAAGAAATAGTGATTGCATATCTACATGTTTACATGTTCGTTTTTATCTGGCATCGAAAGACGTAATTTAAGAAATTTTATTCCCTAACTGAAACCAATAATTTTGTTTCGTAGCTGTTTTAACAAACGATAAATTTACTCCATCGATACTTACTTATTTTTCATTTGAAATACTGGAAATATGAGCTAGATGAAGTCTTCATAATACATCTAATTATCCTCTTTAAGAGAAGAGAATCGGTGCAAGAATTGAGCCATGGGGAACACCACAGTTTAAATAAATATAGGAGAAAAAGAAACATATTGGTAGAGTCCTTTTCTTCATTTACATTGTGTAATAGCAACTGTAGTTGTCCAATTGTATTGTTGTACGTTACATGACGTATATATCACACTATGTATATAAATTTACAAATCAAGAACCATATTATAAAACAATATCTAGTAAAGACTGTAACAACTGCTGGAGGTCAAATTGAACCATATTATAAAACAATATCTAGTAGCTTCAGTGCCAGACTCATAGGAATAGAATTGCAACAGGCAATAGACAGCATAAAGACAGGGAAAACTCCGGTGATGGATGGAATACCACCGGAAATTATCAAAGAAGGGGTCAAGTATATTATACAGTGTGTAAAATCCAAATGGAATAAATTTATTAGTTTGGTTATTGTAAATATTTATAAAAAATCCCGAAATACGTAAAATTTAAATTATAAATTGACGTTCTTCAACGTGAAAATGCGATCTCAACCTTTGAAAGGTCTCTTTATTCTCTATTCAAAAATGTTATCGTTTGCACAGGTAAAGAAAGTCAAAGAGAAACTCTTAGAACATATAAATTAAGAAGCAAAAGAGTTGCCGAAAGATACCAGAAAGAATAGAAAACATAGAAATTAACGGAAATACTGAAGAGATTTGGAAAACGTTCAAAGACGTAATAATAACGACAACTAAAGAGATATGCGGCGTAAGCAAAAACAAAAAGAAAAAACAAACAAGATGGTGGACACACGAAATAAGACACCAAGCCAAGATAAAGAAACAAGCATGGCAAACATATTTAGCAGAGCAAACAGAGGAAAAATATGATATATATAAAAAAGAAAGGAAGAAAACAAAACAATTAGTGAAAAGCAAAAAGAATTTGGAAAAAAAAAGATGGAAGAAAACAGCAAAGAACATCAAAAACTTTTCTATAGAAATAATACAATCAGGTGAGAAAAATAATACAAAGGTGGAAGGAACATTTCCAAGAATTGTTGAGTGGAGGAGCGGAAGACGGAAACGATAACGAACAGCAGATCATAAGAGAGAAAGAGACAGAAGAAGTAATCACTATGGATGAACTGGAAGAAGCAATTCATAAACTGAAAAACGGAAAAGCACCAGGAGGCGACAAAATCACGGCAGAAATGGTCAAAAATATAGGACAAAAAGGGAAAGAATTGATGTTGGAAATATATAATAAAATATGGATAGAAGAGGAAATACCAAATGATTGGAAGAAGACATTAATAGTACCCATATACAAGAAGAAAGGTAATAGGAGAGATTGCAATAATTATAGAGGAATATCACTCATAACCACTCCGATGAAGATACTAGAGCAAATATTAGATAAGAGGTTAAGAACAATACTTGAAAATACGCTTCATGAATCTCAATGTGGATTCAGAAAAGGAAGGAGTACGCAAGACGCAATTTTCGCCATAAAACAGCTTATACAAAAAGCCTCCTCAGAACAAAAGAAAGTATACCTGGCATTCATAGATATAGAAAAAGCTTTCGATAAAGTACCAAGGGAAAAGTTATGGAGTATCTTAAGAGAACGAGGGGTAGATGGTAAAATAAGACGTACAATACAAAAAATATATAATAATAATGCCAACGCAGTAATAGCTAACGATTTGGAATCAGACACTTTCAAAACAAAGGAGGGGCTCCGACAAGGAGGTAGTCTAAGCCCAATGCTGTTTATTGTCTACATGGACGACATCATTAAAAAATGTACGGAAAAGAGCAAGAAGGTCAGAGTTGGACATTTTAACCTGACAGCAGTGGAAATATCGGAATGGGCATTTGCAGACGATGTAGTTATAATAGCCGGCAGCCAAGAATACCTACAACATAACCTACTAACGTGGAATGAGACTCTAAAGGAAAGTGAAATGACAATTAACAAAAAGAAAACTAAAGTTATGGTGGTGGGAGACGAAGAAGAAGACATGAAAATCAGAATAGAGGGAACCGAAATAGAACAGGTGGGAACTTTCCAATACCTAGGAGTAAAAATTGATGGGAAAGGAACACAGGAAGCAGAGATTAACCAGAGAATAGAAAAGAGATATCCCGTGAAACAAAACTTAAAGTATACAAGGCAATATATCGACAGATCCTAACATATGGAAGTGAATCCTGGGTGCTAAATAGGGGACAGAAGAGTAAAATACAGGCAGCAGAAATGAGGTATCTAAGAAGAGTTAAAGGCGTCACGAAGATGGATAGAATAAAAAACTTAGAGATAAGAGAAGATCTAAAAATACAGTCTGTGTTAGAATATATTGAAGAAAGTCAGTTAGGATGATGGGGACACTTATATAGAATGGAGAATACAAGACAAACAAGAAGAATATGGGAAGCAAGAATAATGAAAAATAAAAGAAGAGGAAGACCGAGAGCGACATGGGACAATGTTATCACTGAGTTATTGGAAAGGAAAGGCAAAACCAAGACGGAAGCGAAAAACATGGCAAGAAATAGAAAAGAATGGAAGAAGTTTTTAAAAAGCTAAAAGAAGAGAAACGCCCTAAAACATAATTATTTCTGCGGCAATATTAGTTTGTTTAAAACGCCTTAAGGAATTGTTTTGTAATTAAAAGTTGTCATTTAAGTTGTCAGTATTACAATTCTAGTTTGAATTTCGTAAAATACAATTCAGGAAAATGGTTCAATTAACGGAAATGCATAAAATAACAGTTTTGCAAATGATTGGTTACGCAGATAGAACATGAACACAACAGGAACTTAGTAAGATAGAGAAGTAGTTTCGCAAGTTTGATCATGTAAGGCAGAAATCAGTTGCCAATGCACATAGTGATGAAATCAAAGTAGATGTGATGCTTGACTTTATGGAAAACCCACATACATCGAGTAGACAGGCATCCACTACATTAAATGTTAGCCATACATCGATAGTAAACATATTTAAAGAAAATAAAATGCATCCCTATAAAATGATATCTACTCAGGAGCTCATGGAAGACGATTTTAATAGGACAACTTATTTTGTGTATGCGAATGATGAACATGTTGAAGAACAATATTATCCAATTAGAATACGTTATGTTTTCTGATGAGTTCCCTTTTTTTCGCCGCTACTGGTCTATGGAAAATCCTCACTGGATGAGAGAAGAACACAGACAATACCCAGAAAAAGTAAATGTTTGGGCAGGTATTGTTGGAAACCATATCGGCGATCGTAATTTGGCACTACCTCAGAATGATGTCATTCCAACTTTGGCAAATTTATATCCTGATCTAGGAAACCCTCAAGTTCCAATGAATACGATATGGTTTCAGCAGGATGGCGCACCACCACATTACCAACGCAATGTTCGGCAGTATCTCGATGCAATATTTCCCAATCGGTGGATAGGAAGGCGAGGATCGATAGAATGGCCAGCACGATCACCTGATCTGACCTTATTAGATTTCTTTTTATGGGAATATGTGAAGAGCATTGTGTCAAAAACTAAACCTTTTGATTTAAATGACTTAAGAGAACGAATAAGATTAAGATGTTGGCAAGACGTTCATGGTGAACATTTTCAACATCTACTTCATTGACATTCATAGTTATTTTTGGTGTTTTACATTTTTTTTTACAGTTTGCATTACATTTTATTTTTTGGGTATATTGTATCGAATTTCGATAACAACATGATTTTATTTTATTCTTTATCTTAATTGTTATAACAATCTTAAAAGCGATAACATTTTTGAATAGAGAATAAAGAGACTTATTAAAGAGACCTAGATAGATATTTTTTTCTCTTTTTGTGTCCTTAAATTGGGTCAATTTGGCCTGTTGGACATTAAATATACGTTATTATTATTATTATACTAAATGAACTCTTCTTTTTCTCATATCCATATACCTTTTTCAGGATAAATATTGGATAAATAAACTCTTAACAACACAAACTATATGAAATAATGATAAGACGCATGCTTTAAGAGGTGATAAAGAGGAAAGGAGGATTGGCGAAACACCAGTATGGGTTCAGAAAGAAACGGCAAACTCTACAGGCAATTGAGATAATTGGAGATACATACGAGAAACGCAAAAAAAAATTGGAATGTGTTAGTACCCTGGTCATGACCAAATCTAAAGTGGAAGTGGGAGTACCTCAAGGCTCCCTTTTGGAACCAACACTGTCGATAGCGAAAGTAACTTAATGATCAGTAGGTACAAATGAAAATCGCAAATGAATAGCTAAATGGACGAAAGAAAATGAACTCCAGCTTGCTCCAGAGAAAACCTAAGCACTTTATATTACTGATAAAAGGAAGCGAGATTCAACGGTATTAAATATTTGGGGACTTTAACACAAGAAGCAATTTCAGGGAACATCTAGAGTACGTCACTGGTACGGTGGTAAGCAGAATGGGGAGACTAGCACGACACTGTGGAACTCCAAGTAATAGCACAAGGATATGGTAGGGCAGGTGGACGAAGAACATATTAAAAATACAATGGATGAACGAGCTAATACAGGATCTGGTGAAATGCGTTAAATGTAATCATAGATAATCTTTTTAGAACATTAATACATAATTAATTACAGTTTTATTTGATTTACAAGTGAAAATATATCTGAGATTATAACATTCAGATAAATATACAGTTATAATTCATGCTAATCAGATATTTATATTAATACCAAAAAAAAAAGAACAGAAATAGTAACGATAAACGTGAAGAACAGTTATTCATATTTAATATTACAGAGTCGTACGTCCATATCAATATGATCGAAAACAACAAACCATCAACATAACATAACGTACATATCGTATCCGATAGGCTGGCACATATGTGTATGAAGCGATGACAATAACAGTAAAGTTTAACATTTACATCATATTCTGTTCCTAGAACGCGATAATAATACACTAAAGACATTACGGCCAACATATTCAAGTGAGCATCGTGTGAACGGCTAAAACGTCTCGTACAGCCAAGTATTTATATTTTTCATATATTGGCATCAGGACATTCCTTCTATATACAACAGAAACAGTTTATTTTTACCTCTTTTTTTCCTGTATTGTTAAGCGGAATATCGTTGCGCGATTTACGTCTCTAGCATACCTAATATCACGACGACATGGATCTTGTATTTTTTGTAGTATCATCGCCACAAACGTCAGTTTTCTTTCTTATTATTTTTAAATTATTTTTCTTTTAATAGGAATTAACCCGGCGATAACACTTAAGATCGTCTTATTGTAATTACAGACAACAAGACGGGACACAAGTCGAAGTTATAAAACGCCATCGACAGCGGAATTAGCGTGTAAGATGCTTCTCTACCCCCGGAGGCTTGTAATCTTAGATATATTCAAAGTTAGAACATCGTCCGAGAACTTCATTAATCTGTTCCTGGGATACAATTAATGACCGAATTGCCGTACTTAGTTTAGCGGGCGTTTAATTGGAAACAAGTCTCTCTCCCGATAGATACCACTCCGTGTACTCTGTGTGTTGTTGTTCTATAGTAATTCGATGTCGGTGTTGGCGAACTAGCCGCCTTATACGCCCTACTTCTTCTTATTGTTTCCGAAGAAGGATTATCAAATTTTCCAATTTACGTCATTCTAGAATATATCTTAGTAGATTGTAATAAAGGATTATTAGTCTCAGATTTAGATCGTTCAAGTTAAATTTGCCGTTTGAACTGTTTCTTAATCGATATATATCCTATTTTATTAACGAGTTGAGGAAAACTTGCAGAAAATACGTCGATTTAACGTATAATTATAAATGTCACGATTACGTTTAATCACAAATGTCACGATGACGTTTAATCATAAGTGTCAGGATGACGTTTAATCATAAATGTCACGATGACGTTTAATATTAAACGTCAAATTGATTTTTTAATTACAAATAGGTATAAAAAATGTAGCACGATGTCGTTAACGATAATTGCAGATCTGAATTACATTATTTTTAATAAACAATAAAATTTTTACACGGGTTTTTCGGTCCTTTAATAATAAAAATCATTGTTTTCTATATTACGTCACATCAATTCTGCGACTGTAAAACTAATCGAATGTAGGCTTTCACGGCCACTGTTCCATAAGAAGAAGCTGACAGTATGATCAGTGAAACGTCAAGTTTGTTACAACAACCACGGCAATACCCGAAAGAGAAATGTAAAACTATTAAAAAACTTACAAAAAGAATTTAGATTAACGTCTAGTTTGAAGTAGTTCAAAATTTTGTCAATGTCAGAATTTGTTTTAAAATGAAAAAAACCACATAAAAATTTTTAATTAATCAAGGAAATTATAGTACAAGCAATAGTAAAATATTAAATTTTATTCCTATTATGTTTTAAGAGATTACAAACACATATTATATTGCTAAGTTGATTAATATCTGTTTTAAAATCCAAACATTTCAAGAAATAACCTATTCCTATATTTTGGTTCTTTATCTAAAATTACAGTATTTTCGAAAGTAAAAGTATGATTTAGTTGTAATGCATTTATGTTGACTAATCCTATGCTTCAACCACCCACACTACAAGGAATTTTGTAAATTAAAATATTTTGTATATTTACCGGGGTTTTATAAAAGGTAATTTTTTATATTTTAATCAAACTGTAGATTCTTCTCGAGGGCCATCGACAAAATTTTGAATTACTCCAAACTAGACGTTAATCTAAATTCTTTTTGTAAGTTTTTAAACAGTTTTATTTTTGTATAATTTATATATTGTTTATACTTGCAGAATTAATATAATTTCCTGAAGAAGTCATTTATTTGACGAAATATCGAAAATAAAGATTTTTATTATCAAAAGACCGAAAAACCCGTATAAAAATTTTATTGTTTAACAAAAAAACGGTCAAAAAACATCAATATTATTTTTAATATCAAATGCGTTAATTAAGGAAGAAAATGTCACAGTGTCGTTTAATATTAGACTTCAAATTGACGTCTAATAATAAATGTCACGTTGACGTGTAATCATCACGTCAAACTGTTGGTTAATTTCAAATATGATTTTGTTCATGTTGCGATAGGAACTTGCACAACCGATTATTATTTGATTTAAAATCAGCTAAAGTAATAATAGCTGGAAGAAGTAAAGTGTATCTTCAATGCAAAGGAACGAAATCTGGTGCAAAATGTAGTTTAATGTGGCATAGTGTTTACGCTTCAAATGGAGAAAAATGGCCGTTTGTGACCTTTTATGATTAAACGTCAAATTGACATTTCATCACAAATCTCAAATGACGTTTAACAATAAATGTCACAATTATGTGTAACTATCAATGTCATGATGGCGTTTAGTATTAAACTTCAAACTAAACTGACGTTCAATGATAAATGTCACATTGACGTTTAACTATAAATGTCGAAACGATGTTTAATATCAAACTTCAAACTGACATTTAATCAGAAATGTCATGATGACGTTTAATTTCACATAATGTTGATATGACATTCTAAATTCTCTGGTTCGCGCTGACGTTTTTCATTTGGTGATCTTCTTCAGAAGTGAAGAAGATCACGATGGAATGATGACAACTTCTGAAGAAGATCACGACAAGATGGTCGAAACGTCAAGTACCACAACCTTTCTACAAGGCAGAGAACCCGAGAACCGAAAAGCAGCCCTTTAAATGTCATATTGTTGTTGCAATAAAGGAACCGGTTTTTAAGAGCCTTGAACAACTTAAACATCATATAAGATATTTATATTTAATTTAATTTCCACTAAACGGGAGGGGGGGCGGATAAGTTGCGTATTAAAACAAAAAAGTAGCAATTATAACTATCACCGTGTATAGTTATAATTGCTACTTTTCTTGTATTGAACTCATCAAAATATTTAAAACGAATCCGTATCTTGTTAGCTGATTTTCATTTGTTTTAATTTACAAAGTTTAGTAGTTAATATATGTATTTTTTGACCTTTATGTACTTATCTTTTTTAATTCAATTTATTTCCACTTAGAGGTCAATAAAACAATAAATAATTAAATAAGAATTTATTCCATAACATATAATAATATGTTTTCGTTAAATAACTTCTTCAGTGGAAGAAATTGACATTTAATATAACGTCAAATTACTAATAATATAAATATAAATTGCCATGCCTATCAACAAAATTATCTAAAAAACAAAGAATTCATTGATATATCGAATTTTAATTATTATATTCAAAGTAATAATGAAGGAATAATGATTTAATACAACATTAGAAATTGAAATGATTTGAATTATTCGTATATCAATCTAGTTTTTTTCAAGCTCTAACAATTCTGTTCAAGGACTTATGGAAAAACATGGCAGAAAAACCTAGATTAAAGCTTAAAATTAATAAAATTCAGGCGTGAATTAAATTATTATAAATAACGCTTAAATTATCAATATCCGTTCTAAAATATCAATGTTTTGATCTTTTAATGTATATCATTTCAAATTAATCTTTCTTCAATAATAAATTTCATTTTGAAATTTAACTTTTGAAAATCAAAATTATGTCGTCTATCTTTAGAGTGCCTAGATAAAGCAGTTTCAGCGGTGACGTTATGTGTAACAGTGTATTGATGGTTATAAATTCGTTTCTTTAAATATTGTTTGGTTTGTCCGATATAACATTTGTTACAATCTTTGCAATCTAATTTATAAACGACATTACTTTGATTACCGTTTTAATGGGTGTTTTTTAAATTTGTGAATAAATGTCTATTGTTCTTCCACTGAAGAAGTTATTTGACGAAAACATATAATTATATGCTATGGAATAAATTGGTATTTAATTATTTATTGTTTTATTGACCTCTAAGTGGAAATAAATCAAAGATTTAGTCAATATACAAGGACGATTTTTAATACAATAAACACCTAGAGTTTGGTGCATCTTTATTTTATATTATAGATTGTTATCATTCGAAAATTGGAAAAGTTTACAGTTTATATATTTACAATTTCATTTAACTAAATATATTTGAAGATATTATAGATTTTATTTAAAAATTGTCAAAGTTTGAGTTTATATATTTACAATTTCATCAGACTTTAGAACTAAATATATTTGAAGACAATAACATTTATTTAAAAATGTCATATATTTGATGATAAACGTTGATGACGTTTAATAAATGTCACGATGACATTTAAATATAAATGTCATTATGACGTTTAATATTAAACGTCAAAGTGACGTTTAATTATAAAATGTAACAGCGATGTTTGCAATATTTTCGATGTGTTGTTCTCTCTAAGCGAAATAATTTTAAACGGTTCGTCCGTTATACCGTCCGTATAAAAGCTAGATATGCATATCGGAAAAAAAATCAAACGGGAGAAGGAAAAAAATGGAACTGCTTTCAAATTGACTGAGTGAAGGGAAAGTAAAGTAAACCGTCAATTTCGATAAGCGTTCGATCATCGCTACTACCTATACACACGTTCATATATGCCAATTCTATTGATGGATCGCTACGCGGGGGCGGTTTTTTATGTTCTTTCCCCGTATCGCAGATAGCTCTAGTGGATATGTGTAATGTATATGCATGTTATATGAAAGAGGAACTTTTTTTTTTTTTTTGAAAGAGCGAGGTTTTCCCTTAGGCAACGCTGGTAAGTGGATACGTCACTTTTCAAAACCGTACTGGGTGTGTATACGTTTTATTTCGCTTCTTTTTCCCCGCTCGTGAAATATATATTTCAAACTTTGATTGAAATCATTTATATAGCTTGTCTCCCTCGATTGTTTTCCTCCTTAAATATATATTTTTTTTAAATACGTTTCTACACACTTAAGCGACAACGATGAAACTCATCATATAATTTTAATATACCTGCCTACACACAACCCCGTCACATAAAATTTCCGAAAGTCATTATATTTTTTACGAGCCGAGAGAGCGATGCGAACTTCTGATAATGTATAAATTTATGACGAACGTCAAGTGCGTCGAGCGAGAGAGGTGTTTTTACATATGACACCGTTGAGAATTGAAAATGATTTTAACGTTTTTAATGGGTTAATAATCTCGGGTGTGTCTATAAAATCCTTAATTTTCTTAATTCCACCCGAACATAAATTAAAGATTTACTAGGTATTAAGTACTAATAAAATTGATATGAAAATCGCGAATTACCGACCTTACCTCGTTGGAATGTCGGAATTATAATTATATCTTGTCCCGTTTAATATTTAATAACAGTACCCCTCTTTTGAGCGTGTACTGTGATTTAGGAAACGTCACTCAATTCACTTGCTTGAATCTATAATTAAACGCTAGTTTTTTCATCTTTTACGGTTCGTACCTTTACCTAACTTGGTTCTCCGAACGTTTTGATTACAATGATGTATATGTACTTACGTTTAATTTGAATAATTTTAAAAATAATCGCTAGAGGCGCAACATCAACTGTCATACGGTCGGGTCGAAGATTACTAATTTCTACGTCTAGAAAGGAGAACGCGATTTTATAATCGTTACGACTAAAATAGGGTTTATAGAATAATTATTCTATCAAGGTAATCAGATAACCTGTATTTATACCAAACGTGCGGGATAAGGAATCGTTGGCTGAGGAAATATTATCTCGAATTTGGAGATGATAGTCTTTGGATTTTTAGAGATCATTATAATAATTATAAATAATTTTTTAACATATTGATTTCATTGTTGTTGAATGTTGTGCCAATACGTATTTATAAAGCAGAACAAACTGGGGAATCAAAAAGTCCCACATCTCCTATTTTTTTGTTATTAGTGAAAGATGAAGTTGTAGAAGGAAGAGCTTGAAGTAAATCATATATGAATCGTTTATTGCAGAAAGGGTCTAAGTAAAATTTTCGGCCATTTTGAAATGATTTTATTTTTGAGTTCTCTGATTGTAGACTTATCGTTTGGTGTAGAAACGAACCATCGTTCATAAGCCAATAGTATTTATTTTCGGCACTTAACAGCTTGTTTATTGTTGAAAGGGACCAAGTAACGTTAGTAAAAGGAAAAGAGGGATTAAAACCCCGACAATTATCATTGAAACGTAATAAAACATTCTAGAGTTAAACGAAAGCAGTATTTAAATGACAAGGGACATGTAGTACAGGGGAAAAGGATTGGAGAAGCCTGTCGGTGAGTATTTTACGAAGATATTAGAGACAGTTTTCTTAACTTATTAACTCTTTAAGAAGCCCAATGAAATGTTTCCAAAAGTTGAGTGATGAGTAAAATCTGAACAATTTCAACAAGTTATATTTGGAATTCAATACCAAAGATGAGCAAAACATTTACTTATAAGGTCTTTTAGAAATGCACGAGGTTCGAAGAAAAGCTAAACCCACAAGTGCAATAATTCAGAGTCTTGTTCTTTTTTCCATTACGTTTATGTTGAAGAACAAAGGCAGAAAGTTTGCCAAAACGCTTCTACTAGTCGCCATGGAAGTGCACAAAAAGAATTAAACGTATAAAACAGCTACCTACTTAAACAAAATTTAAGTCCCCGTGATAAAAGGGGAACTAATATCTTACAATACCAGAACAGAAAATATTTTAATACGAATACATTCTTTTCTGTCCTCTTTTCATTGAAAAAAATCAAAATACTCGTATCCCTTACAGGTACGTAAATACTTTCATTAACATTATTATCATCTGCATTTTGGCCGTCCTCAAGTAGATACATGCTCCAAGTGTGAATAACATGCAAAATTCGTGATGATTTGGCGGTATTAACTTCGTGCAAAATGGCCAGAAATACCTGTTCAAGAAATGTTCTATTTATCTCAGTTATCAGTCAACGTATTCAGTATTCGTAACTGTAAGAATGGACAAAATTATTTATATATACCTATATCATGGAGGAATCGCTAATAAAAGCCCTAACGAAGTTTCTTCATTTTTAGGAAGTATACCGTGCCTTCAAAATCTTTCCTCATTAGAGTCGGCCATGCTTTTTTTTAATGGTTGGCCAGAGTGCATGTAAATCTGTCAGAAATGCATCATTTTCACAGTTTGGTTATGTCATATAAATGTGTATCTGTAATAATTATAGAGTAATTAAGTTTTTGAACAAATATTTATTGCAAAAGCCAAAATTGAGAGAAAATAATACTAAAGCAGATGTTGGAAATGTTGACCGTTGTTTTGTAAACAAAGTCGAACTCTACGCTTCATGCTTTCAAAGCCATTTATTAAGATTTCTTCGGTGATGTCAGCATAAGAATTAACAATAGCATTACGAAGCTCTTCGATTGTTTGATGTCTGATCTTGAAAATCGTATTCTTTAAATATGGAAAAATAAAATAATCTAATATTGTCAAGTCTGGAGATCTTGCAGGAAAATTAAAAGTTCTTGTATCGAAAAATTGCTGTAAAAAAGCCATTGTTTCTCGAGATTTGTGCGCTGGTGCATTGTCTTGCTGGAAATATCCTACCGTAAGTTCATCATCATGAAGTTCATTGATAAACGGTTGTAATAATTCGTTTCGATATCTTTCAACAGTTACGGTTTGGTTAAAAAATATAGGCCCAATAATTCGTCTTCTTGAAACTGCTAGCCAGACAACTATTTTTTGCGGATGCAGCGAAGTTTCAGTGAATTCATGTGGATTATCTGCAGACCAAATTCTCATGTTTTGCTTGTTTAAATAGCCAGAGGAGATGGAACCACGCCTCATCAGAAAAATAACATTTGTCAAGAACATCGTTATTATTTACGTTATTCAAAAACCATTGAAAATACTGTGTTCTCGTACCAAAATCTATCTCTTTAAGTTCTGAAACTGCTTGAATTTTATAAGGAAACAATTTTAAATCCTTTTTTAAAATCGTATGACATGTTCCCACTGACAAACCAACTTGTTGCGATAGTGTTGCGACAGATTTTTTGGGTGAGTGTTCCATTCGCTGTTGAACGTCTTCGATTAAATTTGCTGTTCGTTTTTTAGGTGCTCCACCGCCAGGTTTACGTGTTACTGAACCTATTTCGCCAAATTTAATAACGCAAGCTTGAATTTGTTTTAGCAGTTGTGCGTAAGTAACTGGTAAATTAGGAAATTGTTGTCGGAATTCTTCTATGCACCGATTAATGCAATAAACCCATTCTCCATTTTCTAATTTTTACCCAGTTCTATAGTAACATTGAATTATAAATATTTTATGTTCTAATTCTAACATTATAATAAAATAATTAAGAAAATATAAACGTCAATTATTTGAATTTAAGTTTGACAACTGTCAGAATTTGAAGTTCTGAAAAGCATCGCATTTGCACCAACCTATGATAACTAAACTGACAAAAAAAAGCCTACTCTGATGAGGAAAGATTTTGAAGGCGCGGATTAAAAAACAAATACCTGACATAGTCAAAGACTTACGCCTGTACAGTGACAATTGCCCCGGGCAAAATAAGAACCATATAATAATACGTATGTTAGGGCTCTAATTGAGACCAATAGATTACAGAAGGTGGAACAGATTTTTCCCGTAAGAGGTCACGCATTTCTTCCAAATGATCGAGATTTTGGTGTGGTCAAAAGATGTCTCAAGAAATTCCATAGAATCTACTCTGTCCACAGTTAGACAGAAATTATTGTTGCTTCAAGTTCTAATTACCAAATTTACGATAAATGAAATTTCAAATTGGACACACTCAAGTTTTCAAAAATTGGTGACCCAAACTACATAAAAATCATGATTCCTTTCTTGAAGTGACTCGAGCTAATAGGCAAGCATTTCCAGTATCTCATTTTCATTATTTTCTCCATGAAAATACAAAACCTGGGTATGTTGTGGCGTCAGAATATGTTAGTGGACTTACATCTCACACTTTTCAACTGCACATGCCGAAAACTTCATTTGAAAGAATTCCCACAACAATTAAACTGCAGCTTATGTTAATGGTAAAGTTCCGATTTTAATAACGAAGATTGGACATTTGAATTCAAATTGTCATCCCGTACGTTGAAGAGGTAATAAAACAAATTTTTATGCGGAAATACTAAATTGGCCCGCTAAACCAAAAACCAGAAACGGAAATGCGCCAGACTAGAAGAAATATTTTTTTTTGTATTTACAATGTTATTGTAATGTTTTCTTTTACTATTAAAATGTTTAAAATATTTTTTTTCATAAATGATCTATATTTAGAATCAAAACCTTCTTGTATTTCATTCCTGTTAATACCTCAACATGTTGTAATGAAAAAAACACTGATCAAAATGTAGTTTATTGCGGAAAACGGACTAATTTTAGTTTTTTCGATTTTTTTGTAGAATTTGAAAATACAAAAATTAACATTTAATAACACAAATTTCATGTGTTCGTATTATTAGTAACCTAATCTCACCTCAAAATTTTTCATTTGCACTATGTAATTTTTTTTCTGTTTGCAGTTGTGTATCTTCTTGAAAATTTGAAAAATTAAGCCTATTCTTTTTAGGAAGCAATCTCAACTTTTTATTTATTATACTATCTATGAGAAAAACACACCATCATACATGTACTTACAGGAGACGATAACATCGTACTTATCACTGCAGTAAGTTTCACGGTGATGTTAGGACAGCATCTGTCACTATAGTTGAAAGCACGATATCTGTTTTTGCAAGATCACCTGATTTAATAAAATCTATGGTCCTACATATGTTAAAGAATTTCAAAAAGCAATACGTGAGGCACCTAACACCATTAATCCCAATATTATCTACAAAGTAATAAATAGTATTCAGAGACGGTGTCAATTTTGTATTGTAAATAATGGTGATTTATTTGAGCAATTTAATATTGTCATTCATAATTTCGTGCACAGATTGTGGTTGTATTTTCGTTTCATTAAGTATTTAAATTACCATAGAAATTAGTTCAAACCGAGTTACCATATCACCTAACAATTGGTTCAAAAGAATGTTTTTTTTTCGTTTCAAAGGGCAACAAAAATTGCATAGTTCAAATGAAAAATTTTGAGGTGAGATTAGGTAAAATGTTAGTTTTACGCTCTTCAAACTTTTGATAACATCCAAAGTGCCTCTGACGGCATTCCTCGATCTCATTATATGATTAGAATAGGTTCTCTTCTCCGATTTCTCTATTTCATTTTTAAAAGATATTCACAAAAATTGTTGTAGTCTTCGTGTGATATTCTCTGGTTGATCATACCTTCATATAATTGCCTTTTGATTTTCGAGAGCGTTCTGATGTTATCTGTCAATCACTCATCCCTATAATGTTTAAGAAGTGGTCGTAACTCTCATGTACACAGCTAGCTTGATATAACTTCTGCGAGTTCTCTTTCTCTAATTCAAATTTTAATAATTGCATGGTATTGTTCGAGAAAATTCTTCTAGTAGTTTTCGTTGGTATGTGATAATTTTCAAAAGTATTGTGCGTAAAACTAGTCATCTGAGCCGTACGGTCGAACAGCATTGTTATCAAAATTTCAGCACAGAAACCTTCTGCATTAGTAAGTACATTAACAACAAGTGCTTGGGGGTTCTTCAATTGTATGGGTTAAATTATAAAATTTAAATAGGTCTTTAAGTCTATTTGAGTACCTATTGAAGGTCAACCAATTCCTTATGCTCTACTCCACTTTCAAGAAAAATGCAGGATCCACTTCCCTTCTTGGATGTTCTGCTGAAACATGATACTATACTATACCATTGGATGTTTATTGTTTCATTTTGTTCTAACCAGTGTTCACTCATAGTGATAGCATTTTTGTTTTGTACACTCTTTATATTTTGGTGGACTAATATAAATATTGATTTACCTATAATAATTATCCCTGGAACGTTACTTATTCTTTCAGTGTACCTGGTGCTCTCCGAATTTGTTTTGTCCGATATGGTCTGATAATAGTGTTAATAGGTTGCAGACCGTCTTTAACCCTCTCTTATCATTTACAAAAAATGTGTGTCAAGTCCATAGATGTTCGTCAGAACAAACTGGGGGAATCAAAAAGTACCACATTCTCCTATTTTTGTTATTAATTAAGGATGAAGTTCTAGAAGGATGATTTTGAAGTAAATCGGATATATTGTGATCCTTATATGATCTCTTGAGATAAGGAAGGATTGCATAAGAGAGAATTTGAATAAGAAAAAAATCTTTATGATTATCAACAACAACACCAAGTAGAAAGTTGCACTTTCTCCCGAGTTAGAATTACATAAAAAGAACAAGAACAAAAAGGGGGCTTTATATTCGTAGAAGATAATCCGGTCCACACACAGAGAGATATCTATGCGTCGTATGGTCCGCCTAACAATCTTGTAAAGGTCTCGATGCCGATGCCGTACACTTCGTTGTTAAGCTCAAATTCGACCTCATCTCTTTCCTCGTCTTCGTTATCCGTCTTATTACGCCAAAAAAGAAGAAGAAAAAAAAACGGGAAACGGCGTTATATTGCTCCTGCTTTGCTGACTTTTGCGATAACACAGTCTCTTCACCCCGTCATATATACACCACGACTGTGTGCGGTAAACTAGTATCTCTCTAGCGGAGAGAAAGTCGAGGTCCGTGTTTCAAAACATAGCAATTATATATCTATCCGGGATCTATTATTTGAAAACTACAATCCCTCCGTCAGGATTAACTTACCGAAGCTGGGATTTCCTCCTATCGCACTTACTTATATGGGCGAAAACTTTTATTTTTTTCCTCTCTCCTTTCCTATACTTTCTATATATATCCATACATATATATATATATGTGTGTGTGTGTGTATGTGTAGTTACTACTTCGTTAGTTGTGTGCGGCGGTCGAAGAAGTTCGTCAAACAATCGAGTTCGGATGTGGAGACTTTCGTCTATATTTAAGTAAGAGATTAATTAGTTTCCCTTTTCTGTTCTTCCGAGTTCTGATATGTGCGAAATTGAGGATACGAAGAACCTCGAAACCAGTAACACCACCGTCTTATTTCTTATTCTATTTTAGTAGAACTGTACACCGTAGTATACAACGACAGAACTAACACAATCAATAACTCCCTAAACTTGTGTGTAACTCCCGAAGCAAGCCACTCAAACACTAATAAACCTCACCCGGTAAGCGAGACAATAATCACCAAGACAATGCCCCTTATTGTACGGGCGATAGTTTCAGTCCTTCTGGAAGTAAACTTCTAAACTCCACGTCACCCATTCTCTCTCCACCTTACCGGCCGTCTAACTATCTCATCTGATTATAGTGGACCCCCCGGAAAGAGGAAACGGGACAGGAGAACAACGCACAACAGTTCACGAACTGCAGTTAACCGCGTTAATGTCGAAATGTGCTGCGGGATCAAGGAGACGGTGCGGGGTCGAATGATCGACCTGTAATTGGGAAAATAGCAGTACAAGAGATCGGGAACCAGGTTATGACCCTCGTTTCGTAAATACTTACGGTCCACTATGGCTGTTTCTATCATTATATAAATATACCCGAGGGCATTTCGCGAGACGCAGCTGACGAAGTTGTTCACGTTTATCTTACGAGAGATAGTCGTTGGGAATCCTACCGACTGCGCCACTAATTATTATTCGGATAAGATTAGAACAAACTTTATATATATATACATATATATATATGTCTACGTATGTATGTATGTATGAATGGAGGAATGGAAAATTTAGAGTCGGGAACTATATAGAAGATAATTTTGCTCGGCTAGGAGCGTAATTCGGCGACCGGACACACTTACCGTCCTCAAACTATTTGGAAGTCAGATTGCTTTCTCAAGTTTTCATCTTGATGAATACGTCTCGGTTAAAATACGTACGAAGTTGTACGAAGAATTTTAATATAATAGATGGTGTCGGTTCTGCGGTAATATTGAAATCCGGAATAAAATAAGAATGTTATTTTTGTTAACATTTAATAAATTTACGATGATCTTCATAATTCATCATTTGAAGCAGTCAAATCCAAGCAGGTAACAACAACAACAACAATATAAAATGTCTACTAGATAGGTACTTTGCGAATCACTGTAAACACCCTGTAGATAAGTACCTAAAAAATTAATTTCGAAATGGGAAACTTAAGATTGTCTGTAATCTTTGTAAATATTTTTTTTATATCATCTATTAGTTCTTTCTTTTTCCAACTCCCACATTTGTATTGTATAATATTGTTGACGGGTTGTTGGGGTCCTTGACGAATCTCAGGACTAGTTTAGGTGCCAAGGCTTTCATCTCTTCAAGTGTCAAGATTGCCTGTCCTAGATCCTAGACACCTGTCTTTATCAACTTTGCTAATCTTTTTAAGATGGTATCTTTGAATCCTTAACTCTGACTTACTGAGATCAAGTCGTTTTTTATTGCTGTTTGGTTAAGAGTTAATAAATTTTTCGCTCGTGTCTGTTCGGGTCTTTGTCTTCCCCCAGACAAAGACCATTTCTTCTGCCTCCCATCCTTGAGCTAGCTGAGAACGCCAAAGAAGGGTTCCGGTTTAATAGAATGCATGACAGTGCCTTGTTTTGCAATTTCATCGCACCCAAAGATCTATTATACAAGGGAGCGTTTTTATATTCGCGGAATGAGCGGGTTGTCGGGGGGTGATTAGGCGCATTGGGGGCGTGGCCTGTGCAGCGACTCATAATTAGTATAAATACGAAGTTTCATTGTTATTAGACAGTTAGTCTTTGAGCTATCGTCAACCAAGTAACATAATCAGGAGTGAAAAGTGAAATATGGAAAGAATCGAATATCGTGCCGTTATAAAGTTCCTTACCAGGCAATGAAAATCAGTCGCGACCATAATGAATGAGATGTCATTGGTTTACGGCGACTCTTGTCCAGGAAAAACCATGGTGTACAAGTGGCATAGTTTATTTAAACAAGGAAGGGAATCCCTTGAAGACGACCCGAGTCGGGGCAGGAGCATTGAGGTGACCACGCCAGCACTTATCCAAAAAGTTGAAAAAATTGTACTCGAAGATGCTCGACTAAAGAAGAAACAACCCGCAGAAATGGTTGGAGTATCCGATACAACAATATTTATAATCCTAAACGATCATCTCGGCATGTCTAATGTCAGCGCAAGATGGGTACCGAGAATGCTCACGCTGCCGCAAAAACAACAGCGCGTAGAGTGTTCGCGTGCATTTTTGGACCTCTGTAATGAAGACAAGGATGGTGTATTGAGTCGAATTGTTACTGGAGACGAAACTTGGGTTCATCATTATGAACCTGAGTCCAAACAAGACTCCATGCAGTGGCATAAAAAGGGCACAGCACCTCCCAAGAAATTTAAAGTGTCACAATCATCTGGGAAACTCATGGCAACGGTATTTTGGGATTCGGAAGGAATATTGTTGATTGATTATAAAGATAAAGGTGTTTCTATAACCGGAGAAATATTACGCTTCAATATTAGAGCGACTAAAAGAAGCCATTAAAGAGAAAAGACGGGGAAAATTGACGAAAGGTGTGCTGCTTTTGCACGACAACGCGCCTGTCCACAAGAGCCGCGTTGCGTTAGCTGCCCTGCATAAGGTGGGCTTCGAAATTGTGAATCACCCACCCTACAGCCCAGACCTGGCCCCGAGTGATTATTACCTGTTTCCGAAAATGAAAACAGAGCTGCGGGATAAAAAATTTACTACCGATGATGAAGTCAAGGAGGCAGTTTCGGCGTATTTTGCAGATCAAGAGAAATCATTTTGTTATGAGGGTATAAATAAATTAATTGAAAGATGTGAAAAATGTATCCGTCTGTTTTTTTTATTTCCACCCCTTATGCCCCATTCCGCGAATGTAAAAACGCTCCCTCGTATATGGCATGTATTTGTGCATGAAAAATAGTTCGATCCATTTTCGAATTTAGGTTCACCAGATCTCTATTCCTCGAGGCTCAGAAGTAACTTCCTGAATGGTCGTTCACGGTATAGTTGGACACTCATGGTTTCTTGCATCTCTTCACAGAGATCGCGAAAGCTACCACATTTACATCGCTCAATTTGTTCGAAAACTGACAAATAATAAACACACTTGTTTCGGTACTGTTTTGGCGTAACAAAAATTTCGATGGCTTTTAGTTTTATAATTGCAACTGTCAAAGTATGAAAATAATCATTACGTTACTGTTTTAGCTAAAATATTTCCGAATTGTGTCAAATTGTAAAAGCTGCTGTTTTTTTTGCGGCTTTAGTAAGTATCCTATACTACTTCTGGCGAAACCAGCCGACGTGGACACGCTGTATAAGCCGAGCACTATGTATAGCTTATTTGGTTCTGAAAATAACTTTAAAGGGGGAGGGGAGAGGGGGCTTATACACTGGGTCCTCTGGCGACTGATGAGTCATCGCGTGACCGTACCAAAGAGTAACAAGAGAAGTGCACTTAGCTATTGCCGCCAAAACAATCTTATCACCTTGGGAAATACTATAACATTGACAAGAGTGTCAATGAACCCACGCTGTCAATACAATCGATTGAAGACACGAATTTATCAAAGTTTTATGCGGTTTTTTGATTTATTTTAGCTGTGTGAGATTTGGAGATTGGAGTACGTTTAAAATTATCGTTTTGGTTACATTTTTTCTAAGTTGGTAGTTTTTAAAGTTAATTTTAAAGTTTTAATTGCATTCGATTCTAATATTTCCAAACTTTCTCGGTTTAGTGACTTTGCAAATTGCGTGTTCGCTAAACTAAGTCATTTTCATTAATAAATACTAGCCAGTCAAAATTTGGTGTTCAACTTTCGGTGTTCTCAATTAGATCGCTCTATCGAGGCCATAAGAGATATTTTACGTCTTCATTCATAATAGCTCTAGTGCACCCTCTTTGTAACTCTACTCTTTGACTGTACATTGTGCCCAGCTTATACAGCGTGTCCACGACGAGTGGTTGAGTTCGTACCTCTACAGTATACCTACTGGCTTTGACGGATGTAATAGTCTTAACATTTTTCAGGAAAGCCAAGATCACTTCCTTTAAAGTCTCGAATCAGTGTTTACCAAGTCTATGATCAAACTAAATAACTAATAAAAAAAAAAGACAAATTATGTGAGGCGTACTTAAACGAGAATGACAAATTTAAAGCTAAACTGTCAACGCTTCGGTGTTTGCACAAGACACGTTATCAGAATACTAGAAGCGAGTCATCCATTAGGTATAGACCCTTCTTTTTATCAATGTTTCAGAATAACAATGGAAGGAATTGGAAATTTTCAATTAATAAAAGTAAATAAAACGTTTGTGAATGTCAGCAGCTGCCACTCCTTTTAATAATGCAGAAGGTCGAACTAGGACGTAGTACATACAAGATATAAACGCGTACATACATATACATATACATTCGAAGAGAAAGAATGCCTGTCGTGTCTATTTGGTTACATGCGTCCGAATAAAGTGTTACAATTATGGGAAGCTGCATATGACAATGGCATCACCTCTCTCTCCATCCTCCCTAAGCGAGAAAGAGGTCCGGGCGGATCCCGAAGAGATTTTAATATTTAGATTGGTTACACCTTTTATGTGTTATATACAGTGAGTGAGCCGAAGCAGCCAGTGCCCATCAAAGAAATAATTTAGCTTACGGAGCAGCTCCGGCGACCCTTGTTTGTTTTTTACACTTGTCCCTTTTTCATCGGTAGAAGATTAATAGAGTGTTATATGTATAACGTCTAAATTAAAATCCTGTCTTCTCCTTCCCTCGATCCTCATCGATCGCTCAATATAAGGTTGTTTGTTTTTAAGTTAGCACAACGCGATTTTAGAAAAGAGAGAATCGTTCTATAGAATTAACGGTTTTATTGTTAGATGTGTATGTATATGTTACATAACATATAGTTTTACAACTTGTCGTGATATCGTGCGGTGAATGGAGTGAAACATTTTCGTCGGATTCAACGAGCGGTGGACGGAGTGTAACTGAGAGGATCGGTAGCGAAATATCGGAGGGACGGGCGCATAAGGTATAATTTCCTAAAGACATAAAGAGAATACGCTGATGTCCGGCTTTTGTCGGACCCGTTGGGGCGGCTCCCACGGAACCTTAAAGAAATTGCCGATGTATGAGTTCCGATTTGTTACATCGTGAATACTCCTATCAAGCAGATAGTCATAGATTTTATTCCGGGAATCATCCGTGTGGTAGTACTACTATACTATATACATATATATGTACTATCCGGATTTTCATCGTGTTTGTTCTTTTGATTTTCTGTCGCTTTAGTTTATTAGACAATCACACTTTCATCGTGTGATTGGCAGATTTACTAATTTTGTTAAAATTCAAGTGTTCAGAAAAACAGGGAGAGAAGAAGAAATTAAAAGTACATACGTGCAGTCGAAAAGGTCTAACTATACTTACTCAAAATGTAACATGAAAACAGAAATGTGTGAGTTATGAATGGATAGCTCAAAGCGAGAATTGGAACCAGGACACATAAAATAGCTGCAATAGAACAAGTTAGCATGGGCGACAGTGTTTGGCAGAGCTATGGTCGTTGGCATGGTGTAAAAAATATTAAGTTTTAACAGTTTTTGTGATTAGTTTATGCCTTTGGTATGTTTTGATTTCTTGGCAGTCCATTACATCAATTATAACCTTATCGAAATTTATTGCTTTTTAAACAACGTTTTTAGCCATTATTCCTTATCGAACAGAGGAAATCAAATAGCTGCTGCAATTGACGCGATGAAAAATGGAATGTCGAAACTAAAAACGTCAAAATTTAAAAAAACCTGTGTTTGGTCCTTCCACTTACCTACCTCTCAAAACAAGAAGTAGAACAGTTCTAGTAGAGTAATGAACTTATTACATATTTGGCAGTTGACTTTTTATTAAATAGGTAACTATATTTTTCAGATGGATTATCAAGTTTCAAAAGAGAAGATTTCCACGACGAATTAATGATCTTCTCGAAAGTGTTTAACATTTTATTACCAAGACAAAGAGAAATACACCTTTCTGTGATAATTTACCTGGTAAAGGGTGGTAAGTATTAATCAAACGACACCTCTCTTAAGAACTAGTTTACGACAATTGAAAATGAGTTAGACAATGATGGTTTAAAGCATATCTTGAAGGATGGAGATAGGGTCGTCAATGAAGCTGAAACTGACTTTCTTTTGTGTCCTGAAAAGTTATAGCATGCAGAGGATCTGTTAATGTTTATGAAGTGGATCAAGGACCAGCCAAATCTTCCATTTTGCCATGTTCACACTTGGAGCCAATTGAAGCAACACGCCATCGATGATAGAATTTGTTCCTACTTTGATCCCAATGGGAACTGATATATCTGATGACGTTTGATAAGTTTGGTCTGTTTTCATTGTTATATCAGAATGTATTTAATCCTTATCTAGAGGAAGATAACATCAAAGAAACCAG